>CM069915.1:108754768-109017268 GCA_036172215.1 Camellia granthamiana | reverse complement strand
CTTTTCGCAACAAGCTTCCACTAGGGAAGCACAGGCAACTCGTTCGCACGTCAAAGCCAACCAAATGGCAACCACCCGAGGGACGCGCTTTTCGCAAGGCACCTTCCACCAGGGAAGCGCAGGCAACTCGAAAGCGAGTCGAAGGCAACCTAAAGGCAATTTACCCGAGGGACATCGAGGAATGCACCAGTGGAGTTCGCTGCACAGGCAGGGATCCATCCAACTCGCACAAACCAAACACAACTCACGCGCCACGACGTACACTGTGCACCAGCCCCCCAAAACGAATCACCCCCCAAAGGACTAAGAAGCCCCACGAACGAGCGAAAACATTTAGAGAAGTCGAGCAAGCACCGGTTAGCGCGAATGCAAATAACAAACGCAACAGGCAACTTTCGAGGGACATACTTTTCGCAACGAGCTTCCACTAGGGAAGCACAGGCAACTCGTTCGTACGTCAAAGCCAACCAAATGGCGATTTAACCGAGGGACATGCGTTTCGCAAGGCAACTCGTACGTAAGTCAAAGCCAAACCTAATGGCAATTACCCGAGGGACGTGGCATGCTTGCCAAGGCCGTGGCATGATATGCTGTTGGCCAAGGCCAGGGGCATGCCACGCTGCTGGACAAGGCCACGGCAAGGCATGCTGATGGCCAAGGCCGTGGCGTGGCATGGCATGCTGCTGGCCAAGGCCGTGGCGTGGCATGGCATGCTGCTGGCCAAGGTCGTGGCCTGGCATGGCATGCTGCTGGACAAGGCCGTGGCATGGCATGGCATGCTGCTGGACAAGGCCGTGGCAAGGCATGCTGCTGGACAAGGCGTTGGCATGGCACGCTGCTGCCCAAGGCCGAGTCGTTGGCATGGCATGCTGCTTGCCAAGGACTAGGCATGGAATGCTGCTGGCCAAGGCGTTGGCATGGCATGGCATGCTGCTGGACGAGGCCGTGGCAGGGCATGCTGCTGGCCAAGGCGTTGGCATGGCATGCTACTGGCCAAGGCCGTGGCATGGCATGCCATGATGCTGGACAAGGGCGTGGCAAGGCATGCTGCTGGACAAGGTCGTGGCAAGGCATGCTGCTGGCCGAGGCCGCAGCATGGCACGCTGCTGGCCGAGGCCGTGGCATGGCATGCTGCTGCCCAAGGACTAGGCATGGCGTGCTGCTGGCCAAGGCCATGGCATGACATGTTTGCCAAGGTCGAGCATGGCATGCTGCTGGCCAAGGCTGTGGCATGGCATGCTGCTGGCCAAGGCCGTGGCATGACATGCTTGCCAAGGCCGGGGCATGGCATGCTGCTGGCAAAGGCTGTGGCATGGCATGCTGCCGGCCAAGGCTTTGGCATGCCATTTTGCTGGCCAAGGCTGTGGCATGGCATGCTGCTGGCCAAGGCCGTGGCATGACATGCTTGCCATGGCCGGGGCATGGCATGCTGCTGGCCAAAGCTGTGGCATGGCATGCTACCGGCCAAGGCTGTGGCATGGCATGCTGCCGGCCAAGGCCGTGGCATGACATGCTTGCCAAGGCCGGGGCATGGCATGCTGCTGGCCAAGGCTATGGCATGCCATTTTGCTGGCCAAGGCTGTGGCATGGCATGCTGCTGGCCAAGGCCGTGGCATGACATGCTTGCCAAGGTCGGGGCATGGCACGCTGCTGGCCAAGGCTGTGGCATGGCATGCGAGCCAAGGCTTTGGCATGACATGCTTGCCAAGGCTGTGGCACGGCATGCTGGCCAAGGCCGACGTACCACCGCCACTCGACACATCCGTGCTTGGCTATGTAGTTTCAATGCCACAAGCCAAGCGATGGCATGTGCCAAGCGCCCGCCTAGGCATAGGCGTGGCCTGTGGCCTGGCCATGCTAGCCAGCCTTAAGGGAGGTGCCCCCCCCCCCCCCTTATAGTAGCTTGTTAAGCCCTTTTTTATCTGGCAGGAGGAAACATCACCTCTGCTCGAGGAGTCATAATGGGATTTTTTCAAAAAGTAATGGTTTTTTGCCAAAACTTTCAACATGAAAGTTGTAGGAAATAATTTAATACACCTTAAAAAAAATTGAAAAAAAATAATTGGTGACCGAAAATATTTTATTTTAATTTATTTCAATTTTAATACTTAAAAAATAATAAAAATAGCCAAAAAATTCTAGAAAAATTCCAATAATTATAGGGTGAGGCACTAGTAATTAGAGTTATTTTTTTTAATTATCTTTTTATTTTTTATTTATTTTATTTTAATTTTTATGAGTAAATAAACAATTAAAAAAGGCGAATCACACCCCAAAGGACTAAGAAGCCCGACGAACGTGCAAAAACACTTAGAGAAGCCGAGCAAGCATCGGTTAGCGCAAATGCAAATAACAAACGCAACAGGCAACTTCCGAGGGACATACTTTCCGCAACAAGCTTCCACTGGGAAAGCACTGGCAACTCGTTCGCAAGTCAAAGCCAACCAAATGGCTATTTTACCCGAGGGACATGCATTTCGAAAGGCAACTTGTACGTAAGTCAAAAGCTAAACCGAATGGCAATTACCCGAGGGACAAGGATTGCTTGCCAAGGCCGTGGCATGCGACGTTCTGGGCCAAGGCCATGCAGCTGGCCAAGGCGTTGGCATCGCAAGCTGCTGGCAGTGGCATGGCATGCTGCCGAATTGGCCAAGGCTGGGGCATGCCCAAGGCTGCGGCCTCGGCCTTGGGGGCTTGGCCTTGCCCTTGGTCTTGGTGTTGGCCTAGCCTGGGCTGCCCTGGACGCTATTCTTAGGGCGACTGCAAATGAAAAAGGCAACAGGCAACTTCCGAGGGACATAATTTTCTCAACAAGCGTCAGTGTTGATGGCTTTCGCTAGGCTGCCTACGCCTTCGCGTTGGCATGGCATGCTGCTAGCCTTGGCCTTGGCATGGCATGCGGCTAGCTTTGGCTTGGCTGCCTTGGCTTTGGCATGGCATACCGCAGGCCTTGGACTTGGCATGGCATGCTCCTGGCCATGGCCTTGGCATGGCATGCTGCTGGCTTTGGCATGGCTGCCTTGCCCTTGGCATGGCATGCTGCTGGGCATGGCATGCTCCTGGCTTCGGCTTGCCTGCCTTGGCCTTGGCCTTGGCATGGCATGCTGCTGGGCATGGCATGCTACTGGCTTTGGCTGGCCTGCCTTGGCCTTGGCATGGCATGCTGCTAGGCATGGCCTTGGCATGGAATGCTGCTGGCTTCGGCTCGCCTGCCTTGGCGTTGGCATGGCATGCTACTGGACAAGGCCTTGGCATGGCATGCTGCTGGCTTGGGCTTGCCTGCCTTGGCCTTGGCATGGCATGCTGCTGGGCATGGCCTTGGCATGGCATGCTGCTGGCTTCGGCTTGCCTGCCTTGGCGTTGGCATGGCATGCTGCTGGACAAGGCCTTGGCATGGCATGCTGCTGGCTTGGGCTTGCCTGCCTTGGCCTTGGCATGGCATGCTGCTGGGCATGGCCTTGGCATGGCATGCTGCTGGCTTCGACTTGCCTGCCTTGGCCTTGGCATGGCATGCTGCTGGGCATGGCCTCGGCATGGCATGCTGCTGGCTTTGGCTTGCCTGCCTTGGCCTTGGCATGGCATGCTACTAGGCATTGCCTTGGCATGGCATGCAGCTGGCTTGGGCTTGCCTGCCTTGGCCTTGGCATCGCATGCCGCTGGGCATGGCCTTGGCATGGCATGATGCTGGCTTCGGCTTGGCTGCCTTGGCGTTGGCATGGCATGCTGCTGGCCATGGCCTTGGCATGGCATGTTGCTGGCTTCGGCTTGCCTGCCTTGGCCGTGGCATGGCATGCTGCTGGCCATGGCCTTGGCATGGCATGCTGCTAGCTTCGGCTTGCCAACCTTGGCCGTGGCATGGCATGCTGCTGGGCATGGCCTTGGCATGGCATGCTGCTGGCTTTGGCTTGCCTGCCTTGGCCTTGGCATGGCATGCTGCTGGGCATGGCCTTGGCATGGCATGCTGCTGGCTTTGGCTTGCCTGCCTTGGCCTTGGCATGGCATGCTGCTTGGCATGGCATGCTGCTGGCTTTGGCTTGCTTGCCTTGGCCTTGGCATGGCATGCTGCTGGGCATGGCCTTGGCATGGCATGCTGCTGGCTTTGGCTTGCCCTTGGTCTTCGTGTTGGCCTAGCCTGGGCTGCCTTGGACGCTATTCTTAGCGCGACTGCAAATGAGAAAGGCAACATGCAACTTCCGAGGGACACAATTTTCGCACCAAGCGTCAATGATGATGGCTTTGGCTAGGCTGCCTACGCCTTCGCGTTGGCATGGCATGCTGCTGGCTTTAGCTTGCCTACCTTGGCCTTGGCATGGCATGCTGCTGGCCATGGCCTTGGCGTGGCATGCTCCTGGCTTTGGCTTGCTGCTGGCCTTGGCCTTGGCTTGGCATGCGGCTGGCTTTGGCTGGCCTGCCTTGGCCTTGGCATGGCATGCTGCTGGCTTTGGATTGCCTACCTTGGCCTTGGCATGGCATGCTGCTGGCCATGGCCTTGGCATGGCATGCTGCTGGCTTTGGCTTGCCTGCCTTGGCCTTGGCATGGCATGCTGCTGGCCATGGCCTTGGCATGGCATGCTGCTGGCTTTGGCTTGCCTGCCTTGGCCTTGGCATGGCATGCTGCTGGCCATGGCCTTGACATGGCATGCTGCTGGCTTTGGGTTGCCTGCCTTGGCGTTGGCATGACATGCTGCTGGGCATGGCCTTAGCATGGCATGCTACTGGCGTTGGCTTGCCTGCCTTGGCCTTCGCATGGAATGCTGCTGGGCAAGGCATTGGCATGGCATGCTACTGGCCTTGGCTTGCCTGCCTTAGCCTTGGCATGGCATGCTGCCGGGCATGGCCTAGGCATGGCATGATGCTGGCTTTGGCTTGCCTGCCTTGGCCTTGGCATGGCATGCTGCTGGGCATGGCATGCTGCTGGCTTTGGCTTGCCTGCCTTTGCCTTGGCATGGCATGCTGCTGGGCATGGCCTTGGCATGGCACGCTGCTGGCTTTGGCTTGCCTGCCTTGGCCTTGGCATGGCATGCTACTGGGCATGGCCTTGGCATGGCATGCTGCTGACTTTGGTTTGCCTGCCTTGGCCTTGGCATGGCATGCTGCTGGGCATGGCCTTGGCATGGCTTGCTGCTGGCTTTGGCTTGCCTGCCTTGGCCTTGGCATGGCATACGGCTGGGCATGGCCTTGGCATGGCATGCTGCTGGCTTTGGCTTGCCTGCCTTGGCCTTGGCATGGAATGCTGCTGGGCATGGCCTTGGCATGGCACGCTGCTGGCTTTGGCTTGCCTTCCTTGGCCTTAACTTTCCACAACAAGCTTCCACTGGGAAAGCACTAGCAACTTGTTCGCAAGTCAAAGCCAACGAAATGGCTATTACCCGAGGGACATGCATTTCGAAGAGCAACTTGTACGTAATTCAAAAGCCAAACCGAATGGCAATTACCCGAGGGAGAAGGATTGCTTGCCAAGGCCGTGGCATGCGATGTTCTTGGCCAAGGCCATGCCATGCCATGCTACTAGACAAGGCCGGGGCAAGGCATGCAGCTGGACAAGGCGTTGGCATCGCAAGCTGCTGGCAGTGGCATGGCATGCTCCTGGCTTGGCCAAGGCTGGGGCTTGCCCAAGGCTGCGGCCTCGGCCTTGGGGGCTTGGCCTTGGCCTTGGTCTTGGTGTTGGCCTAGGCTGGGCTGCCATGCCTTGGCCGTTATTCTTAGCGCGACTGCAAATGAAAAAGGCAACAGGTAACTTCCGAGGGACATAATTTTCGCAACAAGCGTCCATGTTGATGGCTTTGGTTGGGCTGCCTTCACCTTCACGTTGGCATGGCATGCTGCCGGCCTTGGCCTTGGCATGGCATGCGGCTAGCTTTGGCTTGGCTGCCTTGGCCTTTGCATGGCATGCTGCTGGCCATGGCCTTGGCATGGCATGCTGCTGGCTTTGGCTGGGCTGCCTTGGCCTCAGCATGGCATGCTGCTGGCCTTGGCCTTGGCATGGCATGCTGCTGGCTTTGGCTGGGATGCCTTCGCCTCGGCATGGCATGTTGTTGGCCATGGCCTCGAAAAGGCATACTGCTGGCTTTGGCTTGGCTGCCTTGGCCTTGGCATGGCATGCTGCGGGCCTTGGCGTTGGCATGGCATGCTGTGGGCTTTGGCTTGGCTGCCTTGGCCTGGGCATGGCATGTTGCTGGCCATGGCCTTGGCATGGCATGCTGCTGGCTTCGGCTTGGCTGCCTTGGCCTTGGCATGGCATGCTGCTGGCCTTGGCCTTGGCATGGCATGCTGCTGGCTTTGCTTGGCTGCCTTGGCCTGGGCATGGCATGCTACTGGCCATGGCCTTGGCATGGCATGCTGCTGGCTTTGGTTTGGCTGCCTTGGCCTCGGCATGGCATGCTACTGGGCATGGCCTTGGCATGGCATGCTGATGGCTTTGGCTTGGCTGCCTTGGCCTTGGCATGGCATGCTACTGGCCATGGCCTTGGCATGGCATGCTGCTGGCTTTGGCTTAGCTACCTTGGCCTCGGCATGGCATGCTGCTGGCTTTGGCTTGGCTGCCTTGGCCTTGGCATGGCATGCTGCTGGCAATGGCCTTGGCATGGCATACGGCTAGCTTTGGCTTGGCTGCCTTGGCCTTGGCATGGCGTGCTGCTGGCTTTGGATTGGCTGCCTTGGCCATGGCATGGCATGCTGCTGGCCTTGGCCTTGGCATGGTATGCTGCTGGCCACGGCCTTGGCATGGCATGCTACTGGCTTTGGCTTGGTTGCCTTGGCCTTGGCATGGCATGCTACTGGCTTTCGTTTGGCTGCCTTGGCCTTGGCATGGCATGCTGCTGGCTTTGGCTGGGCTGCCTTGGCCATGGCATGGCATGCTGCTGCCATGGCCTTGGCATGGCATGCTGTTGGCTTTGGCTTGGTTGCCTTGGCCTTGGCATGGCATGCTGTAGGCCTTGGCCTTGGCATGGCATGCTGCTGGCTTTAGCTTGGCTGCCTTGGCCTGGGCATGGCATGCTGCTGGCCTTGGCCTTGGCAACGCCTGCTGCTGGCTTTGGCTTGCCTGCCTTGGCCTCGACATGGCATGCTGCTGGGCATGGCCTTGGCATGGCATGCTGCTGGCTTTGGCTTGGCTGCCTTGGCCTGGGCATGGCATGCTGCTGGCCATGGCCTTGGCATGGCATGTTGTTGGCTTTGGCTTGGTTGCCTTGGCCTCGGCATGGCATGCTGCTGGCTTTGGATTTGCTGCCTTGGCCTCGGCATGGCATGCTGCTGGACATAGCCTTAGCATGGCATGCTGCTAGCTTTGGCTTGGCTGCCTTGGCCTTGGCATGGCATGCTGCTGGCCATGGCCTTGGCATGGCATGCGGATGGCGTTGGCTTGGCTGCCTTAGCCTTGGCATGGCATGCTGCTGGCCTTGGCCTTGGCCTTGGCATGGCATGCAGCTGGCTTTGACTTGGCTGCCTTGGCCATGGCGTGGCATGCTGCTGGCCTTGTCCTTGGCATGGCATACTGCTGGCTTTGGCTTGACTGCCTTGGCCTTGGCATGGCATGCTGCTGGCCTTGGCCTTGGCCTTGGCATGGCATGCTGCTGGCTTTGGCTTGGCTGCCTTGGCCTTGTGTCACGGGTTGCCTTGCAAGGCTATCTCCGTGACGTTTCGCTCACGGTGGTGTGGCCATTTGAGTGCTCAAGAGTGGCCGTTGGAAGTGCCCCAACATGGCCTAACATTGGCCCTAAATAGCCCAAGGTATGTAGCCAGCAAACGGCAAAGCCGCAGCCTGTGCCAGCAGCAGCAAACAGCGCTGCCAGCAGCAGCAAAACACAGCAGCAGCAGCCAGCAGTACAGCGTTTTGGCGCTTTGGTTCGGCACTCAAACGAAGGAGTTTCGGGCTGAAATTTTTATGGTAAAGAGGTATTGGGGGAAGTGTTTTCCCGACCAAGTTTCATGATTTTTCTCAATTTGTGGAATTAATGAAAAATCGTTATGACTCCTCGGACATGTATGATGTTTCCTCCTGCCAGATGAAAAAGGGCTTAACAAGCTACTATAAGGGAGTATGGTGTGCTACCTACCAACCTCCCCGCCCAAACTGGGCTTCAAGTGAGCAACCTTGGGGCAACTCAAGGGCGGGCTTTAGGCATCCAGAGGGGTGTCTAGAGTCTCCATGTGGGTCTGGGAGCCCCGTGGACGGTGCAATGATGTAGGCACTGCGCGACCCTCCCGGGTGGGAGGTTCACTACGTTGTTTCCATTATGCCACGCAATATCGTATCTTTGGGACTCGTTTTGGACCGAATGGGCTATCGAGGCACCACTAAAGGCCTCATGTGCCAACTCAAGTGCTTGGTTTGGGTTCAACCTTGCACGAGGGGATCCCGTGGCTTAAGCTAAGCGGTTGGAAGGCAACACCGCATATGTGGGCTATCGAATGAAGGCATCGAGCTACGTATTGACTATGTCCATTGAGGGACTACATTATGCTACAAGCAAGCTACGGATTGAGATGTTGCCTTACTCATGCTACACGTTGGTGCAACGCTAAGGTGCGCAATGGCCTTAAGTGGAATCTAGCACATGTGTTGGTACGAGGACTACGCCGTGGGTAAGAGATTGACCCTCGATGGCTTGTGGGCCTCGCATGACCAAGTGGCCATCCAATATGCATCTATTGAGGCATGCTTGACCCTACGACACTTCGAGATGCTATCAAAAACCCAACGTGCAATGTTGGCTTGTCAGCTAAGTTGAGGACCTTTGCTAGCACATTATTGTGTGGCTAGGCACCTTGATGACATGAACCTAAGTTGGACGAGCACCTTGCTTGAGATAAGCTTGGCGCTATGAAGCGACTTATGCCGTGCTTGGTGCACTTGAGGCGTCAGGCCTACTTGTGGCATCCGGGTGAAGACGAAGCTTCCTTGGGAAGTTGTTTTGTTTGACAAAGCATTGGGCCCTAATGTTCAAACGGGTGAGACCATCAACACTCGATTTGTCAACGAGCTTATGGCGGGCTTAAACTTGGTGGAGTTTGAGCGCCACACGGGCAAAAATTGATCCGCTGCGCCTCCAAAGGAGTCGGCCCGTGACAGTTGGTATCAGAGCTAGATCAGTCATTTGGGGTGAGCTCGATCTAGAGCGGACATGCAGCTATCTTGTGATATCATTCTTCCGTGGACCCCGATGCCGCTATTTGAAGGAGTTATGCATGAAACTTATCCTGGGGGACATGTATGGCATCCGAGACTCTAAACAAGACCGCCGTTGGTTTTCTGGTCATGTTTGAACTGTGGGAGCTGATTGGTGATGTCTTGGGGTATCCGTGCTTATTGTGCTATTCTTCGGTGATGCCTTGAACGCAGCAACCGTTCTTGAGGGTGCAAATTGAGCAGCATTGTGACAACTAATGTTTCCTTGCTAACTTGGTGTTTCCCTCTCGCTTTGTGGACTTGGTGAGCATTTCTACACTGTGGGCACACTGTGGCATGAGTATGCTACATTTGTGGACGGGTTGCTTCCTAACCAGCAGGGTTGGCATGATTCTGTTACTGTGTTGGCTATATGGGGATCTCTACTACAATTTGGACTTGTGGAATGCTTGTATCAGATTGTGGGCATGTGATCTTCAACTATTAAGCCTCAGAGACGGATTTTCGTTGGCAGCCGTGTACATGCTATGGCATTATCACTGGTTCGCTTCAGGGGGCCTATGTTTCGATCGTTCGTGGTGGCATATGCAACTTGTGCTTGTCAGTGGTTTTGCATCTTCAGACGCATGGTTATTGACTCTTTAGAGGGTTTGTTCGGAAAAATTTCAAGACAAAATTTGAGATCTTGACTCCCGTGTGCAGAGGCACTGAGTGTACATGCTTGCTAGAGAGCGGGGTGATGGATGAAATCACCGTTGTTGGAGGACAACCGTGTAGCGGGATTGCAAAGTCAAGCCATAATTTGGTGCCAGGATCAGCGCACCGTTTTGAGTATAATTGTTGAAATGGCTAGCTTTGTGGATGGCAGGAGCGGTGAGCCTTTGAAAGACGAAATCTATGAGCTTGATGAGATAGCTGACTCGGGTGAAGGCAGAGGCCGAGGTACTGGGCAGCATGAGTTAAATTCTAGCCAAAAGACATAAGTACAGACAGAGGGCTTGCCAGAGGGCACGAGCATGAGATTCAGCCAGTAGGCTACACTTTGCCAGAGGGCACGAGTTGAGCAAAGTCAGTGGGCTTCATTTCAGCCAGAGGGCTACAATTCTACAAGAGCACTGCCAGAGGGCATGAGTTTGAGTTACGCCAGAGGGCTTCATTTTTGCTAGAGAGCAATAGCCAAGAGGGCTTCAGAGTTTGAGTTTGCTAGAGAGCAACAGCCAGAGGGCATCAGCCAGAAGGCTTCAGAGACATGAGCTTGTGAATGAGCAGCAGCTAGAGGGCTTTTGTTTTGCCAGAGGGCATAGTACAAAGGTACTTGAGTTGTTGAAGATATCAGCCAGAGGGCTTCGAGCTTGCCAGAGAGGGCATTGTTTAATCAATTTGAGGAGCAACTGATGATTTGCATTGAGTCGACGAGGGTGTCGACAACTCGAGTGGAGGAGGAAGTCGCGATGCGACGCCCCACTGCGAGTTTGCTCGGAGGAGCATTGGCAGAGAGGCCATTGAGTTTGCTCGGAGGGGCATTGGCAGAGAGGCCATTGAGTTAGCTCAGAGGAGCATTGGCAGAGGCCATTTTAGAGGAACATCGTCCAGAGGAGTCAGCTCAGAGGAGCTTGAGTTTGCTCGGAGGAGCATTGGCAGAGGCCATTTGAGAAGAGGGCTTGGCATTTCAAGAGCATTGGCAAAGGGCAGAGTTAGAGTCGCTCAGAGGAGCTTTGGCAGAGGCCATTTTGAGAGGGGAGCTTGGCTAAAGGAGTTAGGCGTTGAAGGTAGGCCATCAACACAGAGGTGTTGGACTCATCAGAGGAGCCGGTACACGCACTGCAGCATCAGCTTTGTGCTACATCAACGAGGACGTTGATGGTTGAAGTGGAGGAGAGTGTCACGGGTTGCCTTGCAAGGCTAACTCCGTGACGTTTCGCTCGCGGTGGTGTGGCCATTTGAGTGCTCAAGAGTGGCCGTTGGAAGTGCCCCAACGTGGCCTAACATTGGCCCCAAGTAGCCCAAGGTATGTAGCTAGCAAATGGCAAAGCCGCAGCCCGTGCCAGCAGCCAACCAGCGCTGCCAACAGTAGCAAAACACAGCAGCAGCAGCCAGCAGTACAGTGTTTTGGCGCTTTGGTTCGGCACTCAAACGAAGGAGTTTCGGGCTGAAATTTTTATGGTAAAGAGGTATTGGGGAAGTGTTTTCCCGACCAAGTTTCATGATTTTTCTCAATTTGTGGAATTAATGAAAAATCATTATGACTCCTCGACATGTATGATGTTTCCTCCTGCCAGATGAAAAAGGGCTTAACAAGCTACTATAAGGGGGTATGGTGTGCTACCTACCAACCTCCCTGCCCAAACTGGGCTTCAAGTGAGCAACCTTGGGGCAACTCAAGGGCGGGCTTTAGGCATCCAGAGGGGTGTCTAGAGTCTCCATGTGGGTTTGGGAGCCCCGTGGACGGTGCAATGATGTAGGCACTGCGCGACCCTCTCGGGTGGGAGGTTCACTACGTTGTTTCCATTATGCCACGCAATATCGTATCTTTGGGACTCGTTTTGGACCGAATGGGCTATCGAGGCACCACTAAAGGCCTCGTGTGCCAACTCAAGTGCTTGGTTTGGGTTCAACCTTTCATAAGGGGATCCCGTGGCTTAAGCTAAGCGGTTGGAAGGCAACACCGCATATGTGGGCTATCGAATGAAGGCATCGAGCTATGTATTGACTATGTCCATTGAGGGACTACATTATGCTACAAGCAAGCTACGGATTGAGATGTTTCCTTACTCATGCTACACGTTGGTGCAACGCTAAGGTGCGCAATGGCCTTAGGCGGAATCTAGCACACGTGTTGGTACGAGGACAACGCCGTGGGTAAGAGATTGACCCTCAGTGGCTTGTGGGCCGTGCATGACCAAGTGGCCATCCAATATGCATCTATTGAGGCATGCTTGACCCTACGACACTTCGAGATGCTATCAAAGACCCAACGTGTAATGTTGGCTTGTCGGCTAAGTTGAGGACCTTTCCTAGCACATTATTGTGTGGCTAGGCACCTTGACGACATGAACCTAAGTTGGGCGAGCACCTTGCTTGAGATAAGCTTGGCGCTATGAAGCGACTTATGCCGTGCTTGGTGCACTTGAGGGGTCAGGCCTACTTGTGGCATCCGGGTTAAGACGGAGCTTCCTTGTGAAGTTGTTTTGCTTGACAAAGCATTGGGCCCTAATGTTCAAACGGGTGAGACCATCAACACTCGATTTGTCAACGAGCTTATGGCGAGCTTAAACTTGGTGGAGTTTGAGCGCCACACGGGCAAAAATTGATCCGCTGCGCCTCCAAAGGAGTCGGCCCGTGACACCTTGGCATGGCATGCTGCTGGCTTTGGCTTGCCTGCCTTGGCCCTGGCATGGCATGCTGCTGGCCATGGCCTTGGCATGGCATGCTGCTAGCTTTGGCTTGGCTGCCTTGGCCTTAGCATGGCATGCTGCTGGCTTTGGCTTGCCTGCCTTGGCCTTGGCATGGCATGCTGCTGGCCATGGCCTTGGCATGGCATGCTGCTGGCCATGGCCTTGGCATGGCATGCTGCTGGCTTTGGCTTGGCTGCCTTGGCCTTGGCATGGCATGCTGCTGGCCATGGCCTTGGCATGGCATGCTGCTGGCTTTGGCTTGCCTGCCTTGGCCTTGGCATGGCATGCTGCTGGCCATGGCCTTGGCATGGCATTCTGCTGGCTTTGGCTTGCCTGCCTTGGCATTGGCATGGCATGCTGCTGGCCATGGCCTTGGCATGGCATCCTGCTGGCTTTGGCTTGCTTGCCTTGGCCTTGGCATGGCATGCTGCTGGCTTTGGCTTGCCTGCCTTGGCCTTGGCATGGCATGCTGCTGGCCATGGCCTTGGCATGGCATGCTGCTGGCTTTGGCTTGCCTGCCTTGGCCTTGGCATGGCATGCTACTGGCTTTGGCTTGCCTGCCTTGGCCTTAGCACGGCATGGCATGCTGCTAGCAATGGCCTTGGCATGGCATGCTGCTGGCTTTGGCTTGCCTGCCTTCTCCTTGGCACGGCATGCTGCTGGCTTTGGCTTGGCTGCCTTGGCCTTGGCATGGCATACTGCTGGCCATGCCCTTGGCATGGCATGCTGCTGGCTTTGGCTTGCTTGCCTTGGCCTTGGCATGGCATGCTGCTGGCAATGGCCTTGGCATGGCATGCTGCTGGCCATGCCCTTGGCATGGCATGCTGCTGGCTTTGGCTTGCTTGCCATGGCCTTGGCATGGCATGCTGCTGGCCATGGCCTTGGCATGGCATGCTGCTGGCTTTGGCTTACCTGCCTTGGCCTTGGCATGGCATGCTGCTGGCCATGGCCTTGGCATGGCATGCTGCTGGCTTTGGCTTGCCTGCCTTGGCCTCGGTATACTGCGCTTCTTATCATTCGACGTGCATTGCGTGCGAAGGCGTGCTAAGGCGTGCATGACCATGCGCGCAACACGTGCGCCGTGGTCAAAAGACCACGCGCGCGATATGTGCACAGGCCACGCTGCCCACGCCGCGGGCAAGCCGGGCCAGGCCGCCCACGCCGCGCGCATGCCATGCCAAGCTGCCCACGCCGCGCGCATGCCATGCCGTGCTGCCCATGCCGCACGCATGCCCGGCCGCGCCAGGCCGCGCCCATGCCATGCCAGGCTGCCCAGGCTGCGTGCATGCCAAATCGCCCACGCCACGCGCATGCCTTGTCGTGCTGCCCACGCCGCGCGCATGCGAGGCCGCCCGTGCCGCGTGCATGCCGTGCCATGCAGCCCGCACCACGCGCATGCCACGCCATGCTGCCCGCGCCACGCGCATGCCACGCCAAGCCGCCCACGCCCACGTGCATGCCATGCCATGCTGCCCGGGCCGCGGTCTGGCCGTGGCCGAGCCGCGCCCAGGCAGCGGCCGAACCGCGGTCCATGCCGCCCAAGGCCGCAGCCCAGGCC
The DNA here is from genome assembly GCA_036172215.1 of Camellia granthamiana. Taxonomy (NCBI): domain Eukaryota; kingdom Viridiplantae; phylum Streptophyta; class Magnoliopsida; order Ericales; family Theaceae; genus Camellia; species Camellia granthamiana. Next base: position 109,003,188 of record CM069915.1, on the reverse strand, counting down.
GCACCCAACATAGGACACACCTGCTGCTGCCTTGCCTGGGCAAGGGAGGTGCCCCCCCCCCCTTATAGTAGCTTGTTAAGCCCTTTTTCATCTGGCAGGAGGAAACATCAACCATGCTCGAGGAGTCATAATGGGGTTTTTTTTAAATGTAATGGTTTTTTGCCAAAACTTTCAACATGAAAGTTGTAGGAAATATTTTAATACACCATAAAAAAAAAATTGAAAAAAAATTTTGGCCACTGAAAATATTTTATTTAAATTTATTTCGATTTTAATACTTAAAAAATAATAAAAATTACTAAAAATAGGCCAAAAATTATGGAAAAATTCCAATAATTAAAGGATGAGGCACTAGTAATTATAGAAATTATTAATTTTTTTTATTTTATTTTGATTTTTTTGGCCAAATAAAGGCTTAAAAAATTCGAAAAACTCAAGAAAAATTGCAAAAAAATAGGGAATGACTTTTAAAATTAATTGTGGTGCATTTTTGATTGTGTGGCATGGTTTGGGTAAGAATATAAAAGAATCATGTTCAAAAAGAGCGGTCAAGGCGGTGGCATGCCATGGCCCTGGCCTTGGCCTGTGCCCGCGGCCTTCGCCTTGGCCATGGTCCAGCACGTGGACTTGGCCTTGCCCGCGGCCTTACACGCTGCCCTGGCCTTGGCCTTGGCATGGCATGCTCGCCGAGGCCGTGGCATGCCGTGCAGCTAGCCAAGGCCGTGGCGTGGCATGCTCGCCCAGCTCATGGCATGCCATGCTCCCCGGCCCGTGGTGTGCCATGCTACTGGCCAAGGCCCTGGCATGGCATGCTGGCCCAAGGCATTGGCATGGCATGCCGGCCAAGGCATTTGCATGGCATGGCATGCTTGCGAAGGCCACGACAGCGCATGCTGCTCGCCAAGCCCGTGGCACCGGCGTGCTGCTGGCCAAGGCCTTGGCTTGGCATGCCGGCCGGGGCATTGGCATGGCATGTTGGCCGAGGCCGTGGCACCGCATGCTGCTGGCCAAGGCCATGGCAAGGCAATGGCGTGCCCGCGGCCAAGGCGGTGCCACGACATGCTGGCCAAGAACGTACCAAGGCCAAGGCCGTGCCAGGGCATGCAGGCCGAAGCCGCGGCATAGCGTGCCCGCCTTGGCATGCTGGGCAACGCCGTGGCTTGGCATGCCAGCCACGGCCGTGGCATGGCATTCCGGGCTTGGCATGCTGGGCAACGCTATGGCATGGCATGCTGGCCAAGGCTAAGGCATGGCAGGCTGGCCAAGGCAGTGGCATGGCATGCTGGCCGCGGCGGTGGCATGACATGCTGGCCAACGCAGTGGCATGACATGCTGGCCAACGCGGTGGCATGACATGATTAAAACAAGCTTTAAAGGACGTGGTTGTTAAAATTCGAAGCACTGATCCTAAACAGAAATCAGCAAAAGTTGTCAACCGTATTCCATAAATTGGAAAATTCATGTTGGTTTTTTAGTGTTTTATTGAATCCAAATTCGAAGGATGAGATTGGTTAGTTCGAAGCCCTAAATTTGCTTATGAAGGCAGACAGAGATAAATTCGAACCATGCCAAACAAAGAGAAAAGACTTAGATGTATTAAAACAAAAACAATTACATTAAAAGTTCCTCTTTGGGTACAAATTCCAGTTCATAAAAGTAAGGAATAGAATATGTGGAGAAGTGGTTTGGAAATACTCTTCAGATCCTGGGAGACGCTAGTGATCCTCAGCTAGTCACCCGAAAGGATGCAAACACTCCGGTCGGGGGTGCCAGAATTAGCACTCCGACGGTTAAGTCAGTTCAGACACTCAAGATAGCTTCTTTACTAAGTTAAGTGAAGTGATTCTTACATACCTTTCTCAACCCATTGTTCTTGTATTTATACCTGTTCCTTTCGATCCTTGGGGCCAGGGCCTACTTTTTAATCATTGTCCTTTCTATTATTCAGCCCTAAGGATTTACATTTATTCGGCACATATATTATATTCGGCTTCCCACTCGTAGGATATAGCCCATTAATATCAGTCTTCCAATGGTACGCACCTTCTGACCTTTCCATATATTCGGCCCCCACAATTGCCCCCCGAACTCCCCATTGACGGTAGTTAATCGGCGTGTTTGGTCTTGAATTGGAAAGTTAAAATAGGTCAGGCACCTTCGCGTACCCCAATATAGATGTCAGTGTGCACACCTTTTCGTTCACCATTACACTTTCCCGCCTCATTCGTGCGTCTCGCATTTATTGTGATTTGAAATTTCAGTCCTTTCGAATGCACAGTTCGACGAGTATTCAAGACTCTTGGACCGCCAGCGGATATCCCTTCTCTAATTCGCATTTTCTGCAACTCTTTTCCATCTACCCTCGTCTCCCTTGCTCCTCGTAAGTCTTCTTCTCTTTTCTTTGCAATCCTATTTTCTGTTTATTATTTTAATTTTGGCGAACCCTTTATTCCCCATGAAAATGGCTAAACACTTGAAAGACCTCCTTTCTGAGGGTCGTGTCTCCGGATTCCGGTGACACTTTTCCATCCCCGACGATGTTCATCTATCTCTAGTGACAGACAACACTCTGGATATGGAGAGAGAGGATCGAAATTCAATCGTCTTTCCTCTCCTATCCATTGCAGAGGGCGGGGTCCGTTTTTCCCTACATCCATTCCTTAGGGCCGTCCTCCGCTATTGGGGTCTGATTCCTTCTCAGCCCAATGTGAACTTTTTTCGAATCGTAATGGGGATCGTAGAGTTGAACCGGCGCCTCAGGATCGATCTTGGCATTTTGGCCATTCGGCACTACTATGCTTTAGCCAAATCTTCCGGTCGGCTTGGGCGGTACTTTCTTAGGGCCAAGGATACTGACCATCATTTGGTAACCATGCTTGCTAGTTCTGGTAAGCGTGTGGATGACGTAATGGTCAATATCCGAGGGAACTGGGAATTTGGTGAAGGCGAGGGTCGCCTAGACCCTATTCCCAGATGGAGGGATGAACCGTGTGTCTTCTTGTGTTTACTGAACTTTTCTTTTACTCGGCCTTCCCTCCGTGTCTAACCCTTTGTCTTTGCAGGCAGTAATTTGAAGAAGATTCTGGTTTCTACTAACGACGCAGTCCTTGCGCAGATTGCGCTTGCACTCGGATACTTCGGCCGTCCAAACTTACAGAAGCAAGGGAGAGCGACCCACATACTTCTTCAATACGAGCCTACTTACACTACTTTTTCGGCCGCTGACAACATTCCAATTCCATCCGGCGATCAACAACTTGCGGCTCTTATCTTCCCTAGCTTCAAGAGCCTTAGGCAAGTTGGTCTCAAAGCTTCTGATTCGGGGCAAGACGTCGAGCCGGTGGTAGAGGTAGTCGCCGAACCAGACAGAGAGTTCATTGAGGAGGCTGAAGAGGTTGACGAGGCCCTAAACTCAGCATTTGAGGCAGCCAGACGTAGTCAGCCTACCTTGTCGTCCACTTCGGGTTGGGCGGAGTTTTCTTCTGGAGATATTTTTGGAAGTTTGGGAGACCTACCCGGTGATTTTTTTGAAGGTATGGCTGGGGAAAGCCTTACGCAGATGGCTCAAAAGAAAAATGCTGAGTGTATGGCCGCCCGGAAAAAGGCCGAGGCCGCCCGTTCTGGACCTGCCTTGATTGAGTCTTTCGAACCCGTTATTGAAGAGGCGGCTAAGATTGTTGCGGCCGAAATGGCGAAAGAGGTTGAACAACCGGTCATTGAAGAACGGTTGATTCCGGAAGAGCGAGGCGAGAAGCGTAGCGCCGAAGGAGAGGCCGATTCAGAAGATAGTCTTGCCGACAAAAGGCCTCACTTAGAAGAATCGGACGTGGTAGTTCCTTTTATTATTCAGCCAAAGATAAGAGACACACTGATTCCCTCTGACGCATCCATCATTACCAACCTAGCGGTAGCCTTGAGCCTGGCGGCTTCAGTCTCCCTACCAGCTGATAAGGCATCCTTTCATGCCGTGCCGGATTTGGTGGTCGTAGTGCTATCTGCGCAGTCGGCCCTTTTGGTAGGTGAACTTTGACTTGTTTTGATTTTGGTTGCCAATGGCATCTAACGATCCCAACTCATTTTGCAGATGGTCGGTAGGATCGCCGACTTGGGCCGCCGCCTACACGATGCCCTTGAGAGGATTGACCGTTTGTAGTCAGAAGTGGTCGATCAAAAGAGCAGGGCCGAGTTTGAGATGATGAGGGCCGCGATGGAGACTGCGCGAGCCGAAGCCGAAGTAGAAAGGGCTCGGACTGCCGATCATCTCCGTTCTGATGCCGAAGATAGGGCGATCGCGAGCAAAGAGTCACTTAGGCTAGCCGAGGAGGCGCTTAACAAGATGGAGACTGAGTTAGCAGAGTTGAAGGCGGCCAAGGAAAAGGCAGAATCTGAGGCTTCTGCCACATTCGAAGCAGGAAAAGGCACCGCCTTCAAGGAATACGTAGATGAAGTCCCCAAGTTTGAGAATCGGGGGTTCAAACATGGGTGGCTCAAGGCCCTTGATGCTACTGGGGTTTCATTGGCCTTGCCAATTCCTTATGAGCAGGTGGACGTTGAGCCACTTGAGTCTGACCCCAAGGATTGATCTGGGAGTCATTCGAATTTTGTGAAATGCTTTCCCTTTTAATGTATGTTTTTGTTTTAAGGACTTTTGTTGGTTCCGAGTAGTTTTCATGTATAAATTGGCTACTGTCTACGCTCAATTTATTAATGAAAATTATCTTGTTGCTTCACTACTACTTATGCGCAGTTTGTGATGTTATATTGGTGAAGAATTTTTGCCTTTCACTACTTTAGATAGAATGATTACTCTGTTGAGCTTTCTACGATTGAATATCTTAGCAATCTTATCATTCGTATGCTGAATAGTTCGTGGGTATTATGCTGAAACGATTCATGGGCCGGCTGGGGCACTTAATCCAAATAGATTGATTAATCTGCCCTTGCCCCAGGGGGTGCATGATCATTCGAGCGCCGGATGAGACGAACTTAGGAGCTTTGAAGTGGATTCATGGGCCGGCTGGGGCGATTAAGCCGAATAGATTGATTAATTTGCCCTTGCCCTAGGTGGTGCATGATTATTTGGGCGCCGGATGAGACGAACTTAGGAGCTTTGAAGTCGATTCATGGGCCGGCTAGGGCGATTAAGCCGAATATATTGATAAATCTCTCATGTCCTTGCCCCAGGCGGTGCATGATCATTCGGGCACCGGATGAGACGAACTTAGGAGTTTTGAAGTCAATTCATGGGCCGACTGAGGCGATTAAGCCGAATATATTGATAAATCTATCATGTCCTTGCCCCAGGCGGTGCATGATCATTCGGGTGCCGGATGAGATGAACTTAGGAGTTTTGAAGTCGACTCATCGGTTCATCGATTCATGGGCCGGCTGGGGCGATTAAGTCGAATAGATTGATTAATCTGCCCTTGCCCCAGGCGGTGCATGGTCATTCGGGCGCCGGATGAGACGAACTTAGGAGTTTTGAAGTCGATTCATGGGCCGGCTGGGGCAATTAAGCCGAATATATTGATAAATCTATCATGCCCTTGCCCTAGGCGGGTCAATCCAGTCGGCGCCGGGCGATTGAGGTTTTCACAATTAATGAGATTGCCTCGAGGGTGCTGCCTCTATAAAGGATAAATGATTAAAGGTACAACTTTTATAAGCATAGTAAACAACTGACTCCAACTTTTGAAGGTATCGTGTGAATGTCGAATAGACTCTTCTTTAACAGCAGGGGGGAAGCGAGGACGCTAGCTAAGCTGGGTGGAGACATGAATCGAGGTGGTGACCCTTCGCGTACAGGGAGTAGGAGTTCCAGGGATCGAGAGAGGCGTCAGTCTCCTCGACATCGAAGCAGGTCGCCTAGGCGGGACAAGTAGTCGTAGGGCAGATCTTCTCAACCTCGAGTTGAGAGAGGATCTGAGGCGAATCCGTGCCCATTAAGCTTTGCGGTATTTGTGGGGAATAGACCCATGACAGAGGCGGACTCGATCATTCGAGACCCAAATGTAGCGGTCGAGTTTGCTCGACAAATTTTTCCACCTGAGGTTCAGCAATTGATGGTAGGTCGTCAGGACTACGAAGTATTTCGCGAAGGCATTCACGGGGCGGTGAAGGGGCTTTACACTGCCTACGAAATCGGCATGCGGTTGCACACTGCCCACCGAGAAATAGAGAAGAAGGAGGAACGTATTCGAAGTTTGGAGGCCCACGTGGAGGCGGCTGAGCGCGAGTTAAGGAAGACCAAGGCGGCTCGGGCACAACCCGCCGGGCAGGGAAACCCAATCGTGGAAGAAAGGGTTACCAGTTGGCTCATCAGTACCGCGCTTGCCGATCGTGAGTCGGCGAGTATGTTCGCAATGGAGTCCGCGAAGGGAAGGGCCTATGAGAAAGGTTTTCATGAAGGCCGAAAAGTTGGAATCGAAAAGACCAAGGAAAAACTTGCTGAAGAAGTTTGCCGATGTGAAAATCGTGGATTTAGGCACGGTTGGATCAAGGCATCTCAAGCCGCGGAAGCTCTTCGAGCGTCAGGCATTGATTCGGCATCGCCACTCTACCACAGTAAACATTTTCCATTTTCCGCTTTTGAAGTTGAGAAGAGTGAGGATGAGGGTGACGCTGTATAAGTATACTTATTGTAAGGTTGAAACGCAGATCACGTTCAAAACTATGTAACTTATTATTTGTTTTATTTGAATAAAAAACATTCTATTATGAATATTTTGTTGCAGTTCGTATTCGGCATGTATGTGTTTCGTTTTATTTGTTTGTTTGAATGAATGTATAAACGTTGATCGGCAGGGTCGACCCATACGTGGTACGCCGGTTTATAGGTAGGGTCGACCCGTACGTGATAGCCATTTATTCCTGAATGAGGCCATTGTAACCTGAGGAAGCCGAAAGCCGGTGGGTAGAGTGGCTGCGGTAAATTCAACTCGGCTCGGGGCCTAGTTTTTGGCCAATGCATGTGCTTCAAAAAGTCGTTTGGATAACTGCGTCATGGCAAATGTCGACCGACGTTTGTCTCATGGAGTTTGGTGTTAATGAAATTGCCTCGGGATTGGGGCCTCGAAATCACTGCCAGTATTGAAAATAAAAGGAGTGGGCGCTTCGCACAGATAGACAATCAATTATTATGTGACGTGGGATAAGTGGGGATGTTAGTTAGAGAGGCTGGGAGTTCAACCAAACTTGGTGTTACAATGGAGCGCGGCAGAGGACCCATCCGTATGGGAGGTAAGACGTCCAAAAGTTGGCATGAATCTTCCAATCGTCGAAGCAGATCACCCCGAAAGGAAAGGCAACGACCGTTGGGTTTATTCTTCCTTGTCCTGGATCTTTGCCTTGACATTGTCAATGGTATCAAGGGAAGTTTGGCAATGTGCAAGTCATGGGCTTGGGCAAAGTTGGCACGAGGCTTTGCAAACCATGGAGGACTTCTGGGTGACGGGAGTTGATTCGGCGCTGCCGCTTTATCAATGCGTCTTTTCCCTTTTTTAGATTTTGAGGTTGAAAATGGGTATTATAATGCTCAAAAGTGGGTTGCGTTTATGTAACAGCTGTTTGATCAAATAAAAAGTTTTATTTCAAACATTTGCGTCTTATTCTGAATTTTTTATATGGTTAGTTAAGTACCCTATTTCGGATATTGGCGTGTTTTTTTTTTGTTCGTGCCGAAGGGTACTCCGAATCCGGAGACTTAATCGGCCCTGAGGTGCCATGCACCAAAGGGCGCTCCGAATTCGGAGGCTTAATCGGCCCTGAGGTGTCATGCACCAAAGGGGCTCCGAGTCCGGAGGCTTAATCAGCCCTCAGGTGTCATGCACCAAAGGGGCTCCGAATCCGAAGGCTTAATCGGCCCTAAGGTGTCATGCACCAAAGGGGGCTCCATATCCGGAGACTTAATGTGGCCGATCGTCATATCCACGAAGGGCGCTCCGAATCTGGAGACTTAATTAGCCCTAAGGTGTCATGCACCAAAGGGGCTCCGAGTCCGGAGACTTGATGTGGCTAATCGTGATATCCACGAAGGGCGCTCTGAATCCGGAGACTTAATCGGCCCTAAGGTGTCATGCACCAAAGGGGCTCTGAATCCGGAGGCTTAATCGGCCCTAAGGTGTCATGCACCAAAGGGCGCTCTGAATCCGGAGGCTTAATCGGCCCTACGGTGTCATGCACCAAAGGGGCTCCGAGTCTGGAGACTTGATGTGGCCAATCGTGATATCCACGAAGGGCGCTCCGAATCCGGAGACTTAATTGGCCCTATGGTGTCATGCACCAAAGGGGCTCCGAATCCGGAGGCTTAATCGGCCCTAAGGTGTCATGCACCAAAGGGCGCTCCGAATCCGGAGGCTTAATCGGCCCTAAGGTGTCATGCACCAAAGGGGGCTCCGAATCCGAAGACTTAATGTGGCCAATCGTGATATCCACGAAGGGCGCTCCGAATCCGGAGACTTAATCGGCCCTAAGGTGTCATGCACCAAAGGGGCTCCGAATCCGGAGGTTTAATCGGCCCTAAGGTGTCATGCACCAAAGGAGCTCCGAGTTCGGAGACTTGATGTGGCCAATCGTGATATCCACGAAGGGCACTCCGAATCTAGAGACTTAATCGGCCCTAAGGTGTCATGCACCAAAGGGACTCCGAATCCGGAGGCTTAATCGGCCCTAAGGTGTCATGCACCAAAGGGGGCTCCGAATCTAGAGGCTTAATCGGCCCTAAGGTGTTATGCACCAAAGGAGGCACCAAATCCGGAGGCTTAGTGTGGCCAATCGTCATATCCATGAAGGGCGCTCCGAATCCGGAGACTTAATCGGCCCTAAGGTGTCATGCACCAAAGGGGCTCCGAATCCGGAGGCTTAATCGACCCTAAGGTGTCATGCACCAAAGGGCGCTCCGAATCCGGAGGCTTAATCGGCCCTAAGGTGTCATGCACCAAAGGGGCTCTGAGTCCGGAGACTTGATGTGGCCAATCGTGATATCCACAAAGGGCGCTCCGAATCCGGAGACTTAATCGGCCCTAAGGTGTCATGCACCAAAGGGGCTCCAAATCCGGAGGCTTAATCGGCCCTAAGGTGTCATGCACCAAAGGGCGCTCCGAATCCAGAGGCTTAATCGGCCCTAAGGTGTCATGCACCAAAGGGGGCTCCGAATCTAGAGACTTAATGTGCCCAATCATGATATCCACGAAGGGCGCTCCGAATCCGGAGGCTTAGTCGGCCCTAAGGTGTCATGCACCAAAGGGGGCTCCGAATCCGGAGGCTTAATCGACCCTAAGGTGTCATGCACCAAAGGGCGCTCTGAATCCGGAGGCTTAGTCGGCCCTAAGGTGTCATGCACCAAAGGGGGCTCTGAATCCGGAGGCTTAGTGTGGCCAATCGTGATATCCTCAAAGAGCGCTCCGAATCCGGAGACTTAATCGGCCCTAAGGTGTCATGCACCAAAGGGGGCTCCAAATCCAGAGACTTAATGTAGCCAATTGTGATATCAACGAAGGGCACTCCGAATCCGGAGACTTAATCTGCCCTAAGGTGTCGCACCAAAGGGGGGCTTTGAATCGTCGACATGACGAGCGCTACAATGGGGTTTGAGAAATGAATTGAGCGATGAAGAAAAATGGTTTGCATTGCAGAAGTGATATATATATACAAGTATCAAAGCCCACAGGTCGGGTCAATGATAGGGTTTTCATAAAATCTCTACTTGCGCCGATTGCGGGGAGCCACGGATTTCTTCAATGCCACGGGCTGTCGGGAAGCGCACAAGCTGATGATAAGTGCTTGGAACGGCCTTCATAATATGTAACCAGGTTTGCCCCATGATGACATTATATGGCGAAGGGAGCTTTACGACCAGGAATTCTACTTCGACCGTTCTGGAGCCCGCTCGAACAAGTAGTATGATCTTCCCTAACGGGTACTCAGGATTTGTATTAAAGCCGAACAGTGGGTGAGGCGCCGAGGACAGATCTGACTCGTTGAAGCCAAGTTTGATGAAAGTTTGGTAATACATAACCTCTGAAGTACTCCCTGGGTCTATGAGAATGCGTTCAATGGTGAACCGATTTACGCGTAATTTGATGACCAACGGATCGATGTGGGAAGCTGTTGTGCCGCTACGATCGGAGTCATTGAAAGTGATTGTCAGAGCTTCTCCGAGCCATTCGGTCTGAATACATTGCTTTTGGGGGATTGGATGCGATTGAATTGTGTGCACGGTTGGGGATGCAGGCAGGCTATAGATTATATGGATCACGCCAAGTGGAGGTGAGTCCTGCCTTAAGGCTAGTGCCTTGATTGGCTTTCCCTTTCTCACGTACTGCTGCTGTCGGCCATCTTGCACCAGTTCTTCCAGGTGATCCTTTAATTCGTAACAACTCTCCGTTTCGTGGCTGTGATCTTTGTGATACTTGCACCGCCTATCCCTTTTTCGCATGTCGGGTGGCCCCACCATCTTTGACGGCCATTTGAAGAATGGAAGGTGTTGGACTTTGGTCATTATTGCAGCGATTGGTTCTGACAGCTCTGTGTACTTCTTGTCGGCACGCCTCGAACGCCTGCTGTCGACTTGCAGTTGTTCATTCGTTCGGTGGGAGCATTGATCGCTTGATCGGCGAGTATCCTGCCTTTTGTCTCGTTTAGCGCGTTGCCGTGGCTCAGGGCTCGGAGGTGGCATGGAGCTTATTGGTTGAGCAATTTCAGGGGGGCCGTTTTGTTGGACATTTGGCCGGCTTTTATTCTCAAGGAATCATCTTCCACTTTGCAATACTCTTCAACTTTCTTCATCAACGCCCAGACTGTTTTGGAGGGTCTTCTGGTCAGGGAACTACGAAGAGCATTGTCAGGATGTAGTCCCATCTTGAAGGCGGTGATAGCCATGGAGTCGTTGCAAGCGTCGTCGACGAGGTTGAAGCACTCCCAATAGCGCGCCGAATAAGCTCTGAGCGTTTCTCCTGACTGAATCTGCATAGCCCAGAGAGAGTCGGCCTGTTTCAGCTGTACCTCGTTGGTAATGAACCTGGCCCTGAAGGATTTATGTAATTGATGGAAGCTTTTGATCGAAGCCTGCTCCAGCTTGTAATACCACCTGACAGCTAATGGCCCCAGGCTGCTGGGGAATATTCGGCACATGAGGGCTTCGTTGTCTGCATGCAATGTCATGGCCTGCTTGTAGTGACGGATATGATCAGTGGGGTCTAATTTTCCATCGTAAAGAATGAATGACGGAGCTTTGAACTTCTTGGGCAGGGCCGCCCTTGCAATCCATCGGACAAAAGGATCGTGCTGGTCCTCTTTGTCTGAACTGCTCCTCCTGCGCTTGTTCCTTGTATGTAGACTCTTTTCGGAGGAGCTGGAAGTTTCGGATCGTCCCTTCTTGTTGAGCTCCGTGGGTAATGAGTTGGAGTCACTATCGGTATCCTTTGGTCGGGCTCGAGGTCGTTGTCCACCGGCCCTCGGAGGTCGTTCGGAATCTTGGCTCATGGCTTCTCTCGATTTTGCTACTTCGAGGGCCAAATCTTGACAGGGACGTTCATTTTCAGCGATCATGTTCTCTAGCCTTTGTTCATTCTGCTTTGCTTGTTCCATGATCGCCTGCATTGTCTTTTGCGCTGCAGTCGTTGGTGAGTCGAAGTTCAAGGCGCATCTTGCAGCGATGGTTTCCTTTCCGAGCATATTTGCTAGAGTGAGGTCATCTCCCTATGCGGTCTCGTCAGTGGCTATCGGAGGATCTTCAGTCACACCTGCCATGTATGTATTTGAGTATTCCCACAGACGGCGCCAATTGTGGAAAAGTGGTTTGGAAATACTCTTCAGATCCTGGGAGACGCTAGTGATCCTCAGCTAGTCACCTGAAAAGATACAAACACTCCGGTCGGGAGTGCTGGAATTAGCACTCCGACGGTCAAGTCAGTTCAGACACTCAAGATAGCTTCTTTACTAAGTTAAGTGAAGTGATTCTTACATACCTTTCTCAACCCATTGTTCCTGTATTTATACATGTTCCTTTCGATCCTCGGGGCCAAGGCCTACTTTTTAATCATTGTCCTTTCTATTATTCGGCCCTAAGGATTTACACTTATTCGGCACATATATTATATTCGGCTTCCCACTCATAGGATATAGCCGATTAATATTAGTCTTCCAATGGTACCCACCTTCTAACCTTTCCATATATTCGGCCCCCCACAGAATAAATAACGAGATCATGGAATTTAGTCCAACTATGGTCAATAAATTTCTGTTCTTGTTTATTCTATCCTCTATTTGTTCCAAGCTTGGTTGCTGAAGTTGATGCGCTCTTATTTGATAAAAGAGCTCTTCAGCCTTTATTTTGAACGCTGTCTCTTTTAGCCCTTGTTCCAGCTCGTCCATATCCAAGTCATCCCAGTACACAGAGTCTTTATTCTTAAAATCATTGTATTCCTCGACGAGGTTCTCTGCTTCGTATTGGGTATGAACTCGGAGGGATGAAAGTTGGTCCAAGGATTGGGTGGTGGCCAAAGAAGTCCGGTGCCAATGGAGAAGCAATGGGAGTTGGTCCAAAAACATGTGGAGTTCTGCTTGGGCGATGGGGTTGAGGACCTGACCCCGAGTCAGAATATCACAAGCCTATTGAAGGTTCTTGAGAGGAACATCGTCCTCAAGAACATTGAAAGGCAAGTGAGAAAAGGCCATAAGTAGAAGTTGGGCTTGCTTTTGTTGAGCTAGAGTAAGAGGATGTGGAGGCTTGTAAGGGGAAAAAACCTTCTCTGCAGAGAGGGTAAGCTTCAATCTCTCTATCCAGGAAGGTTTTCGCAAATGAGGAGGTATAGAGGCTTCCATTTCTATGGAAAGAGGGAATCGAGGGACATTAACACAATCAAGCCAGTCAGAAGGATGAAGTTTCGCCTTCTTGGCTAAAAATGATGGGTTATACCCCTGTGCCTCTTCTGGGCGAAGGGTAGCTCGTACTATCTTTGTAGGCATGGATGATGTGTACCATGCTACAAGTAGATTGTCCTCTAAACTACATCGGCGATCGATGGGCACGTAAGGATAGACCACCGAGCTTCGCGCATAGGAAGGGAACTCTAAAGGATCAGTGAACTCGACAAAGTGATGATTAACTCGCTCTCTCAATTCACATGCCTCAGGTTCCGACCAGCTTCTCCAACCAGAAGCCCCAGAAGAAGAAGAAGCCACGGCCTCATCCCATGCAGAAGATTGTGAATTAGAAGAAGAGCTTCCCATGTCCATATTTGCAAACTTCTAAATCAAGGGATTGTGGACAGTATGTTCGTAATCCAAAGGTTGATAATTTGCGAAAGCTTCCATGACTTGAATATAGGAATGTGGGTAAAGGTGGCTAATCAATGCATGAAGATTCTTTCAAGGACGAACGGTTTTATCAAACAACTCTTCATATGCTTGATCGAGATAAGAAAAGGTCTGTTTCTCCATTGAATTGGACTTTTCGAATATTGAGATAGTGGGCATGTTTAAGGGATCAAAGAGGAGTTAATGCAAATGATCATCAATGAATGACGGTTGTTTTTCTAAAAATATAAAGCCCATGCACGTTCTAAAACATGGATAAAAGACCTCGATCCACTAATATCACCAAGTATTGGGTATATTAGTGCGGGGGGTAATGTTGGCTACATATGTTGTATAAGCCAATTACAATTCAACACGTGGCAGAATAAGGGCAAAACGGGAAGACCATTCAAGTCTTCGATCGTGATCGTACATGTGGTAGTTAGCATTGGTTCTTATGAGATCTGCGTAGCATTGGATCAGCAAAAAGATGCAACGTGATGTGGCTCCAACGGTTACTCACATTCAAATTCAAAATTATGAGGGAAGCCTAACTGCAAGTAATGGCATAGTGGAGCTAACTATAAGGCAACATGATCAACAATCATGGAGGAGCTATTCGACAGTTAGAAGTGCAGTTCGATGGTCATCCTTAAGAAGTATAAATACCAGAGAAGGCTCCAGAAAAGCCCCCAAAACTCAGATCCAAAAAACCAGTTTTATTCCACTTTATTTTCTTTCTAGTTTTTACATTTCCTATTCTTTACATTTCTGTACTTGAATTCCTGCACTACACTTCGTTCATAGGAGTAGTTTCAAGTAGATTGTTGCTGTAAACCTCTACGAGGCTGAATTGGATCATTGTAAGTTTTTCATTTTAATGAAATGCTTCAATTGCTCTTCATTTAATTGTCATTTGCTTAAATTCTCCTAAATCAAGCCACCAGTAAAAGTCCTTTTCATTGAGACTGAAAGAACTAAAACACAATCGTTTGATAATTGGTTGGCAATTAATTTTCTATAAGGGCTGATTGATCCTTGTTGGTACGCTCATAATTACAATAATAATCTTCGAAAGCCAAAAAGCCAACAGAACTACAATGTGCTAGACACAACTCAATGTTACTTGTTTAAACATATCTTGCTGTTTATGCAAATAAATTATCCAATATTACTTATAATAGGTACTAACCCACTTACTGCTACAACTCTCATCCTCTTCCTGCATGAATAGTTTGGACTTAATTTTTATAGTACTATTCTCAAAATCAAAAAAATATGATATGTGTTGATTATTTTTATAGATCACAAACTTGTATCTTAAAAGCTATTGGACTTTCCACATGTTCATTCCATGCAGACCTCAAAACATGCTAAGTCCTTATCTTCCTCCCAAATCTATAGATTTATACAAATAAATAACATAAATGCAAGATGTCCCTCATTTGTTGTTACATTTAATAGTCTATAATGTTTTCATTTAATTCTATTTCGTTTTTTCCGTGATTCATCCATTCATTCAAAATATTAATTTTATTAACAAAATTATATTATTATCTCCTTCATTTTAATGGGCATAAGCTAGCGTGATTTGCACGCAGCCCCCCTCACTAGTAAGGCATGAAAGGCCCAAGCCCCTAGCCCAAGTTCAATATAAAGACAAAACCCAGAGGATCTTCTTCTTCTTGTTCTTGTTTCAATTGCCTTACCTTAGATTCGGTTTGAACGAAGAACCAGAGATCCCAATGGCTCTCCTCCATTATTGCTCTTGTTCAGCTCCCCCTTCACCACCACCCCCTCTTCTTCAGTTCAAAAAATTGACCTCCAATTCCCTCTTATTTACGGTCCCTGCCCTCCGTCGCCGTTTTGGGCAGAACCGCCGGCTGTCTCCGACGCTGAACGCCAGTCTTGCCGTCGAGTCTCCTTCCACTTCGGTGAAGACCGCGGCGGCGAATCTCCGAAGCTCCTCCTGGAGGTTAATTCTCTCTCCGCCGTGATTGCTGAATCGAAGCAACCGATTCTCCAGGGTGTAAACCTAGTCATCTATGAAGGAGAGGTCTCTAATTGCTTATATATGCTAAAAAAAATATACATATATGTATTATCAATTCAATTTTTGATTGCAACACTTGTTATGTAACATATTTGATATCTTGGTTTGGTAGAAAATTTGATATCAATTTGAACAATTGATTGCAACACTTGTTAATTTTGAATTCATCTGAAACTTTTGTTGTGATCGTGATGCTTTAATTTTTGATAGTGCTTAAATGGGTATTCCAGTGTTTGTTTCATTAGAACCCAAGTGGAATGGAATCGAATGGTTATTGCTGACATTCTTATTGAATGACCATTTTTCTTTTTCTTTTTCTTTTTCTTTTTTTTTTTTTTTTTTTTTTTTTTTTTTTTTTTTTGTGAAAATTCACTTTTGTCCTTTCAAACTGTCCATATTTGTGTCACTTTTACCTCCTTAACTATCAATTTGAACAATTATCCCCTTAAACTGTTGACATTAGTTCATTTGACCCCCAATTAGTTGGTGAGGTTTAATACACACGGGAATATATGAGAGTATTATACAACAATCACAATCAATTCTTTTGCAAATATATTCAATAAAATGCAGTGCAAACCAATTATAGGAAAGTACTGCCTTCAGATACAATCAAATTAAGCATTTCACGTTCACAAATATTTTTATGTGCCAGCAAGTGTGGTGATATTTGTCAAAAATATTAACCTCTGTTGGATTGGTTGGGTAATTGTTTAAGGGTGTAATTGTTCAAATTGATAGTTTATGGGTAAAGTGACACAAGTGTGATAGTTTGAGCAGGTGAAGTGAAGTTTTCCATTTCTTTAGCAAATCAAATGTAAGAATGGACATTTTAATGGATTGATATAACCAACCACTGATCTAGTGATTCCTTGTTTAATTTTCTGTAAGTGTAATGTGTTAGCTCTAATACTGCTTAGTTGTTTAATTCTGATAGGTACATGCAATCATGGGGAAGAACGGTTCTGGGAAGGAAGCACTTTTGCAAAGGTTGGTGCTTACAATTCTGCCATATAAAATTACTTAACAAATAAAGATGTACTTAATGATGTTCATATTCCGGAACCAAATTGATTTTTTCTTAATTTACCTTCCATGTTTATTTGTAAGAAATAAAGATCCCACATGCATCATTTAATTGTTTCAGATATGTAGATATGCCCCTTTAAAGGATTTTTTTTTTTTTATATATAAAAAATTAAAATTAAAATTTGATGGATGTGATATATACAAGCATTTGCTCTATATATGCTCATTTGAGAAGGTAATGGTGTCTTTGATTAGCAGCTGTATAGTTCTGACAATTGTCCTTTTCATTGCCTGAATAAGTTTCTTTGCTAGTCAGTTCTTACTTTTCTTGACCAAAACTCTTAGTGGTGCATTATTATTGTAGGTCCTTGTTGGTCATCCGGATTATGAAGTTACAGCGGGGCAGTGTTGTTTTTAAAGGGTGAGAATGTGCTTGAAATGGATCCAGAGGAAAGGTCTCTTGCTGGGATTTTTATGAGTTTCCAGTCTCCAGTTGAGATCCCAGGTGTGAGCAATATTGACTTCCTGAATATGGCTTACAATGCTCGAAGAAGAAAACTTGGTCTGCCAGAGCTTGGACCAATTGAGGTTTGTAGTAATTATTTGCTACTTTAAAACTTCGTCTTATTATTGATTGGTCAGACCCTGCATTCTTTCACATGCATCTCTTTCATCTTTTGAGAGGAGACCATAAATAATTTTTTAGAGAAACAAAAGAATGAAGTTGCAAATGAAAAATTAATGAGGAATCAAAAAAAAGAAGAAAGTAAAGAAGAAGGAAAGAAAAAAAAAACACACACACACACACGAATCACTAAATTAAGGAAATAAAACAAGTTACAACAATCCAAAGATGTAACTCTCAAAACTCGAAGAAAAGGAAAAGGAAGAAAAAATAAGAAACAAAAAATGTCTCAAGGAGGATTTTATTTATTTATTTATTTTTATTTTTAATGTGAGAATTTTCTAAAGCACAAACACAAACACAAACAGCAACAAAAAGCCAGGGCATTCCGTAAGCTAACAAATACATCATAAGGAAGTATATCCATGAAGGATTCTAGGGGAGAAACCCCAAGCACATATTAGAGTCCTAGAGGTCTGGTTATTCTCAATGTTATTCCAAGAAGCAACTCTCCAATGTCCTCTATCAAGTTGCTAAGAAGATCAACTACAGGCTTTGCTTTGGTTTGGAACAATCTGAAATTTCTCTTCCTGCCATATATGATAGACAGCAGCACAAAGAGAAAGCTTGAACAGCTTGTGTTTAAAACTCTTGCCTTTCCTATTTTGCACTGCCCAGGAAATAATCTGATAGATACCCATTCTTAGATTAGGCACACCATTCAAGCTTAAGACACTCCTCCAAAGGCTACTTGCATAGCTACATTGAAAAAAATTAATGTTCATGATTTTCATTAGCAGAATTGCAAAGCGAACAAGTCATATTTTGAGTAAGGCCCCAACTCGTAACTCTGTCAAGGGTGGAAAGTCCTACCAAGGACGGCCCAACCAGCAAATAAATGAATCAGTTGGGAACATTTAAGGAAAACCATACAACCTTAGATCAGTGTACCACCGGATGATGAGTTCTAACAATATGCCAAGCTGATCTTATAGAAAAAATACCATCAGAGCTAGGTGTCCATCTTAGATGATCATCTTTGCTACAATCAAGTATCTCATTAGGAGGAATTTGATTAACAATCCCTGCCATTGCACCATTAAGCCTTCTAGGCCAATTCCAACCTTCATTACTAATCATGCTACTCACTTTTGCATACATATTTCTAATTAGATTTATGGCCAAGGTTGCTGCCAAATCTGTGATAAAGAGGCCCAAGTGGGTGCCAGGTATCATGCCAGAGATATGTGTTCTTGCCTATGAAGCACGGGTACTCTAAAAATAGTGGCATACAAATACCGGGTACTTACTAGGTGCAGGTATGCGTACCGGGTGCTTACCAGGTGCGGTTATACAAATACATGTCGGGTACGGGCAAATACATTTGGATACGTTGTGGGTACAATACTGGTACGGCGAGGTGATTTCTTTTCTTCGTCTTCTTCTTCTTCTCTTTTTTTTTTTTTTTTTTTTTTTTTTTGCAACTGCTAGAATTTGTTGTAACCTTTATTATTTTTCTTTCAATTTTGAAAATATCAAGTAATTTAATTCCAACACCCCTTTACCCATGAGTCATGGTTTTGCTCTCTTTTTCATCCTGTTTTAGACAATCAAAAAAGAAAAATAAAAAGAAAAAGAAAAAATTAAATAACTTTTTTATACAAGTTGTTCTCTTTTTAATTTTGATATTAAAACTTTGATTTGTATGTTGGATGTTTAGCTATAAATTGAAAAATATATATTAAATTTTATTTAAAAAAATGACGTACCCCAGCCGTACCTGTACCCTATTTTTTAAGAATTTGCCGTATCGGTATACCCGTATCGTACCTGCACCCCTGCTTCATAGGTTCTTTCCATTCCCTATAACAGATTTGATATAAGGCCCTGGCAATGTCCTCTCAGTTTAAACATCTTCCTCACTGTCCAAGAACTATCAATAGGAGTCTTCATGTGCCACAAACTCTGGTCTTTGATGATATAAGTGTGAATCCACTTAATCCATAACACATCTGCCTTCATACACAGGGCCTGTCACACCCCAAACTCGCCCCTAAAAGTTTGGGCATGACCACTTCAGAAATGGACATAAAACCTGATAAATATAACCTATGGGGCCTGAACGGAAGCATTTAATAACATATAAGAGCATAAAAAATAATATCCATTGAGCTATCACTACTATGCCAGGACCGTAAACAGAACATAATACAGATAAATATACAGTGACGTGTATCTGAAGATAGCTATGTTACATATACATCTACATTACATTCACATGCGAAGCCTCATAGACATTTAGGGTACAAATTGAAAACTTAACAAAACTCCAAAACTTAAACGGTTAACACCTAACAGCTTAGACACTCAAGGCTTGGCAACCTGGTAACGGAAGCCATAGGTTAAGGCTGACCTCCAGGTTGAGTGCCTACAGAAACAGACATAAAATAAAGTGAGTCAAGCTCAGTGAATAATAGTACGTAAATCATGTAATGTTCAACTCAAACAATAAAGTATATAACTGCAGAAGTATATGGTCAATTACACTCTGTAAATATATCTCAACAATCATGGTTCCAGTTTCTTAACAGAGCAGCTTAGTATGTACAGAAGATACAATATGGCCATATGCTCAAAATAACAGAACAGTTGCATCAGCCCCAAAGATACAGAATAGCCTTTTGGCCCAGTCATAACAGAACGGCTTATCAGCCCAAAGATAACAGAACGCATAAAGCGTAACAGAACGCATAAAGCGTAAGGATACAGAAATAGCAGAAAATAATAAGTTTTAAAACCCAGCAATACATATCATGCTAAATCATAAATGGAACAGATTAATAGGCAAAATATATGAACAAAATAAATAAACAGAGCGGAACAATCCCAAAGTCATCTGAATATCGTCAGACCATAGGATACACAAATCATCTCAGTTCCATACGGATACTTGGCTTAAAGACGAACATAGGTCCATTCACTCATTAAGAACAACATGGTTTGCTCATAGATAATAAAGAGTTATTATTTGTTAGTAACAGAACAAAGTCATTCAAGTCATACCGATGTTTGGCAATCTTTCAATGTTCTCACTGACTTTCAATCATCACAATTGGTTGTGTAACATGTTCGTGTAATACTTACAATAAACAGAGCGTTAGTGATAATAACTATCAATGATAAATAAAATATACATCTTCGTACTATTACTCACCGTGTGTTGGTGGAGCATTTATCCCTCCTGAAGCGTGTCCTACACACATATGAAATCACATATTAATTTTCTAACTCATTTCCCTTAAATTTCCTTTCTCATTTTCCATAATTCACACCACTCATAACAAGGCCCATTCGCGTATTTTAACATTTTTTCGAAACATCTCAGAAATCCAATTAACCTTGTACATGTCTAATTTAACCCACCAATTCCATGATTCTACTATCAATTTGGGCAAAATCATCAATTATCATCACCAATTAATCTAGGGTTTCAAGAATAATGAGGGTTTTTAGCAAAAATTCAAACTTCTTAAATCACTACTTTTAATCCCAATTTTCCCAATGATTCTACACCTAGGATTCACAATCCATCATTTAAACTCATCAATTTATACTCCCAACATCACAAACCATAAACCCCAAATCTCAAGTTTGACACAAAATGTTCAAAACCATAGATTTTGTATTTATATACTCAAAATACCACAATCCATCCATGAATTCAAATATTGTAAAAGAATAAGGACTCCTACCTCAAGAATCAAGCAAGGAGCAAAGCTTTGAGACAAATCCTCCCCAAAAATCCCGAAATTCCAATCGGTTGAAAATGTTCACCTTCTTGCCTTCTTCATTTCTTGGTGGCAAGATCTTGCTCAAACTTAAGAGAAATGGAAGTATTGGACACCAAGAACCTAGGGTTTTTTCGGCCCAAAGACAAAGGAAAGAAGAGGAAAAAGAAAAGAATGAGAGAAATGCTCAAAAAAACTCGTTTTAAGCTGCTGTCCCGTAATCTCCGCTCGAGCGGACCTGTTTTCAGCACAGATCCCGAAACTTCAAACATGCGTAACTCTCCCCATTCGGACTCCGTTTTAGGTCGTTCTTGTGTCCAAATTGAAGCCCCGGAACTAAGCTTTCCAACGATTCGAACCTCACATCCAAACTCAAGTGTGGAAAAAGAAAAGGACAAATGAGTGACGGTTGGTCGCAAACAAATTATTCAAAATAAAGTTTTTGATCCAATCTTACTCTACCATCATATTATCATCTCAATTAATATCCAAAATAAGGTAAGAACATTTCAAATACACTAAGAAGAACATCAAAATGAATCCACATGCTTCAGAATCAAACTACCCAGGCGACCCGCTCGAGCGCCCAACCTTGCGCTCGAGCGCTCAGACCAACAAAGTCGTCCGCTTCGAGCGTAAACTCCCCGCTCGAGCGGAGAACCACAACTCCCAGAATCTCAGGCCATCTGAAAAAAGTTGCTGGAAACCCCAAAAGTCCGCTCGAGCGGAGGAAAGGATTTCTAGGTCGTTACAGGGCCCATAACTGTTTAAGGATTGCAGCTCTATTCCACTGCAACACAGATTTAAGACCAAGGCCCCCTTCTTCCTTTAGGCAACAAAGAGCAGCCCCACTGACTTTAGGGGGCTGATTTACTAATATCTGAACCAGACCACAAGAAATTCCTCATTGCACTCTCAATCTCTTTAATAATTTTCTTAGTAAGAATGAAAATGGTGGACCAATACACCTGAATCCCAAAGAGCACTGATTGAATTAAGTGGACCTCTACCACCAAAGAGAGTGACCTTGTATGCCAACTACGTATCTGATTCAAACATTCTGTCCTTCAAAGGAAAACAATCTTGAACTTGAAGTTTAGAAGATATCAAGGGTACACCTAAATCTTTACAGGAAAGTGCCCTTCTGAATTCACATCAATTCTAACATTCAACCTTAAATTGATCATCCACAACCACTGATAAACATAGAGCTCTTTCTCAAATTTGGTTGGAGGCCAGACATCTTATGAAATTCATGCAACAGTTTCTGAATCAACTGCAATGAATACCTGTCAGCTCCACTAAATAGGAACAAATCATCTGCAAAAGCAAGGGTGCAGAATGCCCAATTCTTTACACCCAGGATAATAAACAAAATTACCAACAGCAGCTCTATTATGAAGGAGACAATGAAAACTTTTCCATGACAAGTAAGAATGGATAAGGAGACATAGGGTCACCCTGTCTAATCCCCTTAGCTGGAAAGTAATCAACAAGCTCCCCATTAATCACTACTTTTGGAAAGTACATGACAGAAGAGATACATTCTTTAACCCCAATCAACAAACTTTTGGGGGAAATCCATAGCAACCATTGTATCAAGAAGAAAGTTCCATGCAACTGACTCATAAGCCTTCATAAGGTCAATCTTCAACATACATCTACCAGGCCCCTTACTTTTATGAAAACCTCTAGCTAGCTTTTGCATCATGAGAACATTATCCACTATGTAATGTACCTTCCCTTAATGAAAGCTGATTGGGATGAATGGATTAGAACCGGCATCACTTTTTGCAATCTACTAGATATTATTTTGGCAATTCACTTATAAAGTAATATTGTAACAAGAGATTGGTCTAAAATCTTTGACAGTGATGGGGGACTTTACTTTGGGAACCAAGGATATAGCAGTGCTATTCCAACCTTTATGCATTGAACCAGTATGAAAAAATGAATTCACAGCAGTCTCTACATCAGACCCCACAATATGCCAATTAGCTTGGTAAAACCTTGCATTATACCCATCTGGACCTGGAGCTTTCCCTCCCTAATGCTGAACATAGCAGCCTTAATTTCATCATCAATGACAGCCTTAATGAGATCAGTTCTGGAGCAGTGCTGTACTTTGGTAAACCCAGACTTTGGAGAGCATCTAAATCTGTGTATCTACTGGAAAAAGCTGAACCCAACAACTGCTTATAGAATTCAATAATCTTTGTTTTGATAGAATCAGGGTCTTCCAATAAAACCCCATCTCTACTCTGAACGAACTTGTTAGTGCATAACTTTTTATGAGAGTAACTAGTATTTTGGTCACCCAACTTGAGCCATTGCACTCTAGATTTTTGCCTTTTAAAAGACTCCTCAGCAAGGCTTAGTTCTGCATACTTAGAGAGTAACTCAGATCCAACCTTCACTAGGTTATCATTGAGAATAATATCTGTATTCTGATTCTGAAATTGCTCAAGATTAGCTTTTGCTTCTGGATCTCTCTTAGAGCTATCAGAAAAATGAGCATGATTAAGCTTCCGTCAAGATGGGTTTTAGCCTATTCAATTTGAATTGCAAAACCTGTATTGGGGAACCACTAGTAGGAAGCAGCCCAGGACTGAGTCCAATGAACCAATAAAAGTCTTATGTAACATCCAAAAATCAAAGAATTTGAAAGATTTCCTCATGACATGGTCTTTAGAAATGAACACAACAAGCAGACAATGATCAGAAGAAATACCAGAATGAAGGGCCACAGCTTCAGAATTTGGAAACAACTCCAGCCATTTCGGATTAATGCAGAACCTATCCAACCTGCTTTTCCTGCTTCCCATACCATCCTGCTTACTAGACCATGTAAACCAGGCACCTTTGGTAGCAATTTCAGTAGCATCAATATCATTGAGACAATAGTTAAAATCAACAGCTGGACTTGGATCCCAACAATACCATCCAACCTTTCAGAAAAATGTCTAACAACACTGAAATCACCTAAAATAATCCAGGGCTTATCATCCACCATATATTTGAGATTCCTCAAATCAGACCATAACCTCCTCCTAAAAGTAGGACTATTAGAACCATAAACAACGGAAACATAAAAGGACTCTTGACAAGAACTCATTTGTGCTAATACTATAATAGATTGAGGAGAAATACCAATAGGCAAGGAGCCCTCAAGATTAGAGAGTTCCATACCAAAAAAAATTCTAGCAACACCCTGATTTTCAAAATTATGAAGAATAGGGACCATTTAGAAAGGTAAGAAAGGACCATTAGGTCCCCTAATATTCCATACTCCTAACTTCATTTATGAGAACAAACTCCACCCCCTTTACCCTTAGGTTTCCTCCCCTGAGGCTTAGCTTTAACTTGTTCAACACCAGAGGGTTGGAAGAATTCCCACTAGGACTATGACTATCACCCTCCACACATACATCAATAGGGAACGAATGTAGAGAAAGAATCTTATCATTTTGCATACACTGATCTGGAAAACAGCTCTGCCCTGACTTAGAACCTTCCTGAACAGATGAACAGCCCTTATCAGAACCTCATTAATAGTTGGAACAATCTCTTCTACCTGAGGCTAATCCATTAGAGGACTAGAACATTCCACATTCACAGTACTGCTCTCAGAAGAGGCCACCTTTGTTGTCAGTGGCAATATGTACCCTGGGTAGTTGATCAGACTCCTCTGCTACATTTTCCAAGATGGAAAACATATTGCTAACTCTAGCAGTACTATTGTTATGTAATATGGGAGCCAGAAGATGCAGGGTGACTGACAACATTCTTACCTTTGTCTTGCTGTACAACCCATTCAGCTTTCACAGCCTTGTCATTAGCACAAGAATTTTTTGTACATGTAAGCTCACTATGGCCAAAAACATGACAAGAAGAGCATTTCACTATGGCTCATGAAGGATTGAAGTGGCCTGTGGAAGAGTTGGAGCTAGACGCCTCCCATGAAGAACAAATTCAAAGTTTCTCCTTCACACCATACTTGTCGTGATATTTCACTGGATCTAGAAGCATGACGCTCATGCTAATGCTAAGAACATGTTTGGCTTTTATTTGTCTGGCCAAGAACGTTGGTAATTTATGGAGCTTGTACCACATCTTGGCTCAAGTCTCCGCCTGAACTTGAACTGTTGAGCACCTTCTTTTCCTATTTCTCTATTAAAAAGAAATGCCTTTAATTTCTAAGTAATTGTTAGGGAAAAAAAAATTCTCTTTCGTTTTTCTCATTTTTTTGTTACACGGGATGCTATATTCTGTTACATCTGTACACATGCCTTAAAATAATGGAGTATTGAACTTGAAATAATGCATTGACAAATCTTTCATACAATAAAATTGTTTTTTGTAGCTTTATTGTGAGAATATACCTTCTTTGGACGTGCTCTAACACATATGATATGATAATATGCAGTTCTTTATGTACTTTTTCTCGTCCATTAAAATAAGTTTGATCTTGAACTCAGTTACTTGATCAAGAATATGTGAGACAAGGGCTCTGAACTATGTTGCAGTCATTTCTTTTTTGTTATGCCATGCTCTCAAACATACATTAATGGTAGTAGAGTGATTGGATGGTTTTTATTTTTATTTTTATTTTTATTGTCTTCCTACTGTGTCTCTATTACTAATTCTTAAAGGAACCATGATAGCTATGTTACATTTGTGAATATTTGTTCATTTTCTCTCAATTATATGATTCAATCAATGGGAACTCCTACAATTTATTAGAGTACCTACTATGTATTTTTCATTATCACATGAAATCTCTTGCATATAGAAATTGGGCTAAAGCTTAGGGCTTCATTTGTTTCATTAATTTACTAATTGCATATTGCCCTTGCTGTTGGGCTTCATTTAGTTGATTCGCTGATAAAGTTTTTTCCTTGCAGTTCTATGGCTTCATCTCTCCCAAGCTTAATCTTGTAAATATGAAAGTAGATTTCTTAAATAGAAATGTTAACGAAGGATTTAGCGGTGGTGAAAGGAAACGCAATGAGATTTTACAACTTGCGGTATGAATTTATTTTACCTGTATTTGGTTCCTTGTGTGTTACTGACCTAAAAAAGTAGTGTTCTTTTCCTTTTTTTTGGTTTTCCACTAATTTACTGTGCTATTGGAATGTGATAATGGATTTGTAAGTGCTGCAAATGGGTTCCCTTGTATGAATTGGACTGTCAATGCATAACCAAGATTACATGATTCACGTAAGAATATTTTAGTTCTGTTTTCTCACCTTTAACCTGGCACAGGTTTCATCTTGATCAGATGATGGTAAGATAATTTGGGAATTCTTGCTTTACTTAAAACAACTATGGACTGGTTGAAATGGCTTGAATAGAATTTCTTTTGCTGATGTAAGCTAGTTAGGATTAGGCACTGTCTAATGTCTAATTGATACGTTGAAGCAGCAGTTTTTGAATTCAGATTGAAGAAATGGAATTCCAAGATAGCCTTTCTTTGTATTATTTTGTAAGGGTCTACATGGTGAAGCACATACTTACTCTTTTTTTTTTCCCCAAACAATTTATTTTGCTCCAATAGCATTATTCTCTTACTCAACACCATATAAGCAGAACTGGGTCAAGTACACTAGCTTAATGTTTCCACTGCATAATTAAATTTAAGTTTCTTCTTTTTCTTTCTTTTCCTTGCTTTTCTGTTTCTCTGTCTCAGTGTATATCGGTACTATATACGCTCTGCCATTGTGGTGTTTATGGACTTAAATTGCTAAGTAAATGTGACACTAAATGCAAGTATTTCAAAATTTGCCCTTTATTTGACTTTGCTGGTATGTATTGCAGGTTCTAGGTGCTGAATTGGCTATGTTAGATGAAATTGATTCTGGGCTAGATGTTGATGCACTTCAAGATGTAGCTAAAGCAGTCAATGGGCTTTTGACTCCCAAGAATTCTGTCTTGATGATCACTCACTATCATCGCCTTTTGGAATTCATTAAGCCCAATTATGTTCATATTATGGTGAGCAAGTTGTTAATACCACAATAGAAAAGGGTAGAATTGAAATCAACTATCTAATTCACTATTGCATTTATTAGGAGAAATTAGCCATTACATTTAAATTCCATTTAAGAGGCCATGCCATTTTTGTGTTAGTGTATTCAGTGTTGTTATGCCTCTATTTTGGATGATGGATTTGTGATTTGTTATCATGGATGACAAAATGGGGTTATTTTATTACAGTGAACCTTCAAAGCATGCACTAGATACATCTCATAGGTTATAATAATTGTTAGGATGTGCTTGAACCCAAATATCAATTCAAAAGGGCAAAAAAATATATGTTAAATCAACTGCCAGTGCCAGCTTTGTGATTTTGCAGACTGTCAGATCTGTTGGTTTATTTTTTTGGGGTTTTAATTAACTATGTCGAGACTTTTGAAGTTGGAAGGTATGCTTTTGAAGAAGTCTAGATGTGGTTTGTCCTTAATGTTTAGTGGCTAACTAATCGTTCTTTCTGTCATGTTTTTACCTTCTTTTGAACTAAACTCTTGATATATTCCGCCTTCAAAGCACATAATTTGTATTGTCGTCAATCAAATTCCATCGTCTACACTTTAATAGGGAATTGTGGAAACTTTAGGTAAGTTTTTAATTGCATCTTCATTCTTTTGGTTTGATTCAGAAATAATCATTTTCTTGTAGGAGAATGGAAGAATTGTGGAAACAGGCGATGTGTCAGTAGCAAAACGTGTTGAGAAAGAAGGATATAAAGCAATGTCTACCACATAAAACTGCAGGATAGTAAGTATTGTTACTCTCTCATTTTACATTTGTTTTTGTTTCCTGTTATCATTAAACCTTGGGTTTACCATATTAGATCTTTCAGTTTAAAATTTGCAACCTCTCTTTTTCATCATGTGTAGGGTCATAAATCAACAATTGATTCAATGAACAATGGAGGCAAGACATTCAAACCCCAGTTCTGAGTTGCTTGTGTTTTAATATAAATTGTTTTGATAATCAAATAAGCCCACGTTAGAGAAAGATGAATCCTTTCGGCTTTGACAAGGAAACCCTGGAATTGTATGATGTCCTCACTGTGCCTTATATTGTGCCTCGTCCAGTTTTGGCCTAACAAGGAAGTACTTGCACACCTTCAATGTTATGGTCATATAATTTTGTTTTGGCAAGTGACATTTGTTATGAGAAGACTATTATTGTTATTGTTCATCGAATAATGTGGATAAGGCTTCATCTAGTTGTGATATGATATGAGTTTGAGAAATGAGTTCTTAAGCATTGCCTAATCCTATGGACAGGTCTTCTATATTGTTCCACTGTTGAGCCAAGCCTGAGAACATAGAGGCTGTTTTACCCTCAATGAATCGGATTGGGGCAGGAAGAATCTGAAAATTTTCATCTGTAGATTAGAATCTATGAATGATCTTTTTCAAGTTTTTCAATTTTCTTGCGGTGCCTTATTTCTGCCTCCGGATTTTCTCTTTCAGCATCTTTCTCATCCTCCCTTTTCAAGCACCGTTGCTGCCATTGCTTTCTCAACAGTATCTCTTAGTTCCAAAATTTGTCCAAAACAACAATGATATACTTTTTTTGGGTGGATAACATTGATATACATAAATTATAAGTTTAAAAGGAAAATATTCGATAAATAGGAAATGAGAAAAATCATTGTAATAGTGTAGTGTAAATGAGAATAATGTGGTTTGTGACAGTATTTCACCAAGCGGATTGCTGCAGTTTTAGCTGGGACCAATATCTTGTCTTTGTTTTTTTTTCTTTTCTTTTTTTAAGTCGATAGAAGAATAATTACAAATATGAGAAATATTTATATCATCAAATAAGTTATTAGTCTACAATAACTAGAAAGTCAATAAAACTTAACACAACTAATATACGAGGTCTATCAAGTCCAAGCTCACGCCCAACAACCCCCATAGGAGAAAAATAAATCACCACCAAAAAAGCTATACCTTAGCTTTCCATTTGTTTCACAATGGTTTTAAGAACGCTATCACTTTAGACATTTGAAAATCATTTCCAAAATATTTTCAATTCAATGAGATGAATCAACTAAAATAACTCTGTGGTTATGCAAGAAGATGGGATAATGCAATCATTTGAATTATAAAAACTTTTAACAAATCAACACGGTAAACAACTCTATTGGAATCACCACGACACGCACGTCAATTCACAATATTCTCAAGACATTTATCGTATTTTATGGCCATAAGTGCAAGTACAAATGGTGCACCCATCACAATATAAATCCAAAGTAACATAAACATGTATTCTCATGTTTTACTAGCCACTAGGCACGGAAGGCAAATGGTGCGCCCTTCAATCACAACACATATATATAAATAAACTAAACAATAACGTAACGTAAGAAAAACTCAGCTTTGTCAAGTCAAAACCATTCACTTTACCAGGTGCTAGGTAGAGGAAACTTCTAACGCATCATTCGAAGCACAAATCACTTTACCAAGCCCTAGCTGGAGAGATCTTGGGACCCATCATTCGAAGCACATCTCACTTTACCAGGCACTAACTGGAAAGAAAATGGTACCTCTCATTCGAAGCACAAACCACTTTACCAGGTGCCAATTGGAAGGAACTTGGGACTTCAATATAGAACTTTCATCACATACACAACATAATCAAATCACTTTTATTTACGTACAATTCAACAAAATTATAAACACATAAGGGTTCAATTCGCCTAATTCCATAGCCATTCTACAACAAGCAATGCAATCCTTCACCGATTGCCAAACGGATATTTCTAAACAATATCTACTCCCATACTAACAATGCATAACACATAATTAAATTAACAACCCTTAGTTCGCAAATATTTATATCATCAAATAAGTTATTAGTCTACAATAACTAGAAAGTCAACAAAACTTAACATAACTAATATACGAGGTCTATCAAGTCCAAGCTCATGCCCAACAACTCCCATAGGAGAAAAATAAATCACCACCAAAAAAGGTATACCTTAGCTTTCCATTTGTTTCACAGTGGTTTTAAGAACGCTATCACTTTAGACATTTGAAAATCATTTCCAAAATATTTTCAATTCAATGAGATGAATCAACTAAAATAACTCTGTGGTTATGCAACAAGATATTATAAGTAACTTTTAACAAATCAACACATTAAACAACTCTACTAGAATCACCACAACACGCACGTCAATTCACAATATTCTCAAGACATTTATCGTATTTTATGGCCATAAGCACAAGTACAAATGGTGCACCCATCACAATATAAATCCAAAGTAACATAAACACGTATTCTCATGTTTTACTAGCCACTAGGCACGGAAGGCAAATGGTGCGCCCTTCAATCACAACACGTATATATAAATAAACTAAACAATAACATAACATAAGAAAAACTCGGCTTTGTCAAGTCAAAACCATTCACTTTACCAGGTGCTAGGTAGAGGGAACTTCTAACCCATCATTCGAAGCACAAATGACTTTACCAGGCCCTAGCTGGAGAGATCTTGAGAACCATCATTCGAAGCACATCTCACTTTACCAGGCACTAACTGGAAAGAAAATGGTACCTCTCATTCGAAGCACAAACCACTTTACCAAGTGCCAATTGGAAGGAACTTGGGACTTCAATATAGAACTTTCATCACATACACAACATAATCAAATCACTTTTATTTACGTACAATTCAACAAAATTATAAACACATAAGGGCTCAATTCGCCTAATTCCATAGCCATTCTACAACAAGCAATGCAATCCTTCACCGATTGCCAAACGGATATTTCTAAACAATATCTACTCCCATACTAACAATGCATAACACATAATTAAATTAACAACCCTTAGTTCGCAAATCCTCTAAATCATTCGTTATCTTCATTGCTCGCAACACGCTTGAATTTCACAATTCAACCATATCATTAACCATAGCAACCCTAGTTTTAATTCCATCATACCAATCACAATTTTCTTTATTTCAATGATCCAATTAGACAACATAGGACATAGCTAATAACAATCTAAGTATTATATTCTCAACGAATTCTATAAAAGATTAAGTGAGTAATTCCTGAGTTATTATCAATTCAATTCCAGTTTCTCCAAAGCGTACCAACTAGTGGTGCTCGCATTTCGGTTGTGGCCTAAGTGCCTCACCTGTTGGCATTTGCCATTCTTCTATTCTGTTTGTTGATTTCTATAATTGTAGACCCTCTTAATGCCTAATTACTTAATCAAACTTTCATGTCTTAATGCCTATTTACTTAATTAAACTTTGGTGACGGAAACACTAATTTCTTGGTTTAGAATGATTCTCCCGTTATTCCCATGAGTAATGTTATGGATCATTGAAAAAAAAATCATAAAATGTTTTATGAAATTTTTTTACTTTTGGATTATATATATAACAAAATACCACACACTAATCAAACGATGAAAAATCTTTTTGAAACATTTTATGATATTTTTTTAATAATCCCTAACATTATACTATTCCCATCAAAAGACTTGTGGATTTTTTTAAAAAAAAAAAGAAAAATGAGTTGTACCCCCTCAAGGAGGCACTCCTTTTGACCCCCTCTCTTTTTGATTGGTCAGTTTTTCTTTTTTCTTTTTCTTTTTTTCATTCTCCTCCAATCACCACCTGCCACGTGTGTGTGGGGTGGTGGGGGTGGTGATTGGAGGGGGTCTCAATCACTTCCGAAAAAAAAACTCGCTTCAGCCTATACATGTGGGAATTCGAGATATCTTATTGGCCAAAATTCATTTTATCATTTATGCTCATATTAAACTTTCTTTTTAATCTTCAAAAAGAAAGTAATATTTTATTAAAATAATAAAACATTATACTTGAATCACTTTATTCCCTTATAATTTAAATAGAGACTAAAAAAATTATTGTGATTGTAAACAAAATGACAATCCCAACTCCGTGAACCATTTTATTTCTCTCACCCGCATAATTTTTAACTTAAACAACATTAATTTTCATAAAAAAATAAATAATTCAATTAAATCATAAATTAATTAATCTTAAATTCCTTATTTTTTTCCGAAACATGTAAGCATGTTTGATAGCATTATGTTTACAATTTTATGTTCATATTTATAAAAATTTTAAAATTACAAACAAAATTCATTTTGTTTTCATTTTAAAAAAAATGTACAAAGTTTACTAAATTTAGTAAAATTTTGTGACTACAAAAAATTTAGTTTTACTTATTTAACTTTTTTCTTTATTTCTTCATCTTTATCCAACCCCCTCCAACCACCACTAATTACTTATTACCATGACCCAATCCAATGAACTCCTTTGAAAACTACCTCCGACCACCACCTCCCATTGCAACTCACTAGCAACTAATCACCTTTAGCCACCTCTTATCGGAAACCAGTTTCGACCACCACTTCAAGATGTCTACCAACCACCATATCCAAAGGTCAACAATCACTTTAAGCCATCAATGAAGATCACTTTTGGCCACCGCTTCCCGAATCATTAGTAATCACTACTCATAAGTTATATCTTTCACTTATTTTCAAAACATGTCATAAAAAGACGTGTATACAATATATTTGTGTTAAACTAAACATTAACATTAACATATTTAATATTTTATGAGAACTAGATAAATTATAAACAATACTAAATGATACCTTATATGATTGTTTTCTTATTATAAATTTTTATGTAAAGTTGTGTTACGCAAAGAGTAAAACTCCACAATATAAAAAGAAAATAAAATTTCAATCCACGTAGAGAGATGAAGTAGTGTTTAGGGGGGAATGAAACAGAATGTACCAAAACTAGGAGAAAAAAAATGAAAGGAAATCCGCAACGGAAGGAGCATGAAAAAAAGGTGAGCCACAGAGTAGTTTACGGGAGTTTTGAGAGGTCATAATTGTAACAGTCCCAGCTATAAAAGGGAATACCTGGTAAGGGGAACAACTCAAGCATTAGCTTCTTTCTTTCTTTCTATCTTCTTCATCTTCTTCTTCTTCTTCATCAAAACAAATAACAAGAAGAAGAAAGGAAGAAAGAATATATAAATAAATAAATAAAAACAGAGCTTGATAAATTTATTATCTATCATGGGTGGAGTGTCCACGTTCACAGTGGCGGTGGCAACCACCGCTTTGTTGATGTGCCTTTGGGTTGGGGTACAGGCGGAGGACCCTTACCTGTTCTTCGAGTGGAACGTCACGTATGGGACAATCTCCCCCTTGGGTGTCCCTCAGGAAGGCATCCTCATCAATGGTCAATTCCCGGGGCCTAAGATCAACTGCACCTCCAACAATAACATCGTTGTCAACGTCTTCAACAACCTCGACGAGCCTTTCCTCCTAACTTGGTATGGTATCCAGCACAGGAAGAACTCTTGGCAAGACGGTACCCCCGGAACCATGTGCCCAATCATGCCCGGGACCAACTACACCTATCACTTTCAAGTCAAGGACCAGATCGGAAGCTTCTATTACTTCCCCACCACAGGCTTGCACAGGGCATCTGGCGGCATTGGTGGCCTCCAAATCCACAGTCGTAATCTTATCCCCGTCCCCTTTGATGCACCCGCCGATGATTACAGCGTAATCATAGGGGATTGGTACACCAAGGGTCACAAAGCTCTTAAGAAGCTCTTAGACTCCGGTCGCACCCTAGCCAGGCCTGATGGCATCCAGATCAATGGCAAGTCTGGCAAGGTTGGCGAACAACAACCCGTCCTTTTCACCATGGAGGCTGGAAAAACCTATA
The DNA here is from genome assembly GCA_036172215.1 of Camellia granthamiana. Classification (NCBI taxonomy): domain Eukaryota; kingdom Viridiplantae; phylum Streptophyta; class Magnoliopsida; order Ericales; family Theaceae; genus Camellia; species Camellia granthamiana. The sequence continues at coordinate 108,969,634 of CM069915.1, read as the reverse complement.
GGTACAGGGTTTGCAATGTCGGACTTAAAACCTCCCTCAACTTGAGGATCCAAGGCCACACCTTGAAGTTGGTGGAGATGGACGGTTCCCACACCGTCCAAAATGTGTACGACTCCCTTGACATTCATGTTGGGCAGTGCTTCTCAGTGCTTGTCACCGCCAACCAAGAGCTCAAGGACTATTACATGGTGGTTTCCAGTAGGTTCACCAAACACCCACTAACTGCCGTTGGCATCGTCCGCTATGCCAATGGCAAGGGCCCAGCCTCTGCTGAGCTCCCACCACCCCCACCGGAGACTGCCAATGGCATTGCTTGGTCCATTAACCAGTTTCGCTCATTCCGCTGGAACTTGACAGCCAGTGCTGCCCGCCCAAACCCTCAGGGCTCCTACCACTATGGTAAGATCAACATCACCCGTACCATCAAACTTGTCAACTCAAGGAGCTATGTGAACGGAAATCTTCGTTACGCCATCAACGGTGTCTCTCACAAAGATGAGTCGACCCCTCTTAAGCTCGCTGAGTACTATGGAATCCATGATAAGGTGTTCAAGTATGACATCATCAAAGATGAGCCTGAGGCTGAGGCTGAGAAGAAAGTGGCTTTGAGCCCGAACGTCGTTAATGCCACATTCCGTAACTTCGTGGAGATAATCCTAGAGAACCATGAGAAGACCATTCAGACATGGCACCTGGATGGGTATTCCTTCTTTGCCGTGGCAATTGAGCCCGGGAGGTGGAACCCAGAGAAGAGGAAGAACTACAACCTTGTGGATGCGGTGAGCAGGCACAACATCCAGGTGTACCCAGGATCGTGGGCAGCCATCATGACCACACTGGACAACGCTGGAATGTGGAACATGAGGTCAGAGATCTGGGAGAGGTTTTACTTGGGACAACAGCTCTACATTAGCGTCCTCTCCCCTGCACGCTCCCTTAGGGACGAATACAACCTCCCAGACGACACCCCACTGTGTGGCATTGTCAAGGACTTGCCCAAACCCCCTCCTTACAGCATTCATAGTACCTAAGAATATAATGGATTTGCATTATTTTATTATTGCATAGTATATAATGATGTAATGTAATAGAGAGGAGTTGGTGGTCACTGTCAGTGTCAGTGTCTACTGTGGAATGTGTTTACTTTAAGGCTTGGCTTTGCTGGCTGATAATGAATTTATCAACTCTTAAAAAACACATGTTATTAATTTTTGCATGACTTCCTTGTCTGTATCTATTTATCTATCTTTTTTCGCCACATCTTGGATTTTTTTAACCTGGATTCATAACCAAAAGGTCCAAGTTTAAGGCATGAGGGTCAAAACTAAGTTTAATTTGTCATTAAATTGTTATCTGAACAACATCACTGCAGTCTGCAAAATCATTTAACCTCAAAAAATTCACATCCCTAACCCCATTTACTCAAACTTCAATTAAATTTGGTGGAAGTTTTCCTTATTAAGTTTATTTTCCAATGCCACTGGCCTCAATATCCCAGATTATGTGTAATGGAATTACACTTCAAGACAGTGCATAAAAGTCATTTTGATAGAAAGACAGAACAAGTAGGTCGGCTTTAAAAATTAATGATAAACTTTATAAATATTAATAATTAAACTCATATATTTTTTCATGAATCTGTAATTATTTTTTACAAAATTTACTTAAGTGTAATTTTTCCAGATCTTTATCAATTTCTCTTATGGCCAACCAACCATTTTTATAATTTGATTTCAAGATTTTTTTTCGTATTTAGAATTCTGCCCATAAATCTTCTTGCAATTCCATTTCACGCAATACTTCTCTGTATTCAAAATTTTATCCCTCAAAAAAATTAAATTTTGCATATTGGCCCTTCCTCTTCCATTTATATACGTAGTTACAAATTTAGATAGTGTACCCAAACACTGTGATGAACAATCAGGAAGTGAAGATAGAGAAAGGGGTTGAAGAAGAGGCAGTAGCGGAGTAGCAGTCTTCAATGGCGGCTTCCCGCCATGGACGGCGTTGCAACGGCGGCTCTCCGTGTGAGAATCCGAATATACAAATCAAATAAATAATTAAGTAATAATTATTTTACAATCTCGAATATTTTGCTTGTGAATATTTTAAGTGCAAACTAAATATTATTGTTGGAGGGTCTTTTAATTAATTTTAAAATCTAAAATAAATTTATGGTGAAATCTTTAATTTAGAAGTAAGATTTATTATTTGAAAAAAGTAAAAATAAATAGAGAAGAGTGTGTGACTTGAACTTTAGACCACAATTTGATAAATAATGGTCTTACCATTTGAGTTGCTTACAACATATTTAAACATTTTGTATGTTATTTATTTATTTGACCTACACATGCTTTGGGTGTGCCCAACCACTAGTATTAAATAAAATATACACAAAACCCTATCTTCTTATTTGTTCATCACATATTAGCAGCAACCGTGAGGGAGAAAAAGGGAGAGAGACAGAGAGAGAGAGAGAGAAGAGAGATTTGAGAGAAACTTTTAGCAATATTGGTGGTCAACAACTCTAAGGTATTGTCCTATTTTATTATATCCATATGTTGTGATGGTTCATGTGTGTAATTTGCTTGTTGTTGGGAAGGAATGGGAAAAATGGGTGTGTTGTTTGGGTGCCAAGTCAGTGGTTGGTGATGAGAAATAATGAGTGTAATTCTTAGTTCAAAAAAAATTCTATACAGAACCATAAACTTTAAAAATCAAGGAATCATATCAAACGGATGAATTGTGAACTGAAATTTTTACAGTAGATTAATTACATATCAGAATTTTCTCATAATTTTGGGAGTCAAAATCTATATTAACTGGTGCTTTCAAATCTGTCCAGAAAATTGATGTAAAACAGTAACGTTAAAAGTGTCGTTCTCTTTGGGTATAAATCCGAAAATTATCAAATTAGTGTCATTAGAACCGGTTACAAGTCTATTTTCTTATATTTTTGGCCGTGCATTGATTGCTCGTGTATATTAAGAGAACCATTAATTTCTTTAAAGTGCTGCAGAAAACAATTTGTTTGGGCATAATTAATTGTAAATAATTATTTTGATAAGCAAATCAAGTGAAACCATTTGGGTTTGAAACTTAGGATATATTAGTTGATATCTGTAGGGTTTTGGAATTTTTCGAACAGCGTGGAGTGGGTTTTGTAATTTTCAAAGCTAGTGAATAGATTAGGAAAACTTGTTTAAAATTCTGTTTTATCTTAAAGTTATTTTTAATTAAGTTTCGATTTGAACCCATGTCTTGGGTGATTTTAGATCTTGAAGAACATGAGCTTAGGTAATATTTAAGAGTAACGGTGAGTTGAGTTGAGCCGTGTTAATGCGCTTTAGTTTGGGATTACTTAATTTCTTATTATTTAGTATTTTTAAATTAGTAGTGACGTGTAGTTTTCATACTTGGTTCAGAGCACTAATTGGACTTTATACTCTATTTGAGGATAACATTATTCCGTTTTCAGGTGAGTAGTTACATGCTACATATTTTTATAAATGTTGCCCTATCCTAAACTGTTGGAAAATTAAATTATTGTTTCAGAACTAAACTATTTTGATAAATTATTATATTACCAATGGAATTAATTTTTTTTCCAAAACATGTATAAACTTGACGTACTATAAACTATTTGTTATGGTCTCATATTTATAATAGTGAACTACCATGTTTTGTGAAACTGAATTGTATTGATTATCGGGACCATCTGTATATTTTAGTCCAGGAAAATTATTCCACTGTGTGTGGTGACTCTGGCCACTAAGAAACAGATCCGGGTTGGGCAGCAATGACTCTAGTGCTCAACGATTGTAAGGAAAAGACCTAGGCTAGGCTAGACTAGGTGACCTTCAATCAGATCGTCTTAGAGAAAAGGCCCGAGTTGCCACACCGAGGATGACTCCTGGTTCGATGTTGGATCCAATGGGCTTATAACCTTGAGAACTTTGTGACATGTTACTTGTTATTTTTGGTACCCAAAAAATTATTGGTGTTCATGTTGTAATCTATTTTAAGTAAAAAATGTCATTTGTCATATTCTTAAGAGACATGAATATTTTAATTATTGAACTGTGGAACCTTCTTTTTGAAATAGATTATCTTTATCAAAAGTGTATGCCGATCTAGTTTCTGTGATATATATCTCATTTTGGAATCGAACCCTATTTTCAAAATTGTATTTACTATCCATGTTGCTACTCACTGAGCTATCAACTGACTTAGTTGTTTATCATTTTCAGGTGTTATAAGGACTTAGAGTGGACTCATAGCGTAGCGGAGACTCAATTGCATGGACCTCTAGGACATTCATTTATTTTGTTTTAGATTGTTATATCTAGTTTGTGCATATTTCTTTTTAGTTTTATTGAGGTACATTTAGGATTATTTTGATATGTGGGCTGTTTATATCCCATAAGTTTGGATGATATTGATTACGGTTGGTTTTGCCTTTTGTACTTGTGGCATGTCACTGGATTGAGTTTGGTTATTTATTATCGGACTATTGTATAGTTGTTCAATGTGATTAATTATGGATTCATGTTTAGACTTATGTGTGCCTTGGGCTAAGGCCCTGTGGGCCACAGCCAATCATACCTGGGTTTGGGGTGTGACACTCTGGTCCTCCACTGCATCCAGCATGCCACCGTAAGGTTTGGCCGATCCGCCGATCGGATCAGAGTCGTCACCGTTAGTAAAATGAAGCAATTTTGATAGAAAGATAGAACAAGAAAATTCCTAGATAAATGAGTGTATGAATGCAATGCATGGTCAAGAGTTTGAACTAATGAAGCAGCAGCAGACCCTTCAATTGTAATCTAACTTACTAACATACTAACGCTATCTTTGACCCCCTCCCAAAAAAAAAAAAATACAGTGCATGGCTCGGGTGTTATAAATTAATTTGATTAAGTTGGTTAGAGTTTATCAATTTCACAATGAAGGCTTGTGTTCAAATCTTAAAAGTGACTTTTTATATTTTAATTTTTACAAACATAAATATAAAAAAATAATAAACACATATGTCACGGTCCGGTTCGATTTAGAACCATAACCAAAGCCTTGGAACCGAGAACCAGACTGATTTGAACAGTTCCACCGTTTTCAGAACCAAAACCAGGACCAAAACCGAAACTAATAAAAACCACCGTTTTCAGAACCAAAACTAGGACCAGAACTGAAACTAATAAAAACTAAACCAAATAGGCAGTTTAAACCTGTGAAATCTCGTATTTTAAAAATGTTAATATTTTAGTGAGAAGCATTGGTGATTTATTAAATTCTACACTTAAATAAATTTTTCAAATCATAAAATTAAGCCCTAGCCCTCATAATTTAGACAAATTATATTTGGACCCCCTAAAAAATCAAAGAGTGTTGCGTACACCTTGAACAAAGATTAATGAGGAAGTTGAAAAAGTTTTGATGGATTATATGGTTGTTGATTTCTGACCACAAAACCAAATAGGAAACTTAGCTGGAGAGCACGCGGCAAAATAGATTAAGCCAACCACTTGCCAATAAGAAGATGAGAATACCACTGTGGTTTATCCACCCAGGGGCACTTCGACGATCAAGTCAGTCAAAGAATCTTCCAAAGATATCACACAAGTACTAAATTCACAAAATAAAGTGTACCTTAGACCCACAAGGGTGTCTCACCTTTATAGCCAACAATGACCTAGTCCCCTAGAAGTCTCATTTCATAAGACTCAAGCACAATGCTCATCTCAAACTCTCAGTTAGATCGAGATAAACTCCTCAAGAGCCTTATCTTTATCCAGACTAAAAGTCCCCTCCTATCTAGGACTCCTGTCCTCTATCTAAATATCTCAGATTTCAACATTACCGCATCGAACCTCGACAACACTGCAATCACTTCAATAAACATGACCCATCCACGTGGCACCTCGACTGACATCTCAAAGGCACCTTGGCCACATGGCGTCATTCTCAAAATACTTCACCACAACTACCCCTAGGTTCTATTACCTCGAAAACCTAAGGTGATAGAACCTATATTGTTTGATTTCTAACCACGTCGGCCAGATAAACGTACTTCTTTAATCGAGATCATGACTCGTCAGTGCTAAGAAACCAAGACTCAAGCGTCTACTCATCAAAAATCAAGAACCAAGAGTCAAGCTCTTTCAACATCTCTACCGAGATCACTGCGCTAGCCGAGGTCATTACCCCACTAGCTCAAGAATTCCAAGAATCTCAACTGTGCATGAGCTATCATGCTTCATTACCCCAACCGTTTCTTCCACGTGTCACTACTTTATTGGCCCGTACTGGTCATGCGTCATTATGTCACATTAATTTTGCCACACCGCCTGACGTCAGCGCAAGCACGTCGTCCAAGGCAATTTCATCATCTTTTGCCACCTTTTCATTTTTTGACAATACCTTTTTCCCTCTCTCTCTGTCTCTTCACTTTTACACACACAATTTCTCAGACTTTCTCTCTCTATGAATTCTCTCTCATTCTGTCATTTTCAAACCTCTTGAAGCTCTGCACTTACTCCGTTTATCTCCTCCGACGACCTTTTCACCATTCTGTTCTGCTCAACACCATTGTCTGACTCCAGCGAACCTCATTCCAGCGTTTATTCCTCGGCTTTACTCTGTAAGTCCCATATTTCTTCCTATTTCATTTCGAACGCTTTACTTTGTTTGAGTAAATTTTTACACTACACACACTGCGATTGCATTATATTCATGTTCATACTCTTTTTCCTTCTATACTTTTGCCCAAATTTGTCCTTGTTTCTTCATGTTCTTAAACTTGTCCTTTCATGCTCTATTTTTATTCACGTTTCTTGCGCACTATTTTTGTTTCAAAATTGTTTACATGCTTTGTTCATACTTTCGTACTCTTGCCTACTAGCTCACTTTCTCTGTCTTTGTTTTTCTTGCTTGTTTCCTGATTCTTGCCTCTGATTCTTGTCCATTTGCATAGATTTTAGGTTTGGGATTTTCCAATAATCACATTTTTAGGCAAACTAAAACAAAACACTCTTTAGACCTGTGAAACCCCTGCCTTTGCACTTACCGGTGCTTCGTTGAGATTCTTCAGCCTACACAGTCCACCTTTCCCCTAGTAAACTTTAACAAATTCGTCTTAGTCGAGGCCATGAGGATGTTTAAATGGAGGGCAAACTCACCCAATAAACTAGAGTATGTCCGCCACGAGTTCAACATTCCAGTCTATGTTCATCTTAGGTTGGCTGGGAAGGAGGACTCCATGATGCTCGGGGAGACCTATATGCCCTTCCCTATAGTGTCCATCATTGAAGGTGGGATTAGATTTCCCCTCGACATCCTCTTTAGAGAGGAGATCCATTTTTACAAACTCAACCCTATGCAACTAACAATAAACACCTTTAGGGTCATAAATGGAATTGCCGAGTTGGCACGTCGGCAAAAAGATAGGATCACTTTATCTGACATCCAATTTTGTTATACTATATGTGGCCTCAAGTCCACCAACGGCAACACATACTACCTCAAATCCAGATCTACCAAGTACAAACTTATAGCTAACCTTCCGGACTCCAACCAAGGCATTGGAGATGACTGCCTAATTATCTTAGGCAATTAGGAATTCGCGCCTGATGATGATCTTCATCTCTACCCTTTACGCCGAGGAGTTTTTAAAGAGGACAAGGGTAAGAACTTAGTCAAAGTCCCATTCTTTTTACACTTAAGCACTTATCTCTTATATTTGTTCTGATATATTCTTCTTGTTATTTTGCAGATCTTCCCCAACCCTTGAAGAATTTCTGACAGACGTACGTTCCAAGTTGAGATCTTGTTCGGTTTCTTGGCCTGCCAATTGAGGTTTACAAAGCCCCAATCCTGCTGAATTTCGTGCCAACGTATCGCTCTCCGCTCCCCGAGCCACTTCTTCACTAAGGCCAAATCAGGTATCAACATCTGATCTAGCTAATGAGCTATCCACATCGGCTCCATTTCAACAAATTCCTCCACCACAACGTCGACGTTGTCAAAGACCTCCCAGCGCTCCTGCCGAAAGAACACGCAACAGGAAACACTGAGGTTCTGAGGCATCGACATACGATCCAGCAAATCCCCCCATTGCTCTGCCAGCAATCAAATTTGGTACCAGAGTAACCGTCACCTCAACCGCAGAGGACATGGGTCGAAAGCCAGCGGTTGTCGATGACCCCCTTGCCGATCTACCCGAGATCGTCATGGTCCAATCTATGCCCTCTCCCCAGCCCAAGCCAAAGAGGATAAAAAAGACTAAGGCAAAGGCCAAAGTTATCACTATCCCTTCTAACTCCGAGAAGGACACCGAGGACACAATGTCGATATCAAAGCTGGCCAAGGATGAGAAGAGGCCATCTGACGCCGAGAAGAGGCCGCCAAGGCTGAGTCATCTGATGCCCCTTTAGCAAAGAATCCAAGGTCCTCTAGTCCTGAAGGTGAGAGGGACGTTCTGCCTGAGGACACTTGGCTGCCCGAAATCAAGGTGGGCGACCGACTTCTAAAAGTTAACAATAGTGTCATCAAAGATGTTGAAGTCGGCGCTGCCCTGACAACAGGTCTACTTCTACCCGAGGATATGGTATAAGTTAACCAATTCAACCAATATGAAAATTTTTCCTTGATGATGAGGCATTTAGTCTTGGTAAGCCTCTTCACTCTTCTATTTCTATTTCGGTCTCTCATACTTAGCTAAATTCTAACTTGTTTTTTCCTTACAGGCCATCCAGCACACCCATGAGCATGCGGTCAAGGCCGAGTTGGTGAAGAAGAACTTGACCAAAAAGACACAAGAAGCTGTTGGTCTCCTCTCTTCACTGAACAAGGCCGAGACCCGTACTCACAATCTGATAGACGAGGCCAATGCCGCCAAGTCTGCACAAAACAAAGCCAAGGCTGCTGCTAAGGCGGCCGAGGACACGGCCAAGGCAGCTGAAGTAAAGTACGTCGAGATCGAGGTGAAGGTCGCTGAAACTGAGTCCAAGCTTAAAAAGGCATTGGAAACCAAAGAGGTTGAGGTCAAGGCTGCCGATGAGAAGGCATACACGGAGGGACAGGTCGATGTTTGGGACTAGTATAAAATGCAAGTTAATCTGGCCTGCAACAAAGGCTACTATCTCGGTTAGATGGCAACGCTGAAAGAGCTATCTGTCCCTGAGGACTTGTCACTCATTGATATCAGTCGACTCAACGTGTCTTTTTCTCACCTCGCCTAACTAATTTGACGATAAGGCCGAAGAAGAAGAGGTCGGCGTTGAGAAAGAAGCCAAAGTCGACGTCACTATTGGGGTGAAGTCCTCCAACTCTTAACGATCAAGTCCTGGACTTGACTGAAGAGGACAGGAACGAGGTGTCCAAAAGCACCTTGCCTAACAAGGTCGATGCTTCTGAAGCTGAGGTCATTGCTACAGAAAATAGTTCGAACCAAACTTTATTAGAAATCCATGTCGAGATAGCAGCTGAGAAGAACATTCTGGTCACCGAGGCCGACTCAACGTCAACCGCCAAGGTGGACCAGCCAGAGAACCATATTAACACTTAGAATTTTTTTTCCTTTTCTTTTAGGTTGTACTTTTTCTTTTCTTCTAAATAGTTGTAATCTTCTTGAACAATCTCTATTTTTGTCAGGCCAATATGCCATTTTCATGTACTTAGATGAGCTTTCTCTTTTCAATGCAAGCCCTCTTTTTGTCTAAATGTTGATTCTATTTCTTCATATGTTGTATATGCTTGTTGTCTTCTCTGTCTTGTATGTTTTCATACTTAGAATTTTTCTTATCTTTCCAAGTCTAATAACTTGGTTCCTTACCTCGGATCAGAATACCTCGGATGCATTATCTCATATTAGAATTGATCAATCATCTCGGATAGTATCTCTAACATTTACCTCATAAAATTTTCTAAAAGTTTTCACAAGTGTTATAATTACTTATCATCTCGAATAGTACCTCTAACATTTATCTCGGATAACTTCAACTTGTAAAATTTTCTAAAAATTTTCACGAGTGTTATACTCACTCATGTTTCCTGCCCCCTAATGTGAACCTAAGAATAACTTATGTTCACATTAAGGATGCATCGTCTGGTTCTTGCCTAAATATAATTTAGGCATCCATGACTGAGGTCATCGCGTTTAGCTCGCCCAAACTAAACAGTTAAGGCTTGACCTTAGTGTACCGAGAGTACTAGCTACCTCGACTTTTCGCACAAACCGACCAAAACATGGCTAGTTTCGCCTTGTTTCACTTTGAAATATCGCCTTATACTTAGTTCAACTTTACCAATATGACAAGTCTAAGTTAATCGCCTTATTTCGCTTTGTACTTAGTTCAACTCTACCATCATGGCAAGTCTAAGTTAATCGCCTTGTTCACCACGAGAACATCGCCTTGTTTCACATTGAAACATCACCTTGTACTTAGTTCAATTCTATTATCACGGCAAGTCTAATTTGATCACCTTGTTCACTATGGGAACATCGCCTTATACTTTCTCGGTTGTATCTCGCAATCACAAATTTCAATAACATTTTGTAAAACCAAAAATCGATACTAGTATTTTATTAAATACTTCGGCTAAAAATCAATTCAAATTACATATGGTCTTTCCCAGTTTGGGCCAAGCGTGCCCTCTTTGGGATCCTTCTTGTTGCCGACGACCTTCTTGAGAACGAGGTCTCCAATCTGAAACTCCTATGGATTGACCCTCTCATTGTATGCCCTAGCAAGTTGTTACTGGTATGCCCTCAGCCGAATTGATGCTCTTTCTTTTCTTTTCTCTCCTCAATTAGGTCCAGATCTCGAGCAAGAAATGCCTCGTTTGTTCCGTTCTTCACTCCTTGGGTTGTCCCAATCCCAGGGATGACGATTTCTAGTGGAATGACAGCCTCTGTGCCATAAGCTATGGCAAAAGGAGACTCACCAATAGATCTTCTAGGCGTCGTTTGATATGCTCATAGAACGTTGGGCAATTCTTCCACTCACTCACCCTTGGCTGCTTCCAGTCTTTTCTTGATTCCATCCAAGATGGTCTTGTTGGACACCTCGGCTTGACCATTGATTTAGGGAAAGGTAGGAGTGAAATAGTAATTCTTAATCTTATATTTCGTACAAAAGTTTTTGATCAGCTTGCTGTCAAACTAGGTACCATTGTCTGCCACAATGGCTCTAGAGTTCTCAAACCTAGTGATTATGTTCTTCCATATGAAATTTTTTACATCTATATCTCAGATCTTGGCAAGGGGTTTGACCTCTACCCACTTTGTGAAGTAATTAGTTGCTATGAGCAAGAACTTCCTTTGTCTAGTTGCCTGGGGTAGTTGCCCAACAAGATCCATGCTCCATTGGGCAAATGGCCAAGGACTGGATACTGGATTTAAATCTCCAACAGCCTGGTGTATCAAAGGTGCAAACCTTTGATATTTTTCACACTTCTTTACATAGGCTTTGGCATCTTTCTGCATGTAAGGCCACTAGTATCCCTGTGATATAGCTTTGTTAGCAAGTGATCTGCCCCATACATGGCTTCCACATACTCCCTTATAAATCTTATACAAAAAGTCCTCCACTTGGGATGGGTGTACACATTGCAGTAAAGATCCAGTGAAAGATCTTCTATACAGATGGCCTTCTGCCAACAGGTAGGCTGACTTCAGTCTGATCTTGTGGGCTTTCTTTCTGTCTTCTGGGAGCTTGTTATCTCTTAGGAACATAACCATGGTGTCCATCTAACATGGACCCAACTCCACGCACATTGCCTCATACTCTGTTATTAGATTTTCAATAGTTAGGCCTAACAAGTGATCCACTATAATTACTCTTGGCTCGCCTAACTTTATAGCACTAGCCAAGTTTGCTAGGGCATCAGCATGACTGTTGTTATCTCGGTTGACCTGCTGTAGCTGGTAGCTTTGGAATTGTGCTAGTAACTTGATGACCTCCTTGACGTAAGCCACCATCCTTTCATCTCGGGCTACGTATTTTCCCGTCGCTTGATTTACAATTAGCTGGAAGTAGCAAAAGACTACCACCACATTGGCTTTCGCTGCTGTTGTAAGTTTCAAGCCAGCAATTAGTGCTTCGTATTTTGCTTCGTTGTTTGAGGCCCTGAACCCCAGACGGATGGACTATTCTATCATTTGTCCATCTGGCGAAACCAAAACCACTCCTACCTCCGCTCCTTGTCAGGTTGAACTACCGTTGACAAAGAGACGAAAAGCATTGCTAATGTAAATGCCACAGGGATTTAACTTCTCTTCGCCTTTCTTCTCTCTAGCCGACGTTGGATTCTGTGGTCCTAACTGATTTTCTTCAGGCTGTCCTGGGCACCCTAGGCCGAGGTTCGCTGGTATCGGTCTTAGGCAAGCGTTTGGTGTGAATTCTGCAATGAAGTCGGCTAACACCTAACCCTTTATTACTGTCCTTGACCTTAATTCTAAGTCATATTGACCTAGAACTATAGCACATTGCACTACTCTGCCTATCAAGTCCCTATGTTGCAGCAAAGACTTTAGTGGATGCTTAGTTAGTACCACCATCCTGTGGGCTTGAAAATAATGGTTCAGTTTCTTTGAAGTCATTACTAGAGCAAGTGTCAATTTTCCAAGGACAGGTACTTGAAGTAACAATCCCGACCCTTGATTAACGTTAACCCACGCATTATCATGCCTAATATGTAATTAAGATGAATTCCTGAGTTAATTACATGTGCATTGCATTATTTGAGTTTATATATGTCTGTGTTTTTGATTTCTTCTGCGAATTGAAGGCCTTATCGGCATCCGATCACGAAGTTGATTTGGTATATGTGTTAGTTGGAATTTTTAGAATGTTGTGGTAGGTTTAATTGAAATTCGATTCGGAACAAAATAATTAGAATATTAATACTCATTGGATTAGTGGTAAGCTTAATTAATTAATTCTCTTAGCCAAGCCTATAAAAGGCTTATATACTACTTTAAGTCACCTTTTACTCATCATTTGAGCCTATACAACATGAGAGAGAGAAGAAAGAGACCAAGAGTGAGAGTTTGATGTCCACACTTGAGTTTTGGAAGAATTTGCTAGAAATTGAAGGAATTGGACTTAGAGACACAAGAATCAAGCTTTTAGCCCTCACCTTGACAAGCCTAGGTAAGAATTCAACCCTTAGAGTGTCAATCATGATGTGTAGAACATGAACTCTAGAGAATTAAGTTAGATGACACAAGAATTAAGTTGAAATTAATGAAATTGAGCTATATCTTGCATGCATGCGTACTTCTCATGATTTTGTAGTTGAATTCAAAGAAATCCCTCTTACATGTCTTCATTTAGTCTTATCCTAAGAATTCAACAAGTTTTTGAGTTAAACACCTCATGTGATCAAGTTTTGAAAGCTTTGGAACCAAGATACTTCATGCATATTATGTTTTCAAACATTTGAGTTTGGTTTTGCACAATTGGCAACACTTTTGGGCTTGATCTTGTGAAATGATTTTGAATTCATGACGTTTGTCAAGTTTATACAAGTTTCCTTAATTTTTTGGCCCAAAATATCATAAATTTTACCCTTGAATTCAAGTTTTGCACTTGACAGAGCAATCTGGAAATTCCAAATTCTGCCTCTCCACTCGAGCGACAGATCCTGCGCTCGAGCGACTACTTTGTGATCTTACACTTCCGCTCGAGTGACCTGAAGCACTCTTGAGCGTGAAATGCAAGCTCTCAGAAGTTTCATGTTTTTGTAGACCGCTTGAGCGACAAGAGTTGCGCTTGATAGGGATGGCAATTTGAAACCGGCCCGACGGGGATCCCCGATCCCGACCTCGATTTAAGCGGGTTTTCCCCGAAAAATACCCTCGCGGGGATGGGGATGGTATTCAAAATTGAATCCCCGAACAGTTTCGGGCCGGGGACGGGGATAAGTGTCCCAGCCCCGTACCCGGCCCGGCCCCGTTCCCCGGCCCCGTTCCCCGACCCCGTTCCCCGATGTGAAGTTACGGTTTTACCCCTATATATATATATATAATTTATAAACCAAACCCTAAATCACTTTCATTCCTCCCTCTCTCACAGAGCCGTGTGACTCTCGTCTCTCGTCTCTCTCTCAGTCAGATTTGCATCACTCTCTAGCTTTCACTTTCTCTCCCTCTCTGACCTCTGTCTCTCTCTCTCTCAGACCTCTCTCTCTCTCACCGTGGCCCTCATCTCTCTCTCCCTCACTCAATGACTCAAATCTCACTCTCCTCTCCCTCTCCCTCTCTCTCCTCTCCCTCTCCCTCTCCCTCTCCCTCTCCCTCACTCAATGACTCAGATCGAAACAGAGATCTGAACAGATCTGCCGCCGATCGTCCACCACCACCGCCTCTGTCGCCATGGCTTCCTCTTCGCAACACCGCCGATCGTCCACCACCACCGCCTCCATCACCATGACTCAAATCTCACTCTGCAGATTTTTTTATTTTTTTAAGTGGATGATGATAGATGATGATAGATGATGACAGATCTACAGATCGCTTCTTCTTCGCCATTTCAGATTTTTTTTTTTTTTTTTTTTTTTTTTTAAAGTTGCTGTTGATGAATCGATGATAGATTCATATATATATATATATATATGTATATATAAATCTATTCAATAGAACAGATTTTTTAATCTATTCAAATGATGATGTTGTTTATGTTTATGTATACAATAGATACAGATTCATTGAATATTTTTTGAACAGGTCGGGGATTTTCGGGGTCGGGGAAACCCGAACCCCGATCGGGGGCGGGGGCGGGGGCGGGGGCGCCGATAGGGTCCCCGTCGGGGATCGGGGCCGGGGGCGGGGAATTTCTCACTATCGGGGATCGGGGACGGGGAGGGTGATCCCCGGCCCCGCCCCGCCCCGTTGTCATTCCTAGCGCTTGAGCGAGGACCTGAGTCTCACGCTCGAGCGATCGTCGAGCGAAAAAATCACACAACTAATACTTTTGCAAAGTTTACAGACCGCTCGAGTGACCGAAGTTGCGCTCGAGCAACCACTTGCATTTTGAACCTCCACTCGAGCAAAGGAAGTTGCGCTCGAGCGGGGACACTATTTTCAGTAAATTTTCCTAAGTGTTGAACAACATAATTTGGCATCCTCACCGCATCTGAAGCATTCCTAGGCCATAATTAAGACATAATAATGAGGGTAAAACGTAGAAACACACTAAAAACAGAACGTAATGAGTTAAGTATATTTCGAGCGTGTACTTCAAATGTGTATTTGTTATGTGTTGATGTAGGTCACACGTTGTAAACCATTTGGTTAGTCTGCTCTGTCTGTCTGCACCCGGAGCCATCTGTGAGTAATGACTTAGTAAAGTTATGTTCAATTTTATTTATTTTCTGTATGATAAAATGAGATCTATTTTATGAAATGTTATGTTCTATACAATGAATGATTGTCCAATTTCTGACAATGTATTCGTGACATCCTTAGCATCATGTGATATCTGTTAGCTGTTACCCGGTATCGGAGGTTCCAATATGGAACTTAATATGTCTACACTCTGCTGTCCATACCAAAGGCTCCATCATGGAGCTCAGCATATCTGTTCTCTGTTACCCGGATCCGGAGGTTCCTTTATCTCATAACCACCATATGTTCTGTATCTGTATCTGTTCTGTTAGCGCTAATGGAAGTACCACATATGATTAAGCATGAACTCTGATTTCTATATATGACTTGAATAAGAACAAGAATATGTATAAGAATCTGAATTCTAATTTCTGAATTTGATATAGATATCATTCATTAAAATCCTTTACTCTGTTATTATTCACTGGGCTCCCGCTCTCTATTTATATTATGTATGTAGTTGAGCAAGCGCGTAACCAGGCCTAAGCTGCTGCTTGGAAGTTTTGGGGTCAACCAGCCACCGTGTCTCTCGAAGAGGTTCCCGTGTCTAGAAGTCAAATTTTGTGTACCCTTATGTATTATGTTAAGAACGTTTATGTTTGTCTTGTTTTGATATTTGTATACTGGGTTAAGCCCCTTTTGATGACGCTTGCACAGTAATGCAAGACTTGTATAAACATGACATTTTATGTGTATATTTTATAAGGATTAAAAGTTCTGTCCGTTGAAAGCAGAGACATGGTTACTTGAGATAGAGAAGTTGTTTGAAGTTTTTCCCTATACCGAGACTCGGAAGGTTTTATTGGCCACCTATACTCTCAAAGACGAAGCTCGAAGATGGTGGTTACTGATTCGGAATACCAATGGAAACGTGACATGGGCTCAATTCAATGAAATCTTTTATGACAAGTACTTCCCTCAGTGTTTTCGGGACCAAAAAGTATCTAAATTCCAAGAACTTAAGCAAGGCAGAATGTTTGTAGCTGAGTACGAGGCTAAGTTCACTGCGTTAGCTAGATTTGCTCCTCCCATGGTGGATACAGACTATAAGAAAGCCCACAAATTTGAAGGAGGATTGGATTTAGACATATTTGATCGAGTAAGCGTATTGAAGTTGCCAACATACGTAGAAGTCCTTGATAGATCCTTAATGGCTAAAGCTACTCTAGCCGCTATGAAACAAAGTAAGGCCCCAATAACAACAATAGAATGGAGAGGAAAAAGGTCTAGGTACGGTTTTAGAAAGGGACGTTCTTATGTGAGTAAGAAGCAGAACACAGGGTCTACAAGTAGCTCAAGTCAAAGCAGTGGGTCTATTCCAGTTTGCTCTGATTGTGGAAAGAGGCATAGGGGCGTATGTTATCGAGCATCGGGTGCTTGTTTCCGATGTGGCAAGACAGGTCATGTAGTGAAAGATTGCCTGCTGGGGTCTAATAATGCCAACTGCCCTACAGCGAGTTCAGCTGGATTCGCTTCTACAGCTAAAACAAATGCAAGAGCTAATACTGGGAAAGAAACTCTGAGACAAGGTCGAGTATTTGCCTTAGTGCCGAGTGATGTGCAAAACACTAAAGTTGTGGTGTCAGATATAATTCCCATCTGTGCCCAAAATGCATATGTGCTGATAGATTCTGGTTCTACCCATTCATTTGTGTTACATGCCTTTTCTCGAAAATTAACTAGACTAGTAGAACCTATGAATTATTTGTTATCTGTATCTACACCGTCTGGGGGCTCCACGGTGTGTGCTTATGTTTATCCAACATGTGATATTGTGATTGGAAACGTGACGTTGTATGTTGATTTGTTGCCTTTGGGAATTGATAATTTTAATTGCATATTGGGCATGGACTGGTTGCCTAAGTATTTTGCTACTATTGATTGTGTGAATAAACTTGTTGTATTCCAACCTCCAGGGTTACCTGAATTTGTATTTGCTGGAAATGGGGTAGTCCCTCCACCATATTTAATTTCATTTATGAAAGTCAGGAAATTGTTAAGAAAAGGGTGTCGAGGCTACTTGTGTTGTGTGTTGACTGTATCTCCGGATAGTGCTAATGTGGACACAATTCCTATGGTTTGTGAATTTCCTGATGTATTTCCTAATGACTTACCTAGGAAGTTAATTGATAGGGAAATCGAGTTTACTATTGATGTTGTACCTGGGACACAACCGATTTCTAAAACTCCAGACAGAATGTCCACTACTGAACTGAAAGAATTGAAAGTCCAACTCCAAGAACTTTTAGACAAGAAATTCATCCATCCGAGCACGTCACCTTGGGGTGCTCTAGTTTTGTTTGTAAAGAAGAAGGATGGGTCTTTGAGATTATGTATAGACTATCGTGAATTGAATAAAGTAACCGTGAAGAACAAATACCCATTATCCCGAATAGATGACCTATTTGACAACTCCAAGGAGCCCAAGTGTTTTCTAAGATTGACCTTAGATCCGGTTATCTCCAATTAAAGGTTAATGCAGAAGATATAGAGAAAACTTCATTCAGAACTAGATATGGGCACTATGAATTTTTGGTAATGCCATTTGGGATAGCTAATGCACCTGCGGCGTTCATGGATTTAATGAATAGGGTATTCAAACAATTTCTGGATGAATTTATTGTTATCTATATTAATGATATACTAATTTATTCCAAAAGCAGGGAAGAGCATGAGAACCATTTACGAACTACTTTACAGACTTTGAGAGAAAAGAAGCTGTATGCAAAATTATCAAAATATGAATTTTGGCTTGACATGTGGCATTTTTAGGACATGTAATTAACAAGGATGGTGTCTTTGTTGACCCTCAGAAAATTGAAGCCATTATGGACTAGTTAAGACCAACTAATATGTCAGAAGTGAGAAGTTTTCTAGGACTTGCCAGTTACTACAGAAGATTTGTGAAAGACTTCTTGAGACTTGCTATTCCGTTGACACAGAAAAACATGCCATTTGATTGGACTAATCAGCGGGAGTCAGCCTTCTAGGAATTAAAGACTAGATTGGTAACTGTACGTATCCTGACATTGCCTAACGGAACCGATTGGTTCCAGATTTACAATGATGCCTCTTACAAAGGCTTGGGGTGCTAATGCAAAATGGAAAAGTAATTGCTTATGCCTCTTAGTAACTCTGTCCTCTTGAAAAGAATTACCCAGCTCATGATCTTGAATTGGCAGCTATTTTGCTTTGAAAATTTGGCGTCACTATCTGTACGGCACAACTTGTGAAGTGTATACCAATCATAAAAGTTTAAAATATTTCTTTACTTAGAAGGAACTAAACATGAGACAGAAAAGATGGTTGGAATTGATAAAAGACTATGACTTGCAAATTATGTATCATCTAGGGAAGGCAAATACCGTTGCAGATGCATTAAGCCAGAAATCTATAGGGAATTTGTCATGTTTGCTCACCAGTCGGAGAGAGCTGTTATGTGACTTGGAAAAGAATGAGGTTGAAATAGTGTTGCGTGAACAAGGCGTGATCTTGGCTGCTATTTCTGCTCGACCTGCTATCATTGAAGAAATCAACAAGAAACAACTTGAAGATGAGTTCTTGAAAAAGATTGTGGGAGACTTTGACTCAAAACCAAGGCTGGGATTTGTGCTTGAAAATAATGTGTTGAAATTTCAGAATAGACTTTGTGTACCAAATTGTTATGATTTGAGAAAACGTGCTATGACTAAAGCCCATAATTCTAAATTTGCTATGCATTGGGGGAACACAAAGATGTATCATGACTTAAAACATAATTTTTGGTGGCCAGGAATGAAGAAAAGTATTGTTGACTTTGTGGCTAAATGCTTACACTGCTAACAAGTTAAAGCTGAACATCAACGACCTGCTGGATTACTTCAGCCACTTCCAATACCGGAATGGAAGTGGGAGCATAGTACTATGGATTTCATTGTTGGACTGCCTCGCTCTTTTCAAGGTATGGATTTTATTTAGGTCATTGTTAATCGTTTAACTAAATCTGCTCATTTTTTACCTGTCAAATGTTTGTATAATGTGGATAAGTTGGCTAATTTGTATGTCAATGAGATTGTGAAATTACATGGAGTTCTAGTGTCCATAGTATCTGACAGAGATCCCAAGTTTACTTCGAGATTCTGGCAGAGTTTACAACAAGCTTTGGGGACTGAATTGAGATTAAGCAGTGCTTATCACCCACAGACAGATGACCAATCTGAATGGACCATTCAAACATTGGAGAACATGTTACGGATATGTGTGTTGGACTTCCAAGGGAATTGGGAGATTTACCTTCCTTTAGCCGAGTTCGTATACAACAACAGCTATCATTCAAGTATTGGAATGGCTCCTTATGAAGCTTTGTCGGGAGAAAATGTTGATCTCCGATCTATTGGGCAGAAGTAGGTAACAGACCTTTGTTGGGACCGAAACTTGTGCAAGAAACAACTGAAAATGTGAAATTGATTCAATAGAGGTTGAAAACTGCACAGAGCTGCCAAAAGAGTTATGCAGATGTCCGAAGGCGATATAGAGAATACGAAGTTAGGGATCATGTGTTCATAAAAGTGACTCCTATGAAAGGGCAAACCTGGTTTGGTATTAAGGGAAAGTTAGCACCGAGATATGTTGGGCTATATGAAATCCTTGAGAAAATCAATTCGATGACGTATCGGGTAGCCTTACTGTGATAACCCTGTTCCGTATTATGCTAATTGATCCTTATTATGAATGTGATTATGTGTCTGATATGATTTTGTGTGCCATTTATGTGAATATATGTGGTTTTGAATTTCTATATGTTCACCGTAGGAAAATCTATTTGACTTTCTGCTTTGAAATTTAAATTGAAGGCCTCATCGGCCACAAAACCTGAAATTGACTATGCCATTGTGATGGACGTAATTTTTAGAGCCTACGGTGAAATTTGATTGAAAATTGATTCGGATCAAATTAAATAGATTAAATTAATGAAATGGTGCTCAAATTAAAGAATTGTGATTAGAGGAGCTTATTTAAATGGGCCATTTCCACTCAATACCTCTCTTTTGTATTCATTTGGCTGAGATTACCTTAAGGAGAGAGGGTGAGGGTCGGATAAAGAAAGAGAGGGAGCCCAAATTGAAGTTTTGATCTTGAAGCTTGGAAGATTACACAAGAATTTGCTATAGATTGGAAGAATTGAACCTCTAGGTGAGCAATTGAGCATGAATTCATAAGTATAAGTTTGTAAATTTGTGTATTCAAGCTAGTTGGGTAATCAAGAGCAAGAATTGAAATGAAATTGAAGTTGATATGTTCATGCATGCATAGAATTACTATGAATTGCCATGAATTTGCATAATCTAACATGTAGCATGCCAATTATGCAAGATTGGGAGTTTGATCATACATGCAAGCATGGTTTTGTTGAGTTTCATGAGAATGGACACCATTTGCATCATTTGAAATGGAATTGAAGTCAAAAATTGGCATGCACATTTGAATATTAGAGATATTGAGATTATATGAGTTTGGATGCATGAGCCTTGATTATACCAAGAAATGTTGATTAACTTTGAAGATTGGACCATGGTTTTGAATAATTGGCCTCATGTTGTTTACATCCATATGCTATATGATGTATTGCATGTTTTTGGTGCCTTAATTTGAGCTTTAAAGCCTTTTGAATGTTGAATTTGAGCTCAAGAACAATTCTGGATTTTCCAGAATTTAGCATGTCCGCTCGAACGGGGAAAGCGCCGCTCGAACGGGAAATATGAGCTCCCGGAACTTTTTGCAGACATGGGTGTCCGCTCGAGCGGGGAAGTTCACGCTCGAGCGGGGAGCTACGTAGAATGACCTTCAGCTCGAGCGCCCGGATTCACGTTCGAGCGTAAAAATGAGGCAACCAGTACTTTTGCAGACTTAATGGGTCTGCTCGAGCGGGCAAGTCCATGCTCGAGCGGGACCCCTGTTTCTGAAATTTTGTAAATGTGTTCTGTGTTTCATTTTCCGTTCTCTTTCACTTCTAAGTACTCTTAAGTATGCATTAAGCATTGTAAATGAGTTAAAGGATAAGAATGAAGCCTAAAGAGGAATATGTGAATTAAGAACGGATTGAATTGTTTGTGACCCATTGTGTTCATGGAATGTGTAGGGTCGAGCTACAGGGCAAATCATCCAGCCAATCACTGTGAGTAATATCTTAATAAAGATATCTGAAGTATGTTATTTGTTCAATTGCTTACTTCTATATAAGTTCGTTAATTTGAATGGTGGACAAATGTTTGCTATGCCAAATGAATGGGCCAGAGGCCAGTCTGACATGAATGAAAGAATGAATGGGCCAGAGGCCAGTCTGACATGAATGAAAGAACGAATGGGCTAGAGGCCAGTTTGACATGAATAAAAGAATGAATGGGCCAGAGGCCAGTCTGACATGAATGAAAGAATGAATGGACCAGAGGCCAGTCTGACATGAATGAAAGAATGAATGGGCCAGAGGCCAGTCTGACATGAATGAAAGAAGGAATGGGCCAAAGGCCAGTCTGACATGAATGAAAGAACGAATGGGCCAAAGGCCAGTCTGACATGAATGAAAGAATGAATGGGCCAAAGGCAGTCTGACATGAATGGATTGGGCCCAAGGCTGTCTGATGTGTTTGAACCCGCAGTTAATTGATATATATATATATACTAGACAGAAATGTGAATTGGGCCCAAGGCCGTTGGTGCATGTTGTTCTAAATACTGTTCGTGTATTTTCCGTATTTGATATTATTCATTGGGCTTTTGCTCACGCTCATTCATGTGTCTGTAGGTGAGCCAAGGGAGGTCCAAACCCAGTCTCAGTGAAGTTTGTGAGAAATAGCTAAGATTTTGAAGAGTCAGCCATACGTCTCACGCACGAGACTTGTTTTCGCCTTTTACTAGTTTGCTATATTTTGTCATGTTGGTGAGAACTTTGGTTTACAGTTGTATATAGTTTTGATTGGCTGACTTAGACTTGGATGATCTTGTATGTATAGAACTTTATGTTATTGCATATTTTGATGTGAGTTATTAACAAATGTGCATGTGGTTTGTTATGATGTGCCACGTAAGCACAGCTCTATGGACAAAAAATTTGAAATTGCTTCCGTTTGGCCCCCTTTACTCTAATGAGTTATATTTGGTTTGGTTCAAGGCCGTAGGTAATCTCATGATTACTGGCCGGTTATGTCCTTAACCCATGGGGGCGGGTTCGGGTCATGACACTTACCGCCAGTCATGGAGTATATGCATAACGCTTTTCACGTATCTCTGCTTCGAGAGTATTTGAGAGATCTATTCCATGTCATTGAACCAACATATGTGCTCCTGAAAGATGACTACACCTATGAGGAAAGGCCAATACAGATTGTTAATCGCCAAATCAAAAGACTAAGGAACAAAGAAATCCCATTGGTGAAGGTTGATTGGCAAAACCATGGAAGGACTTATGCAACTTGGAAGACCGAGGAAGATATGATGAAGAGATACCTAGATTTGTTTCCTCTAGACCCGGCAATCTTCCAAAACGAAGGTAATTTGAGTTTGGAGGACCAAACTCTTTAAAGGGGGAAGACTGTAACAATCCCAACCCCTGATTAATGTTAACCCATGCTTAATTATGCCTAATAAGTAATTAAGATGAATTCCTGAGTTAATTACATGTGAATTGCATTATTTGAGTTTATATCTGTCTGCAGTAAGAATATGTGTTTGTGTTTCTGATTTGTTCTGCGAATTGAAGGCCTTATCGGCATTCGATCACGAAATTGACTTGGTATATGTGTTAGTTGGAATTTTTAGAACGTTGTGGTAGGTTTAATTGAAATTCGATTCGGACCGAAACAATTATAATAATTAATACTCATTGGATTAGTGGTAAGCTTAATTAATTAATTCTCTTAGCGAAGCCTATAAAAGGCTTATATACTACCTGGAGTCACCTTCTACTCATTGTAGCTCGACTTTTTCGCATCCCCTTTCGAAAGCTCGAAAGAAGCCCTACAGTTCGGACTCCTGCGGTTCTGAATCTAATCTCACAGGTGCAATGTGAAATTGATAAACACCAAAGAGTCCAAATCCGACAAATCTTTTGGAAAATAGATTTTGAATCAATTTGTCAAAAATAGACTGCTTTTCCAGATACAGAGTCGCCACCTAAATATTTTATTTTGAAAAAATTTAGAAAACCCATGACTCGTGCCAAAGGCCACATGTCCGTCATCACCAAGATTGTCTCGGTTCAGGAACTTAGGTACGAGGAGGAAAGATCATGAATTGAGCACCCTCGCTCACCCGATCAAAGATCGGCCTCTACTAATCATGATATAATTTTTATCAACATTATATACTCTTGTTCCGGTTTATTAGGCTAGCATTTACTATGTGATGTGCGCACATAAGGTATAGACTAGTTTACCCGAATTGAAACAATTCAATTTCATGTTTGTTTTGCAAAGGGTTTGATTTTGCTACTTAACAAAGTGGGCTTAAAGTTCGTGAGCTTGCCACTTGACAAAGTGGGCTTAAATGTACATTCATTGAATCATTTTAATTCAAGCAACAAGCCTTCATCTACAGGCACTAAAACAGTTTAACAAGTAAGCACTTAGCCTCATGGTAAGCATGCTAATCATGGCAGTCACTTCACACTCATGCAAGTATACTAAAGCACTAAAAATTCACCTAGTACTCCAAGCTAAGATAAAACAAAAGAGTTAGAAAAATATGCATGATTCCTAACTATGCAAGATGGCTAATGAAACACATGCGAAATATAACTAAAACAGGCTCGGCTACTTAACATGGCATATGAATCAATTTGATAACATGCGGTCTAAGCACGTATTCAAAGAAGTATTTGAAATGACAATACAGTTAGAATGATGCGCCGAGCCTCGGTGCATGCAATACGAATGAAAGGATGCAAACATGCGATATGCTAATTGAAACGTGATGTCCTTAATCTAACCATTATAAGCGGATAAATAAAAGGGAGAAAGACGTGGGGTTGGAAGGCATACACATTATTACATTGTGCTCTCGCGAAGGAGAGTCCGAATGAACTAATTAGCTAACTAAGATAAGCTAAGCTAATTATTACAAACCAAATGAAGAATTAACTACCCTAAGCTAATTAATTAAGCACAACAATTAAATATTTTAACTAGGCTAAGCTGATTAAATATTTACAACACAAACTAATTTAATTAATCAATCTAAACTAATTAAATAAGTACAAAACAAACTAATTAGCTACAACTAATTAAGTACAATAGAAAAATGATTAATTATTAATTAAACTAATTAACTAGTCCTGATAAGCGAGGGAGGCTCATGCATGCTCAGTTTCCACCCAAAGAACATCCACTGTCTACCTCTGAAAGCCTCTATTACACAACCTTTATATTGATTTTCCACTTCTGGACCAACTCTGTTCTGTCTCAGAAGAACACTGTTGAATTTGCACTAATGGCCGACAGGGGGTCGGTCGGCCATTGTTGATGGTCGGTCGGCCACTGATAGTGGCCGGTCGGCTACTGATGATGGCCTGTCGGCCACTACTGATTTGGACTTCCGTGCTGCAACAGAGAGCAAATAGAGCAGGACAGTGTATTTCTCAAAGGTTGTTTGTACTGTGTATCCCTTATTATCATCAAAACATCTCAAAAGAATGATACACTTAGTTCTTAAACCATCAATCAAACAATTTCATTGCATGATGGCCAAAGAACTAAGATGTATAAGTTCAATAAATGCACAAACAAGACCAAAAGCCTTCACCCTATCATGCATGGTCAAGGGCAATGGAGACCTCGAAAATTTGGCACATTTCATCACTTTGAGTACGAAATGTCCCAATTTTCCTTGTGTTCAATTAACGTCCGATTGAACACACCAAAACACAATCAAATTCTTATCTTGCACCATTTTAGTTGCAGCTTTTTAGTTACTCATTTTAGATTACCAATCATTCCTTAACCAATTAAGTCCATTGGTGAATCAAGTCCTCTAAAGAGATGGAAGTGTCAAACAAGGGGTGGTTTAAGGCAAGAGAGAGGTGTCATGCCGTTGGTAATGAACCCCCAAAAGAGGATTAAACCATTAGGCATGGACCTCAATCTCAAGCTTACACAATCCCAAGGTTGAAACAACCCTCAAAGAAAATGAAAAAGTCAAGAAATGAGGGAGGTTGCAGAGGTTAATAGTGCTGAAATTAAGTGAGAAAAGCACTAAAACATGGTAATCAACTCAAACATGTGGTGTCTAAAGCCTAAAACACCAAACTTGTGAGGATAATTATACGAGAAGCATGCAAAACAAGACTCAAATGACTTAACCAACCCAAAACAGAGTTAAAGCAGTCCAAAACAGAGGTTAAAACAAGCTGGGATTAAGCTATAAATGGCTAGAAAAATAAGTTAACACATAGAGCTAACTAGGCTAGCAAACAAAACACAAGGAGGGCAGGCTAACCCCTCCAAATTTGGACTTCAAAACATGATTTTCACCACTAAAATTACTCTGAAATTCAGTGTTTAAAAGTCCAAAAAAAGATGGTTTGAAAGTAGGAAACAAATGTGGAAAGACCTTATAAGCAAGGAATAAAGAATGGTGAACCACCCCCTAACCTTAAATGGCCTAAAACCACCAATTGCAGCCCACAAAAACAGAGTTTTTATGGCCCAAAAATAACCCAAAAATAGTGGGAAAAAGATAGAAAAACAAGTATGCAAAGCAAGGTAAATGTGGAATATTATACCTCTTGAAGCAAAGATCAACTTTAGGCAACAACTCAAGCCAAAACCAACTTCTAGATCTCCAAGAAGGCCTCAAGGAACTTCAGCTTAAAGGTGATCAACTTTGGTTAAGGAGGTGTAGGCAAAACTGTAGTGTATGTAGGCTAATATGCACAAGTTTGCAAGAGAGAGAGAGAGAGAGAGAGAGAAATGTAGAAAGAGAGAGATATTTTTGTTCCAAAAATTCTAACCCTCAAAAATGAGGGAGGAGACCCCTAATATATAGAAAACATGAATTCCATACAAGGAGATCCAGCCCTACACGTGGGTGCAGATGCATGCATATGTGCAAACAGCTGGCACAATTGGCATAAAATATCTGCAAAACACACTGGTGACCGACTAACCACACCAATGGTCGACAACCAGAAGACATAGCCGACAGCCCATGGTGGTGGCCACCAAAAGGTTCAAGCTTGAAACACCAACGTTTTGGTCCAAAAATAAGGTGACAGAGGTGTAAGGCTCAAAACTGTGGCATTCCGCTGAGGGCTTCGAGCACTTGGCGAGCAAATGCAATTATAATCATCAAGTGCATAAACGATGACGTCCAAGTCTTGAGGACGGTAAAAAATAAGGTGTTTACACTCATCATTTGAGCCTATACAACATGAGAGAGAGAGAGAGAGAGAGAGAAGAAAGAGATCAAGAGTGAGAGTTTGATGTCCACACTTGAGTTTTGGAAGAATTTGCTAGAAATTAAAGGAATTAGACTTAGAGACACAAGAATCAAGCTTCTAGCTCTCACCTTGACAAGCCTAGGTAAGAATTCAACCCTTAGAGTGTCAATCATGATGTGTAGAACATGAACTCTAGAGAATTAAGTTCGATGACACAAGAATTAAGTTGAAATTGATGAAATTGAGCCACATCTTGCATGCATGCATAATTCTCACGATTTTGTAGCTGACTTCAAAGAAATCCCTCTTGTATGTCTTCATTTTAGTCTCGTCCTAAGAATTCAACAAGTTTTTGAGTTAAACACCTGACGTGATCAAGTTTTGAAAGCTTTGGAACCAAGATACTTCATGCATATTATGTTTTCAAACATTTGAGTTTTGTTTTGCACAATTGGCAACACTTTTGGGCTTGATTTTGTGAAATTATTTTGAATTCATGACGTTTGTCAAGTTTATACAAGTTTCCTTAAGTTTTTCGTCCAAAATATCGTAAATTTCAACCTTGAATTCAAGTTTTGCACTTGATAGACCAATTTGGAAATTCCAGATTATGCCTCTCTGCTCGAGCGACAGATCCTGTGCTCGAGCGACTGCTCTGTGATCTCACACATCCGCTCGAGCGACCAGAAGCTCGCTCGAGCATGAAATGTAAGCTCCCAAAAGTTTCATGTTTTGGCAGACCGCTCGAGCGACAAGAGTTGCGCTCGAGCGAGGACCCGAGTCTCACGTTCGAGCAACTGTCGAGCGGAAAAATCACACAACCAATACTTTTGCAAAGTTTACAGACTGCTGTAGACGTCCCCGAACGTCCCAGGAGAAATCCCATTTTGTTCATTGGGCTCACTACAGTTCGGACTCAATGTCACGGTTCTTAATCTGATCTCGCAGAGTGCAATATGAGATTGATAAATCACCAAAGAGTCCAAATCCGGCAAATCGTTTTGAAAAACTGATTTTTAGAAAGAAGTGCCAAACATGTACTGCTTTGCCAGATACAGAGTCGCCACCTAAATATTTATTTTGGGGGAATTTAGGAAACCCTAACTCGTGCCTAAGGCCACGTGTCCGTCATCACCAAAGTTGCCTCAGCTCGGGAACTTGGTACGATTGGGGAAGGTCAGCTATGAGCACCCCCGCTCGCCCGATCCGAAGATCGGCCACTACTAAACATGATATTTTGTTTTGAAAACATATGTGTTCTTATTCCGGTTAATTAGCTAGAATTACTATGTGATACGCACAACACACAAGTATAGACTAGATCGCCTAATTTGGAACGAAGCATCGCATATCCGTTTGTTTGGAAAATGGTTTGAGGTTTGCTACTCGCAAGTAGGCTAAAACACGGATTTCAATGAATTGATCCAATTCAAGTAATCCAACCTTCACCCACAGGCATCCAGGCAATTATATCACATAAGCAATTAGCCTCATGGCAAGCATGCTGTCATGTTAACACTTACACACATGCAAGATGCTAAAGCATAAACACTTACAGTGTACTCCGAGCCAAAACAAGAACGTGTTAGTAATCAAATGTATGATCCAAGTCCATGTTAAGATGGCTAATGCATCGCAGGCAAAATGCAACTAGAATAGGCTCGGCTAATCTAAAGTGGCATGTGAGATGCAACAATTTGATACACGTATTCAAGTTGGATTTGAAATACTATGCAATTAGTATGATGCGCCGAGCCCGGTGCATGCAATACGGATGAATGATGCAAACATGCGAGCATAGGAATGCTAATTAAAACATGACCTAAAACTAACCACTGAAAGCAGGTAAGTAAAAGGGAGAAAGACGTGGGGTTGGAAGACATGCATCACACACACGCACACTTATTACAACATTGCCCTCTCTCGGAGGGTCCGAAAGAATAATACAAATTACATAATTAACTAACAGGCTAATTAGATATTACACAACACTTAACTAATTAAACAAATTAATTAAGCTACTGAAAGCAGTAAAGCAGCCTCGAGAAGAGGGACGAATGCATGCATGCGCAGCTCCGCTCGGAAATCCATCACCATACTCATGTTGCCTCTGTTTACACTGCTCTGCACCTCTGAGGACTGCACAAGTCTCAAGGATGCTTCTGGATCACCTTCTAAGCACTGTGAGATGTCACCGGCCAAGTTATGAAGTTACCGGCCATGGGAAAATGGTCATCGACCACTTGTGGGGACCTCGGCCAGCAATGCATAGCCGACCGGCACTGAAGATGGCCGACCGGCCATATCTCCCTGCAGAATCCTGTTTTGCTGCAGCAGAGGACAGACAGAGCATGGCAATGCATTTTCAAAGCAATGTGTGCACCACCACCCTCCTCATCATGTTTGAGACTCAAAGGAGTATGGTTCTCGACCCTCGGGCCATCAATCATGCATTCCAATGCATGATGACCCAAGGTGCCAAATGTGCATTTTGATGTCAAATAAAATGCACACAAATACATAGAAGAGCCCCAACCTCTATCATGATTTATCAAGAGGCAAGGGATGCAAACATACACAATGCTATGCAACCTAAACATGCAAGCAAACCAATGCAACATGAGCATGTGAACAAACATGAAAACATGCAAACATGTAACAACATATCAAACATATGGCAAAATGCAAGCTAACAAGGATGCAAAATGCTACTTAAACATGCAATAACAGGCAATGAGTCGAGTATGCAACAACACACAACGCGAGCATGCAACAACATGCAAAGGATGGACTTACACCAAGATGGACAGCTCTCTAATAGGTCCAAAACAGTGGCCAAAATGAGGGTAAACGATGGCTTGACATGCACCAAAATGAAGCTCATGCAATGGCTCACAAATGGGGTATAAAAGCACAACTCTCAAACACATTGAAGGCATGATAAACATGAGAATATGGCACACCTATAAACTCTGAAATATCATATTCAATGATGCCAAAACACTAAAATGCCTCAAGCAACACATGCAAGGGACCCCAAAACTCAAAGGTAAGCAAGGCTATTACACTACAACCATGCATGGCAAGCACCAATCGGCCAAGAGGCCTAAAAACAGAGCTAAGGCAGCCCAAAATATGAACAAAACATGTTTGGAGTGTGGCCAAAAGGTGCTAGAATAGAGGGCCAAAACAACATGCAATGTGAGCTAATAAGCATGATTTACACTACAAGCCTATGAAGCATGTGAGGGGCCACCAAACCAGCCAAAATCAGAATCATGGCATGCCAAAATATGACCAAAAACCCACTGAAACATGGTCAATACATGCAAGAATGACATGCTCCTTTGAGAAGCTATAAATGGGATTGCTCTACACATGCAAGAAGCAAACAAAAGGTGGCCAAAACAACTATGGAAAGAGCCTAGGCAGGTCCCAAAAATCACCAAAAAGTGCTTGAACCAAGGCTTGGAAGTATGAAAATATGGGTTCCTTTGAAAGGCCAAATATGCAAACAAACAAGTCCAAAAGAGAGAGGGTCACCCCTCTCTGATTTTGGCCCTCAAAACCACAAAACCACCACTGAAAATCCATTGGATTTCAGTGGTAGGAAAGCCAGGCAAAGACTATCTCGAATGCCTTATGGCATGGCACAAAACAAGGCCGAAACAAGCATGCAAGAGGGTAGACGACCCCCAACACCAAAATGATCTTAAAAAAACATGAAAAACACTTAAATATGAGGCCTTTTTTAGTTGACAACAAAGCTCAAATATGGATGCAAATAAGGCTAAGAGAAGGATCAAGATAATGCTTAAAAAAGGGGAAATGAGTTACCCTTGTAGCTCAGCAAAGATAGCAGCTTCATGGACCAAAAACCAGCCTTTTGAGACCTCTCAAGACCCTCCAAGAACCTTAGAACAATGATGGAGGTGTGTGCTTAAGAGTTGTGGTGCAAAGGGGTCAAGAACTAACACTTTCTAAGCCTAAATATAGAGATATAGAGAGAGATACAACCCTTGTGCCTTAGACAATATTTTTCAACCTCTCTAAAGGAGAGGGAGGGCCTCTCTTATAGAGAAACAAGAGGGTTCAAGCTTCTTGGAGAAGCTAGGGCAAAGGTTCAAGAGGTTCAAGCTTCCTCAAGAAGCTAAAACAAGGGTTCAAAAGGTTTAAGCTTCCTCAAGAAGCTAAAACAAGGGTTCAAAAGGTTCAAGCTGCCTTAATAAGCTAAAACAAAGGTTCAAATCCTCCATACACGTGTGTGGAGGGTAGGGTCTGTGCTTACCAGCTGGCACAACTGGTATGCATAATGCCTGAAAAAGGGAAAGAAAAGGTCTTGGCCAGAAAAAGTGGCCGATCGATCAAACCAATGGTCGGCCGACCAAAAACATTGCCGACCGGCCAACACCTTTGGCTGGTAGCAAGGACAGGGCCGGTGGCCTCAAGCCATGGCCAGTGAGGTGTGGGGATGGCCAACAAGCCATTCCCTGCCCTTAGAAGCAAAAACACAAGTGTTTGGTCCACAACCAAGCACAAAACAAACAAGTCGAGAGGTCTTGAGGCAAGGCGTGCAACCGAGACCTCCGAGAACTCAAAACGAACACAAACATGGATGATCATCAAGTGTTCAAACGATGACGTCCAAGTCTTGAGGACGGTCAAAAATGGGGTGTCTACAGTTGCCCTTCTTTGACAAAACTCGAAAGTCATAACAATGACGGGAGTGAATGTCAAAGCCCAGAGGCAACCCATTTTTGACAAGGCCGAAGACTTAGACAAAGCATACAAGCTAGCAAGATATGTGCCCGGAGGCAGGGGCAAGATGCAAGAACAATGCACAAAGCCGAGCATAACTTATGATCATGCAAAGAAAGCTATAACGAAGCATAACATGCAACAGTTTTAAGCAAGCCAAAAACCAAACTACATTACAATGCAGAAAGGATGTAAGAGAATTATGTAATTCTCGCTACGTTTGACGCGGAGAATACAATACCGTCCGATTCGTCCGGTTGCGCCAGCCTCAAATGAACCGTACATACAATATCATGCCTTCAAAAGAAAGAAACTTAACAGGTACAACATTATTAGCAATATGCATAGCAATGCAAGTGAAAAGTGCGTAATGACACAAGTCGAGGGATGCATGACAATGCAACCTAAGTGTGACGCACAACAATGCAAAGGGGATGCATAACAATGCAGATAAAGTGTGCATGACAATGCAGGTGGGAGGGGAGAAACATAAGGACATATCCCAGTGTTTCGGGAAGAAGGAGAAACATAGGGACGTATCCCTGTGTTTCAGAAGAAGAAGAAGAAACATAAGGACGTATCCCGGTGTTTCAGAAAAAGAAGAAGAAACATAGGGACGTATCCCGGTGTTACGAAAAGAAGGAGAAACATAGGGACGTATCCCAGTGTTTCGAAAGAAGAAGAAGAAACATAGGGACGTATCCCAGTGTTTCGGAAAAAGAAGAAGAAACATAGGGACATATCCCGGTGTTTCGGAAGAAGAAGAAGAAACATAGGGACGTATCCCGGTGTTTCGAAAAAAGAAAAAGAAACATAGGGACATATCCCGGTGTTTTGGAAGAAGAAGAAGAAACATAGGGACGTATCCCGGTGTTTCAGAAAAATAAGAAGAAACATAGGGACATATCCCGGTGTTTCGGAATGGCTCAAACATTGGAGCGTATTCCAAATGCCCTTAACCGAAAAGGGAGAAACATAGGGACGTATCCCGGTGTTTCGGAAAAGGAGCGCGCAAAACAATGCAAGTGGAAAATGCGTGACAACGCAAGTGTGAAGGTGTGCACAACAATGTAGGTATAGTGCGTGATAGCGCAAGATAGAAAAGGTGCATAACAATGCAAGTGAAAAGGTGCATAACAATGCAACTGGAACGCGCATAACAATGCTGGTGGAGTATGCATAATAATGCAACTGAAAGGGTACATAGCAATGCAGGCAGAGTGTGCATAAGAATGCAAAGAGAACGGTGCATAACAATGCATTTTCAGTGCAACATCAACAGCGTGTTTGAAGTAAATTACTGAATAAGGAAATACACGCCTTAACGAGACCAATTCAAACGCAACCTCCAATTTACCTCTCGAAGGACTTGGCAACACGCTCAGCTCAAAAGGGTATACCCTGTTCATATTGGCGAGAGGTAACATCTGCATGTGAAACCCTCAGGTGCTGCTTGAACTGCCATTCTGACTTGAAGCAAGCTTACACTTGGGGTTGAGATACACTCATACTCCAGAGAAACGGCGAGGCTTGAGAAGGTGCACCTGGAATGCAGTCTCGGAATTTGCTGGAGTTAAAACACACTAAGATGCTCCACATTTTCCCTCTTTTCTTTCGCTTTGCAGTCTGGAACCCACATAGCTTCAGATAGGTCCTTGTCTTACTATTCACACTTATCGGGGGTGAACCCTGCAGTTTTATGAAAGAACAAATACTGTTTTGCACAAATGTGGAGAATGGCATAGCACTCTGAGCACAAAACGATTCATCATTTTTTTTTTGAATTTGAGAAATGAGAAAAAGTTTTTGACTGATTATTTGAGCCTACGACTGAACACAGCGCACCACGACTCAACAAAGGAAAACAAAAGGTGAACAACCTAAACACATCGAGAAACACTCGAAATGCCTCACAACAAGAATCGAGACAAACAAAACAACGGACACGACACTCAGACGTGTTCCAAAGACAAGGGACCTCTCAGATCACGACGAGCCAGTTTCTCTGGGTATTGTTTCCCACCCTTTCTCATTTGTGATTCTCACATCACTCTGGCACTCAATCTCTATTTTTCTGAAAAAGCCCTTTTCTCACTTTTTCTCTCATCGCACACCTCTCTATTCTTTAATCTCTCTTCTTTTTTATCCCTCCCCTGGGTGGTTGATGGATAAACAGGAAGCTGCGGGCTCATGCCCAACATTATCAACTCGCGGCTATTTCTTCCGGTAACGTCTAGTCGATGCCCCGGATGAGGGAGTGGAGTATCTTGATCCATTCCAATTCGTGCTTCGCACTCGGCTTGATAACTCGCTGCTTGGAGGATGTTGAGAGCTTTCTGCCCTTTGCTTGTTAGCTTCAATTGCGCCCTTCTCTGGCAAGTGCAATGCCCTTTCTGGCAAGTATGTTGACAATGGGGAAAAGACAGAACACCTGACTCAACTGTGCCCCTAGTTCATCATTTTGACCATTTTTTGTTTTGGTTTTCTACTAAAACAATTTTGACCAATATGAGAGTTAGATTAACACACTCGTTCAACTTTCTGATTTGAAATCATGCAAGTTAGTTTGTGAGCACTGAAAATTTTCCTTTTTTGGGTCCAAGAAATGGTCCAGTTTTGGAAAAATAGAATAATTTTCGAGAGAATATTAGTCAACCTCATTAAAAATTCTCAAAAACTATTTTTGCAAATGGCCACCGCTCAACGAGCATGGAACCCACTCTTGAGATGTACAACCTCAGATCCATAACAATGGAAAATTGCCTCTTGTCTGAACGGCACTGTACGGCAATGGAAAATTGCCCCTTGTTTGGATGGCACCGTAGCACGCTGAACGGCAACGGAAAGTTGCCCCTTGGTTAAATAGCACCACAGTACACTGTAATCAGTTCTCATGGTGACGGTCATAACCGAACTCTTGGATACAGAAATGACAAAGATGATCGGAACCATTACATGGACACAATCGATTTGGAAGTGTTTATGGCTGGACTTCATAATGAAGTTGCCTACGTATCCCAAACATGGGAATCAAGCCTTATGTAGTTTAGGTTAAGATACACTCGGGTATTAACTTCTCCTTTTGCGCTCTAACTTTTGCCAAGGCCGCCCTTTCTGGGTTTTCAACCTTGCGAGCTTTGTTTTTCTTTTCTTTTCAATTCTTTTCTTTTTTTTTCTTCTTTCTTTTTTCATTTTCTTCATTTTTCTTCTTTTCTTTTTTTTCAATCTTTGCATTTTTTCTTTTTCTTTTTTTTCTTGCTCTAACTTTTGCCTGGGTCGCCCTTCCGGGTTTTCGGCCCAGCAAGCCTCTCAAGGGTAAAAGTGTAGCTTTGTCCATGTTGAATGGTTTGAGATCTCGAAGTCATCTGAATCCAGGAGAATGGCTGCTGTTCGCTGATGATGTAGAAGTCCATCCAATGGGGGGTGAATTTACCCCTGGTGTTGTGGCTAGGAACTCGGTTGTTCTTCAACAAAACTTTCTTCTTTCCTCCCTTCCGGGATTTGGCGTTCTTTCCGATCTTCATTAGCTTGAGCAATGACCCCATTTTTGACTCTTCGAGCACATCTGACATTTTTTTTGCCCCTAGTTCGAGGGGTGCTTCTTATCTGGCTTTGCAAGTTTTCTTTTGATTATTTCTGCCCTCCTTGGTCTGACTTTCTTGTTCCTAGTTCGAGGGTTGCCTCGAATCTGGCCACACAGGCCTCATATCATGATTGACCTTTGAACATTCTGAATCCAAGTTCAAGGTTTGAAAGCAAAAGGGGTCGAGTCTCGAGGCTGAGACCGATCCTAGGCTACACAATCTCAAGAGCGATTCCACATAGGTCTTCGCAGGACCGCACAAAACATTTTTTTGAAATCTTTTAAGAAAGCGACAAGTCGCTCGCGCTGAAGACAGTGTAGAACCAATCTGGATCAAGCCAGGATCCTTCTCAGTACTCACATTAACAAGCATGATTTCATTCATTAAGGGCTTAACGTGCCTTTCTTTCTCTCAATTGATTAGTTTTTCACAAATCCCGAGGAATTCCTTCCTCTTCGTTTTTTCATCACAATGTTCAAAAGGTTTTGAAAAACTTAGGTCAATGCAATGATTTCAAGGCACAGAAGAGCAGGTGAAAAGCACTGCCGTTTCACTCAAATCTTCTGGCACAACTGATTCAAGGCAGAAACAAACACAGAAGCATGAAAACCACTGCTGTTTCATTCAGATCTTCTGGTGTAACTGGCCCCACGGCAGAAACAGACTCAAAAGAGTGTAAAAGACAAACACCAAAACAAGCAAGTGATGTCCGAGGTAACACCCCCGAAATCACCTGACTCTAACAAAACAGGACTGACTCGATACAATAAGACAGACCCAACTGACTCAGTATGAAAAGACTGACTCAATACAACATAACAAAACTGACTCAATACCCAAGTCAGAAAGTACAAAAGCTAGCATTTGCAAATGCTCAAAATAGTGCGTGTCATACACCACATCTGGGGTAAACTGAGTGCCACCCGCAAGTGGTTCATCTGCCGATCACATCACATTATCCCCCAAGTTCACTGATCCAGTGCCGATAGACTTTGCGAGACTGGTGTGGCGATGACATTGTTGTCAAACAAATTTTGTATCTCCTGGTGAAGACAGACGCAACTGTCGGTGTCATGACCGGTTTGTTGATGGAAAGCACAGTACTTAGCCGGGTCATGCTTTGGAGGGAGAGGGTCGGGTAGAGGCCGTTGTTCTAGTGGTTTCAGATGTCCTTTCTTGAGTAGGACCCCTAGAGCTTTAGACAAAGGCATATGAAGTGGGGTGAAAACCCTCTTGCCTCGGGGTAGATAGTCCGAAGTTCGAGGGTTTGGATTGGATGTACCAACAAAGGGGGTGGCTTTTTTCGAAGTGGTGATGACCATTCCAACTTCAGAAGATCTTGTAGCTGTGTCACCACTGGTGGTCGCATTCGAACTACGTGTATAACCCTTCTTGGGTGACTCCCTTTCGTGGTCAATCAGACCTTGTTTCATTGTGTCTTCAATTTGTACCCCAATCTCGTGTAGGTCCGCAAAGGTGGGAAGGGATAAGACGATCATCTTTTGCATCAACTTGGGCTGGAGGTTGCACACAACCATCCGTATCTGATCCTTGTCGGAAGGTCTTGTAGTCATCATCGAGGCTTTAGT
The DNA here is from genome assembly GCA_036172215.1 of Camellia granthamiana. NCBI lineage: Eukaryota > Viridiplantae > Streptophyta > Magnoliopsida > Ericales > Theaceae > Camellia > Camellia granthamiana. Next base: position 108,932,908 of record CM069915.1, on the reverse strand, counting down.
CCTCTAGCGGGTCACAAAATCGGAGAAGCTCTCCTTTGGCTCTTGGCGAGTGACTTTAAGATCACGAGTTGTGACCTCGATCTGTGTGTTGTAGGAGTATTGAGAAATGAAGGCCTTAGCCATCTCTTCCCAGTTCTGTTTCACAGAGTTCTCCAATTTCACATACCAGATTGCGGCTATCCCAAACATGGTTCGGCCGAATAGTGACAGCTTCTAGGCTGTGGTCAAGCCCATTGGCCTCAGGATATCAGAAAACAGGTGGAGGTGCACCATTGGGTCTCCAGAGCCATCGAAGCGGTCAATATGTGGCATCTTGAACTGGTCCGGCAACGTCACGGCCGAGTCAGTGTACCTATCCTCAATGTCCGGAATGGACTTCACACCTTGAGATTTCTTGAACAGCTTTTCAAGCTTGCTCACTTTTAATGCCGTGGGGTCCACCTCGAACTCAAAGGGGGAGTCCGGTAGATTGATAGGCGTGGGTGCCTTTGATAGTTGAGGTAGAATCGGGGGCGGAGGTGGCCCCGTTGGGATGTCTGTATCCTCCTGGACATTCTGGACATTTACCATCTCCCCCGGTATTGGGACTCTTGGTGGGAGAGGAACCTGGTGTGAAGCAGATGCTCCGGTCTGCTGTTGTAGCCTGGCAATTAACTCTGCCTGTTGAGCCATGGCCTTGGCCTCTTGTTTGGCAAACTCGGCTTGACGAACAGCGTCCTGCTACATGATTTTCATACTTTCTTGGAGTTGATGCATCATCTCCTCCATTCCTGCCATACTGCCCTGATCTAACTGATCTATCGATATATCTGTCTCTGTGGTAAAAGCAGATATCTCAACCCAACTGCACACAGGTGAGATGGATACTGGCTGCTGATCCGAAGACTGTTGAATTGATGATCTGTGCCTGATTGGCCTTTTTACCCTGCCTCTGGCGGAGGAACACTGATTTGCCCTTGAACTGAATCTCTGACCTGACACAGTCTATCAGCACAAGCCCAATGTACCGGGGGATATTGGAGCCTTCTGAAGCTATAGTTCCACGACTACCTCGCAAAAGAGAAAACAGACAGCATCTCAGCTTGATTTCACCAAAACAGGTATAAGCATAGCTGAACGACTGTGCTCTCTACTGAATTCTGCTCAAAACTCTACCTGTAAACTGATACTCTCAAGTAAAACTGATTCCCCCTAAATACTGATGCCCTCAGGCCTGATACCCAGACTTGCAAACTGATACATGTGTTCCTGTAGAGGCACACTCTAAAAGCACATAGCAAGCAAGTGAGAGCCAAAAACACCCCTATGTTGGGGTAGGGTTTCCCTGTCCTATTTTTTCAGGAGCTAGGGTTTCACTACGCACGTAGCGGTTTCAAACAACCTACAATCGGGTGGGCAACCTGTCTTAGCTTGGAATGGTCACTATGGAATCCGAATATGCACTAGGTCGAATGGTCAAAAAGGGTGCCCCGGTGAAAATCGGGGTTTGTGTTCCCATCGTGCAAGAGCCCGTAACCGGTTAGCCTTATGGCACGCTTCTCAAAGCGAGCCTTCGGCAAACCGTTCAGGAATAGCAGATGGCAAACACGGTGTCCTAGGTGCACCAATGCAAATGCAATGCAAAGAAACACATAAGTGTAATCAAAGCAAGATATCATGAATTCGAGTCAAGTTCTCTAACTCCCCCGCAGAGTCGCCAGAAACTGTAGACGTCCCCGAACGTCCCAGGAGAAATCCCGTTTTGTTCATTGGGCTCACTACAGTTCGGACTCAATGTCACGGTTCTTAATCTGATCTCACAAAGTGCAATACGAGATTAATAAATCACCAAAGAGTCCAAATCCGGCAAATCGTTTTGAAAAACTGATTTTTAGAAAGAAGTGCCAAACATGGACTGCTTTGCCAGATACAGAGTCGCCACCTGTAGACGCGCCCGTGGGCCTCGCTCTACAGTTCGGACTCCCTTTTGTTTGTTGCGGTTCTTAATCTGAACCAAAGAGTCCAACTCTGGCAAATTGTTTTGAGAAAAACAGATTTTGAAAAGAAGTGCCAAACATGGACTGCTTTGCCAGATACAGAGTTGCCACCTAAATATTTTTTAAATGGGGGAATTTAGGAAACCTTGACTCGGTGCCAAAAGGCCACGTGTCCGTCATCACCAAAGTTGCCTCGGCTCGGGAACTTGGGTACGATTGGGGAAGGTCAGCTATGAGCACCCCCTCTCGCCCGATCCGAAGATTGGCCTCTACTAACCGTGATATCCATTTTTGAAAACGTTATGTGCTCTTATACCGGTTATTAGCCTAGAATTACTATGTCATGCGCACAACAAACAAGTATAGACTAGATTGCCTAATTTGGAAACAAGCATTGCATATCCGTTTGTTTTGAAAATGCTTTGGAATTTGCTACTCGCAAGTAGGCTAAAACACGGATTTCAACGAGTTTTTCCAACTCAAACAATCCAACCTTCACCCACAGGCAATCAAGCAGTTTATCTCATATAAGCACTTAGCCACATGGTAATCATGCTGTTATGGCAACACTCACACGCATGCAGTATGCTAAAGCATAACAACTCACTTAGTACTCCAAGCCAAAACAGAAACCAATTAATAATCAAATGCATGATCCTAGTTCATGTTAAGTGGCTAATGCAACACAGGCAAAGATGCAATCTAGACAGGCTCGGCTATCCTAAACATGGCATGTGAAATACACAGGTAGCATGTATTCAATTCGGAATTGAAAATACGATGCAGTTAGTATGATGCGCCGAGCCCGGTTCATGTAAACGAATGTATGGATGCACGCATGCTATCATACTGTTATGCTAATTTAAATATGCCCTAATCTACCATTATAAGCAGGTAAATAAAAAGGAGAAAGAAGTGGAGGTTGGAAGACATACACACCACTCACACACACTTATTACAGATTCGCCCTCGCTCGGAGGGACCAAAAGAATAATACAAATTAATTAACTACGCAAGCTAATTAAATATTACAAATTGCCTAATTAGTTAACAACTAACTAAACTAGGAAAAATAGTAAACCGCTTCGGGAAGAGAGCCTGATGCAACGCATGCTCGGGTCCTGCTCGGAATTGCACTGCCATGCATAGACTGCCTCTGTTTTCCCTGCTCTGCCCTTCTGAAGACTGCCAAAGTCTCAGAGATGCTTCTTCAGATACTGGGGATCACCATCGGCTAAGTAGAATGGCCACCGGCTGCAGCATGTGATCATCGGCTGGAAATGAGGCTATCGGCCACCAATATATTGCCGGTCGGCACTAAATATTGCTGGTCGGCAAAAAGTTCCTGCAGAACCTGCAACTCACAGCAGCAGAGGGCAGAACCTTGTATGGCAATGCAATCCAAACCATGTATGCACCAACCAAGCCTCTTATGATGTGTACAACTCAAAGGGGCATGGTCCTTGGTTCTTGGACCACCAATCGCGCATTTGAATGCGTGATGGCCCAAGAGGCCAAGTGCGCATCTTTCATTTCAAATGAAATGCAATGCAAACAAACAAACCAAAGCCCAATCCCTATCACTAATCAAGGGACAAAGCATACATGCAAGATGCAATGCAACCTAGGCATGCAAGCTAAGGATGCAACATGGCATGGCAAGGCACTTATGCAAGCATACAAGCAAGCATGAGGCAATGCAAACTAATGAAAAGATGGACTTAAACATGATTTAGGCAGCTCTAAATAGGCCCGAAACAGTAGCCAAAATGCTAAGTTCATGAAGGCGAATGCTCATGCAAACATGCATAGATACATGGTTCAAGACTTAAGCATAATGAAGCAACTTTAAACACATTTAAAAGGGACAAACCATGGACTAATGGCATGCAAATGAAGCTTTGAAATCATGTTATAAGAGGTGCCAAACCAACTTAAACAAGACAAACAATGGCATGCAAATGGTCCAAGTACTTAGGACAAGCCATGGAGGCTTAAACTAAGGTCATGTCACACCCCAAACCTGCCCCTAAAAGTTTGGGCATGACCTATTCATAAATGGACCTGTAACCTGATAACCAAACCTATGGGGCCTTATTGGAAGCATAAACATACGAACAAACATAGATACAACATACACCATTGAGCAATTTTCTAATATGCCAGGATCTCATGCATCATATACGCCATCAATAATGGTCAAGGCTTAAAACGAAATCCCTGAATATCGATTACATACACATACATTGGCAGCCCCAGCCTCACGGCTGGGCGTATACAAAAAACACAAAAGTTATGTACAGTAACTTGGGTAGCATTAAAAAGGTAAACAAACGTCTCCCAAGGTTTCACCAAAAATAAGTAGCTTGATATAGTGCCTGGACACGTAAGGGTCGACCAAGGAAAACGGCATCCTGAGCTAGGACGGTCCACCTGGGGGGTGACCTACAGAAACAGACAAAACTGAGAGAGTGAGCCGGGCTCGGTGAATAGTAATACATAAATAAAACATTGCTTAACTTAAACAGAGTACATGACAATACATTAGTCTGATTCTGTGTTACATACATAATGGCCTTAGGCCTAATCTTGTAACATAGCTTGGTGGCTACAAGCCCTTGGAAATGGTGGCATAACATTCTTGTAAACATTTTGGCACTGTGGCCCTTGTAACTTGATGGCCTTAAAGCCCTTGAAAATGGCACGAGGCCCTTGAAAATGGCACGAGGCCCTTGGACTTGCTTTTCTTTATATACTATTAGCATTAATAGGCTTCAAACATTAACATAACATTCACATAAGTACAATACATGCTTGGAAACATTGACATAATTGCATAACAGTTGCACAGGTACTACTACTCACAGTGCTGTGATGATGTGCTATTTCCTCCTGGAGGGTGTCCTGCACACAAGCATAACTTGCAAATTAGATCTTCTTTTTCTTACATCATTGCATAACCGGTTTCTGCATATTACACTTCATATGCACCATTATTTGAAAATCGCCAACGTACTCTAAAAACATTAGCAGAGGATTGAGCAAGCAAAACAGAAGAAAGCATTTCATTTTCCTGAAAATAAGTCCTCCGCTCGAGCGCCCCCTTTTTCCGCTCGAGCGGACTGTGCATTTTGCCTCAAACTGCTGGGAAGGTGGTTTTTCCCGCTCGAGCTGACTTTCCTCCGCTCGAGCGGACCACGCAGACCCTAAAATCCTGTACTTCGAATTTTACATCACCAAACCATTCCTCATGCCATTTCAATGGAATTAAGGCAATTTTATTACCTACTATCTCTAGAACATGAATTCTACCTTACAAACATGGCAACTTGCGCAAGATTGGTAACTTAATCAAGCCATTCCTCACTCACTTTCATTCTTGGATTCAAGTTCTTCATATTTATTGAAACATAACACATACCATAAACACAAGTTCATAGGGTTAGCATAAAATCATTAGTTGAAGTATAATTTCCATACAACACTTAAATTAGGTTGTGAAACAACCAAATGATGAGAATACCCCTTTCAATCAAGCATAAATCATGAACAATTATCCCTTACAACCCTAGATCATCAATCATAAGGTATAGACAACTCTTTTTCACAATTGGGAGGATAATTCTTATATATATACTAACTTTAACATACCTTAAGCTGGATCTCCTAATTTAATCCCAATTCCTCCCTTTGTTGCCCCTTTTCTTTGCTCTCCTTTCTCTTCTTTTCTCAACCCTTAGTCCCTCCAAATGATGCCTCACGTTTTTGATCAAGCTCAACAAGACTAAGTGTATAAATATTCACTAATAGCATATAAGACAAAAATGAATCGTTTAATCATTCCAAAATTGAAATTTCACGAACATGCTTAAAATTACCTAAAAATTATGCTGATCATAGATATATAATCAATTTCTGACAATTAAGCCATTAAGGCCTTCAATTTCTGATTCAAGCATTCCAATGGAACAGATACCTTTCTTGAGTAACAGATAGACATTCATAACCATACATTTCATTTCCTTAACCATAATTTTCATGAAATTTTTCAGCAAACATGTTAAAAGCACATAACAAGGGATGAAATATATCAAAAACATGGACGAGGGTCGGGTCATTACAGGTCAAGTCCACCAAGCCTCACAAGGCTAAGGGGACTTAAAACAGGTCAAAAGAAGGCTTGAACAAAGCCAAAGGTGCACCTAGATGGCATCTAAGTGGCTCAAGTCCAAAGGTATGCACAATGGCCAAAACATGGAGCATAAGGCACAACCTTTTAAAGCAACAAAGAGACAACCAAGGCAATCATACAAGCATGTCTTAAGGACTGAAATGGTACTACAAGCAGTGCCAAACCACCAAATCAAAACAAACAAAGCAAAGCATGCTATATACTTACATACTTAAGGCCAACAAGCCCAAAATGCAAAGGGGGCATACAATGCAAGCTAAGATCGACCCAAACAACAATGGGCAAACCTTAAACATGGTGAAATAAGCACAAAAGCTTCATCAAGCTAAGCCTAAAACATGCTAAAACAAAGGCTTATAACCTAAGGCATGTTAGGGGCTAAACATGGCATTACATGGTATATATGCAAGGCATGCATGGTGTACCAAAACCAACTTAATACAAAGTTAAATCATGACAATATAAGCATAAAATATAGCCATGGCATGATCAACAAACCTTTAAACATAATGCTCCCTTAAGGGGCCAAAATTGGTCCTTTTCAAGGACAATAGGGAGAGGGGGTGGCTCTCTCCTTCTTGAGACTTCAAGGCACCATCCTCACCACTGAAATCCCTCAAGATTTCAGTGGTGAGGAGGCCCAAGCACCAAAGTCTCGGAGCTCACCAAAAATGGCACAAAATGGGACCTCTCAAGGCCTAAGGGTGGTCAAACACCTCCAAACCACAAAACACTCTAAACAAACAATTTAGAGGGCCCAAAAACAGAACTTTTTTGTATTATACACTAAGCACAAAAACAGTTCTAAGATAGGCTAATAAGCTATGCAAAAATGGGGAATAAAAGGGAAGTTTCTTACCCTTGAAGCCCTCCTTCACAAACAATGCTCCAACAACCTTCCTTGGCTTAAATCCAGCTCCAAAACACTAAAACAACCCTCCAAGGGTCTCAAGTCCAAGAGATGGTGTGTTGTTGTGTGTTTGTGAGCAAAAGTAGAACAAAACACACACTTATAGAGATAGAATATGTATCAAACCCTAACCCTAGAACTCAAGCTTTACAAAAGCTGTCTAAAATGTCCAACCCTCATGCCAAGAGAGGAAGCTCTCCTATATAGGCAATTCCCTCTTGTAAGGCTTCCAAAACAAGCCATCTAAGAGGGAAATCCCTCCATACACGTGTATGGAGGGGAATGGGGTGGGTGCCAGCTATCACAGCTGGCACAAAATATCTGCTAAAAGCAGATGAACAGTAGTCTGCTGGTCAAAATTGTCATTTTGACAAAATTTATGGCCGGTCGGCCAAAAAGAGTGCAGGTCGGCCAAATATATGGCCGATGGACACAAACAACAGCCGGTGGCCTCAAGCCACGGTCGGTGCTGTGTGGGGATGCCTCACAAGCCATTCCCTGCCCCTCCAAGGCAAAACACAAGTGTTTGGTGCAAAACCAGACACAAAACGGTCGAGTTCGGAGATCCTGAGGCAAGGCGCGTAGCCGAGACCTCCGGGAACTCCAAACGAACACAAACATGGACAATCACCGAGTGTTCCAACGGTGACGTCCAAGTCTTGAGGACGGTCAAAAATGGGGTGTCTACACCACCTAAATATTTATTTTGGGGGAATTTAGGAAACCCTGACTCGTGCCTAAGGCCACGTGTCCGTCATCACCAAAGTTGCCTCGGCTCGGGAACTTGGGTACGATTGGGGAAGGTCAGCTATGAGCACCCCCGCTCGCCCGATCCGAAGATCGGCCACTACTAAACATGATATTTTGTTTTGAAAACATATGTGTTCTTATTCCGGTTAATTAGCTAGAATTACTATGTGATGCGCACAACACACAAGTATAGACTAGATCGCCTAATTTGGAACGAAGCATCGCATATCCGTTTGTTTGGAAAATGGTTTGAGGTTTGCTACTCGCAAGTAGGCTAAAACACGGATTTCAATGAATTGATCCAATTCAAGTAATCCAACCTTCACCCACAGGCATCCAGGCAATTATATCACATAAGCAATTAGCCTCATGGTAAGCATGCTGTCATGTTAACACTTACACACATGCAAGATGCTAAAGCATAAACACTCACAGTGTACTCCGAGCCAAAACAAGAACGTGTTAGTAATCAAATGTATGATCCAAGTCCATGTTAAGATGGCTAATGCATCGCAGGCAAAATGCAACTAGAATAGGCTCGGCTAATCTAAAGTGGCATGTGAGATGCGACAATTTGATACACGTATTCAAGTTGGATTTGAAATACTATGCAATTAGTATGATGCGCCGAGCCCAGTGCATGCAATACGGATGAATGATGCAAACATGCGAGCATAGGAATGCTAATTAAAACATGACCTGAAACTAACCACTGAAAGCAGGTAAGTAAAAGGGAGAAAGACGTGGGGTTGGAAGACATGCATCACACACACGCACACTTATTACAACATTGCCCTCTCTCGGAGGGTCCGAAAGAATAATACAAATTACATAATTAACTAACAAGCTAATTAGATATTACATTACACTTAACTAATTAAACAAATTAATTAAGCTACTGAAAGCAGTAAAGCAGCCTCGAGAAGAGGGACGAATGCATGCATGCTCAGCTCCGCTCGGAAATCCATCACCATACTCATGTTGCCTCTGTTTACACTGCTCTGCACCTCTTAGCACCGCACAAGTCTCAAGGATGCTTCTGGATCACCTTCTGAGCACTGTGAGATGTCACCGGCCAAGTTATGAAGTTACCGGCCATGGGAAAATGGTCATCGACCACTTGTGGGGACCTCGGGCGGCAATGCATAGCCGACCGGCACTGAAGATGGCCGACCGGCCATATCTCCCTTACAGAATCCTGTTTTGCTGCAGCAGAGGACAGACAGAGCATGGCAATGCATTTTCAAAGCAATGTGTGAACCACCACGCTCCTCATCATGTTTGAGACTCAAAGGAGTATGGTTCTCGACCCTCGGGCCATCAATCACGCATTCCAATGCATGATGACCCAAGGTGCCAAATGTGCATTTTGATGTCAAATAAAATGCACACAAATACATAGAAGAGCCCCAACCTCTATCATGATTTATCAAGAGGTAAGGGATGCAAACATACACAATGCTATGCAACCTAAACATGCAAGCAAACCAATGCAACATGAGCATGTGAACAAACATGAAAACATGCAAACATGTAACAACATATCAAACATATGGCAAAATGCAAGCTAACAAGGATGCAAAATGCTACTTAAACATGCAATAACATGCAATGAGCCGAGTATGCAACAAAACACAACGCGAGCATGCAACAACATGCAAAGGATGGACTTACACCAAGATGGACAGCTCTCTAATAGGTCCAAAACAGTGGCCAAAATGAGGGTAAACGATGGCTTGACATGCACCAAAATGAAGCTCATGCAATGGCTCACAAATGGGGTATAAAAGCACAACTCTCAAACACATTGAAGGCATGATAAACATGAGAATATGGCACACCTATAAACTCTAAAATATCATATTCAATGATGCCAAAACACTAAAATGCCTCAAGCAACACATGCAAGGGACCCCAAAACTCAAAGGTAAGCAAGGCTATTACACTACAACCATACATGGCAAGCACCAATCGACCAAGAGGCCTAAAAACAGAGCTAAGGCAGCCCAAAATATGAACAAAACATGTTTGGAGTGTGGCCAAAAGGTGCTAGAATAGAGGGCCAAAATAACATGCAATGTGAGCTAGTAAGCATGATTTACACTACAAGCCTATGAAGCATGTGAGGGGCCACCAAACCAGCCAAAATCAGAATCATGGCATGCCAAAATATGACCAAAAACCCACTGAAACATGGTCAATACATGCAAGAATGACATGCTTCTTTGATAAGCTATGAATGGGATTGCTCTACACATGCAAGAAGCAAACAAAAGATGGCCAAAACAACTATGGAAAGAGCCTAGGAAGGTCCCAAAAATCACCAAAAAGTGCTTGAACCAAGGCTTGGAAGTATGAAAATATGGGCTCCTTTGAAAGGCCAAATATGCAAACAAACAAGTCCAAAAGAGAGAGGGTCACCCCTCTCTAATTTTGGCCCTCAAAACCACAAAACCACCACTGAAAATCCACTAGATTTCAGTGGTAGGAAATCTAGGCAAAGACTATCTCGAATGCCTTATGGCATGGCACAAAACAAGGCCGAAACAAGCATGCAAGAGGGTAGACGACCCCCAACACCAAAATGATCTTAAAAAAACATGGAAAACACTTAAATATGAAGCCTTTTTTAGTTGACAACAAAGCTCAAATATGGATACAAATAAGGCTAAGAGAAGGATCAAGATAATGCTTAAAAGAGGGGAAATGAGTTACCCTTGTAGCTCAGCAAAGACAACAGCTTCTTGGACCAAAAACTAGCTTTTTGAGACCTCTCAAGACCCTCCAAGAACCTTAGAACAATGGTGGAGGTGTGTGCTTAAGAGTTGTGGTGCAAAGGGGTCAAGAACCAACACTTTCTAAGCCTAAATATAGAGATATAGAGAGATACAACCCTTGTGCCTTAGACAATATTTTTCAACCTCTCTAAAGGAGAGGAAGGGCCTCTCTTATAGAGAAACAAGAGGGTTCAAGCTTCTTGGAGAAGCTAGGGCAAAGGTTCAAGCTTCTTGGAGAAGCTAGGGCAAAGGTTCAAGAGGTTCAAGCTTCCTCAAGAGGCTAAAACAAGGGTTCAAAAGGTTCAAGCTTCCTCAAGAAGCTAAAACAAGGGTTCAAAAGGTTCAAGCTTCCTCCAGAAGCTAAAACAAAGGTTCAAATCCTCCATACACGTGTATGGAGGGCAGGGTCTGTGCTTACTAGCTGGCACAGCTGGTATGCATAATGCCTGAAAAAGGCAAAGAAAAGGTCTCGGCTAGAAAAAGTGGCCGATCGACCAAAACAATGGTCGGCCGACCAAAAACATTGTCGACCGGCTAACACCTTTGGCTGCTAGCAAGGAAACAGGGCCGGTGGACTCAAGCCAAGGCCGGTGAGGTGTGGGGATGGCCAATAAGCCATTCCCTGCCCTTAGAAGCAAAAACACAAGTGTTTGGTCCACAACCAAGCACAAAACAAACAAGTCGAGAGCTCTTGAGGCAAGGCGTGCAACCGAGACCTCCGAGAACTCAAAACGAACACAAACATGGATGATCATCGAGTGTTCAAACGATGACGTCCAAGTCTTGAGGATGGTCAAAAATGGGGTGTCTACAACTGCTCAAGCGACTGAAGTTGCACTTGAGCGACCACTTGCATTTTTGAACCTCCGCTCGAGTGAAGGAAGTTGCGCTCGAGCAGGAACCCTATTTTCAACAAATTTGCCTAAGTGTTGAACAACATAATTTGGCATCCTCATCGCAGCTTAAGCATTCTTAGGCCATGATTAAGACATAATAATGAGGGTAAAACGTAGAAGCACACTAAAAATAAAACGTAATGAGTTAAGTATATTCCGAACGTGTACTTCAAATGTGTATTTGTTATGTGTTGATGTAGGTCATGCATTGCAAACCGTTTTGGTTAGTCTGCTCTATCTGTTTGCACTCGGAGCCATCTGTGAGTAATAACTTAGTAAAGTTATGTTCAACTTTATTTATTTTCTCTATGATGAAATAAGATCTGTTTTATGAAATGTTATGTTCTATACAATGAATGATTGTCCCATTTCTGACAATGTATTCGTGGCATCCTTAGCATCACGTGATATCTGTTAGTTGTTACCCAGTATCGGAGGTTCCAATATGGAACTTAATATGTCTACACTCTGTTGCCCATACCAGAGGTTCCATCATGGAGCTCAACATATCTGTTATCTGTTACCCGGATCCGGAGGTTCTTTTATGGAACTGATTACTCATAACCACCATCTGTTCTGTATCTATTCTGTTAACGCTAATGAAAGTACCACGTATGATTAAGTATAAACTCAGATTTCTATTTATGACTTGAACAAGAACAAGAATATATATAAGAATCTGAATTCTGATTTCTGAATCTGATATGGATATCATTCATTAAAATCCTTTACTCTGTTATTATTCACTGGGCTCCCGCTTACTATTTATATTATGTATGTAAGTGAGCAAGCGCATGACCAGGCCTAAGCTGCTGCCTAGAAGTTTTTGGGTCAACTAGCCACCATGCCTCTCAGAGAGATTCCCGTGTCTAGAAGTCAAATTTTGTGGACCCTTTTGTATTATGTTAAGAACATTTATGTTTGTCTTGTTTTGATATATGTAAACTAGGTTAAGCCCCCTTTGATGACGCTTACACAGTAATGCAAGACTTGTACGAACATGACATCTTATGTGTATATTTTATAAGGATTAAAAGTTATGTCCCATGTATGTCTGCACAGCTGTATGGACTATATATATTTTGTATATTTGCTTCCGCAGCCCGTAAATATATGTTATTTTGTTAAGAGGCCTTTGGTAATCCAAGGATTATTGGCCAGTTACGACGTTAAACCTATAGGGGTGGGTTTGGCTCGTGACACGTGGGTCTCTGCATTTGTCAAGGTCTTTCTAACATAGTACACTGCCTTCTGCTCTCCTTCCTCCTCTCGGATTACCACGAAAATAACAGCGTGGTCTGAAACTACCAGATATAGGAACAACTCTTTTCCTGGTACCGGGTTTTGACAATATTAGTGCTGTGGTCAGGTATCTTTTCAAGTCGGCCGAGGCGACTTCACATTCTTCTGTCCACAGAAAGTCTATGGCCTTCTTTAACAACTAAAAAAATAGCTTACATTTATCCAAACTCCGATTGATGAATCTATTTAGGACTGTTGGCTTGCCGGTCAAATTATGGACTTCTTTCGCTGTTGTTGGGCTTTTTGGATCAAGGATGGCCTTGATCTGATCTGGACTTGCTTCAATTCCTCTCCGGGTTACTAAGTACCCCAGGAACTTACCAAATCCTACCCTAAATGCACACTTTGAAGCATTTAGCCAAAGACGGTATGCCTTCAATATGTCAAAAACTTCCTTCAGGTCAACCAGATGGTCTCCTGGTTCCTTACTTCTGACAATCATGTTGTTAATGTAAACTTCCACAATCTTCCCAATTAGATGCTTGAACATCTTGATAACCAACCTCTAGCACGTTGCTTCTACATTCTTCAATCCAAAGGGCATTACCCTATAACAATAAAGTCCTCTAGGGGTGATGAATGATGTCTTTTCCTCATCTGGAGCATACATTGCCATTTGATGGTATCCCCTGTATACATCTAGAAAACTCATTCTACCATGCCCTGATGTGGCGTCAACAAGCTGGTCAATCTTAGGCAGGAGGAAGTAGTCCTTCGGGCTTGCTTTGTTTAAACTCGTGAAGTCTACATAGACCCTCTACTTACCATTCTTCTTCTTTACCACCACCGTATTGGACAACCAGGTGGGGTAGTTCACTTCTCGAATTGGTTGTCTCTAGTAACTTTTACACTTCCTCTTCAATTGCCTGCACATGTACCAAAGTTGGTCTTCTTGCTCTCTAACTCATAGGCTTGGTCGACTTGTCCATATTAAGTCTATGGTAGGTGACCTCAGGATTGATCCCCGACATCTCATAGGGTGTCTAAGCGAACACTTCTATGTTTTCTCTAAAAAAGTCTGCAATTTTCTTTCTTCTTCCTCAACTAAGCCAAAGCCAATGAGGAAGAATCGCTCTTCGTCGCCTTTTTGTATAAGAACCTTTTTCAACGGTTCTTCGCTCTTATCGGCTGGTTTTTTGCCGACATCATCCAAGACCTCCCCATCTTCGCTTTCAATCTCTACTGTCTCTATTTCCCTCATTTATAAATGTACTTCATTGCTGCTATGGAGCAATTTTTCGCTTGTACTTAGTCTCCCCCTCACTTCTTCAATCCCTTGCTAACAACCCTCATTGCATGCAGCTAAGGTCTTTCTAGAATGATATTTCATGGGGAAGGGGTATCTATTACAGTAAATTCTGTAGTTACCTTATTGGTCCCTACCTATACCCCCAGACTCGTGGTCCCTAGCGGCCACGTTGGCGTGCCATGAATCCGACCATAGGACTATCGGATTACTTTAGATCATCCTTATGAAGGCTGGGCTCCTTGTAACATCGGACGTACATGATGTCATAAGAGCTACCTTGATCGATTAGGATGTGCCTTGCTTGACAATCACCAACTTTCAATGTCACCACCAGAGCATCGTTATGCAAATGCTATACCATATCTAGGTCTTCTTTAGTGAAAGATATCATCAGCCCCCAACATTTGTTTGTCCTGGGCTTCTTCTACTGAACCTACTAAACATGCTGCAGATGCCTTACCCTTTAAGTCTCTCATCGAACTTCGTTCTCGTTGACCCCGTAGTCCCTCTACTTACAATGGTGGTGGTGGCAGCGCTTAGGCCAGCTTCGTTTGTTCCTTTTTTTGTTTTTGTTTCGTCAATTAAGTCTCTCAGGTGTCCCTGTCTGACCAAATCTTCCAAGTGCAACTTCAGAGTTCGGCGTCCTTGGGTCATGTGTCTGTTTTCCTCATGGTAGGCAGAGCGTTTCTCAAGGTTCTTGCCCATATATTCTCCCGGGACCTTCAGTGGCGCCCTGTAGTATGATTAATTCCTGATTCTCTCCAAGATCTTATAGATGGAGATCTTAAAAACTATACTCACTGCCTGTATGGATCTCAATCCTAACTCTGGCCTATCAACACCGTTATTTCCTCGGCCTCTCCTCGGCGAACCATTTGTCTTCTCTTGCTTCACTATACTCATCTTTTTCGTTTTCTTATCTTCTTCTATCCTAGCTTATTTTTCGATCCGCGCCATTAATTCCTCCATGTTCTTCGCAAGCAACTGCCGAAGTGGGCAATCATTATCTAAGCCGTTCTTAAAGGATACTACTACAAGTTCCTAGTTACAAACCGGAATCCGGTTGTAAACCTCATAATACCTCTTGGCGTAGGGTCTATGACCTTCGTCATCGCTGATATTCAAGGCCAATAGGTAGTCTACCCTTAGTGGCTATAATTTATTTGTAACAAACCTAGCCACAAATATCTTAGCCAGACCTTCCCAACTCTTTACGCATCCTTTAGAGAGTTTGTGGAACCAATCTGATGCTATTTGCCCGAATGACGATGGGAACACCTTACATAATAGTTGTTCATTTCCACTCTACAAGGCCATTGAATTTAAGTACAAGCCAACATGAAAGTTTGGATCAAACTTAATGTCATAGATTTGAAATCTTGGCATGTTGAATCTTTTCGGTGCTTCGAACGCATCTAACTCCACTGAGAACGGTGTCTTTGGCTAGACGTTAGATGTGATCTCAGCATTATACCTCTTCCTTTGGAGGTAATCTCTCAGGTCCTCTTTCGTCCGTCTAGGAGCTTGGCTGTCAGTCGATCTTAACCTTTTCGACGCGCTACTTCAGGTGTTAGGGTGCGTTCTCTTGGACCTCTCCACGTCCACTACATCATCAAAATAGAGGTCTTGCCCTTGGATTTGCCGAGATCCTCTGACATAGGTCCCCTTAGTCTGTGGTGTCCTCTTTGACTCCCCTTGCATTGACTATGTTCGCCTGACATCCTGTGATTGCTGATGTGAATTTTATTGTCCCTTGGCATGCTGTGGGACAGTTGGTACTGTCTTCTAGCCTCCGTTTTGGACATCGACCTTGGCTACTAGTGTTGGTGTGCCTTATAGTTAAAATGCTGATTGCATCACGTTGTTTTGCATCATGAAGTTGACCACTGTCTATAAATCTGTCAACTTGTTCACCATGTCTTTCAGTTTCTCATCTCTTCTTAGGCACCTATCCTTCCACACCTGGAGATCGCCTTCGTGGTAATACTCATCTCGACTACCCTTTTTGTTCTCGTTTTGGCCCTTGGCAACATTGTTTGCCTCGGGGTCAACCTCCTGAACTTCTTCATTATTGTTTCTAGTATTAGGACCCATGTGTTCCTCTTTCTCACCGTAAATGTCATCCCCAATCCTCACTTCCTGCCCATTGTTGGCCATCTATTCTATACTAAGTTCCCGCAGACGGCGTCAAATTATGGGTGTTGATTTCCACCACACAACCAAACAGGGAACTTAGCTGGAGAGCACGCAGCATAATAGATTAAGTCAACTACCTGCCAACAAGAAGATGAGAATACCGTGGTGGTTCGTCCACCCAGGGGCACTTTGACAATCAAATTAGTCAAACAATCTCTCAAAGATATCACACAAGTACTAAATTCACAAAATAAAGCATACCTTAGACCTACAAGGGTGCCTTACCTTTATAGACAGCAATGACCTAGTCCCCTAGAAGTCTCACTTCATGGGACTCAAGCACAATGCTCATCTCAGGCTCTCAGCTAGATAGGGATAAACTCCTCAAGAGCCTTATCCCTATCCAGACTAAGAGCCCCCTTCTATCTAGGACTCCTGTCCTCTATCCAAATATCTCAAATTCCAACATTACTGCACCAAACCTCAGCAACATTGCAATCACCTCAGCAAACATAACCCGCCCTCATGCCATCTCGACCGACATCTCAAAGGTACCTTGGCCATGCGGCGTCATTCTCAAAATACTTCCCCATAGATTATTAAAGAAGCTTTTATGGATTCTTGAGAAAGCTTGGATGGATTTTTGAGGAACCTTTGGGAAAATTATGGATGAAGCTTTTGAACTCTATAAATACACCATTCCCCTCCACATTTTGGAACAAAAAACACATACACCACCTATATACATCCCACGGTTGAGAGAAGAGAAGAATTATAGATTTTGTCAAAAATTACATACCTTTCATCTTAGAAGTTTGATCAACTACCTTTAGGAGATTTATGGTGAAATATCAAAGGATTAAAGTGCTGGTGACAAATGAATTATCTTGAGGTAATTCGAGTGGTATACAATAAACTTCCTCTAAATCTCTTTGCAAAGAGTTTTATTTTAATTACTTCCAATTTGTACTCTGTTTGTTTATACTGATCGTTTGATAAATTCTGTGAAATCATTCTGTGTTGATATGCTTGACTACTCTGGTCATTTGATAAATCCTATGAAGTTATTCAGTGTTAAAAATGTTAATTTGTCTAACTAAATATCGTGAAAATGCTCCATACATGGATCGAGTGGATCCTATCAATAGTTTGCATCAATATTCCCAGATAAGTGGTTATGTTTGGGTGAGGTGGGTGAGACCGATCATTGGTCATATACTGAGTAGGACCGTGTATTTGATCCTGGATAAATTATCAAATGTTGAGCTGATTTATTTGTGCAATTTGCTAAATTGCTTGGTATCTCAATTCAAATCGTTTGTGGCATGTTGTAAATTGTTGGATTTCTGTTAATTTATTCTCTATTTGAGCCTTTTTATTCTTGTCAAATTGTATACTTCTCGAATTAATTTATTTTTCAAGTGTGGAGCAAATTTAGTGATGATTGGAGTTGAAGCATTTAAAGAACTTATCAAGTTAGAGATTTGGGGGCACCACTATATATTATTTTTGGGAGATTTGTATAAATTATAGACATTTGTGTAATTTTTTTGGAGACAATTCGTATTTTTGAGGTCATTAATTAGTTGAAATTTTAAATTTGAGGTTGATTTGATTTATTTTTGAGGTCACTAATTTTTGTTCCTAAATTTTCTTTTTCAAATGTTCAAATAGATACTCTAATTTTTTAAATTTATATTCTTAAATTAACTCGTAAATATTTTTAAACGGTAGAAAATTTATATTACAAAATCATATTAATATTTCAGTATTTTTGAATTTTTTTTTTTTTTTTTTTTTAAATTAGGAGCTTTCAAATGTTTGGTTTTCATGTAATATTTTTAGCGCAACATAAATTTCTTAACAACCCATCAATAATGGTGGTATTAAAATATTTATAATTACACATATGGTATGATAGTGGTGGTGGTAGTGGTAGCGGTGGCAGTAGCATGGTGGTGGCATAATTACACATATGGTGTGGCGATGATGGTATGATGGCGGTAGCGGTAATAATGGCATGGTGGTGGTGGTAGCATTGATGGTAGTTGTAGTGATGGTAGCGGTAACATTGATGGTGGTGGCGGCGGCATGGTAGCATTGATGGTAATGGTGATGGTGGTGGTGGTGGTGGTAGTGGCGGGTAGCGATAGTAGTGGTAGTAAAATGATAGTGGTATTTATGGCAACACTGACAGTAGCAATGAAGATAGTGGTAGTAGTGGTGGTGGCAACGACGAAGGCGGCGATGTTAGTGGCTGTAGCAGTGTCATGGTGGTGATAGTGGTAGCGGCAGTGATGGTGGTGATGGAAGTGGTAGTGGTGTCATGATGTTGGTAGCGAGTTTGTAATAGTGTATATTCATACTTATATTTAGTATTTAAAAATTCAATTAGAAGTCAGTTTCATATAATTTTAAATTTTCTTAAGTTTTAGCCTACATTTTAAAAAGCACTTAAACTTTTAAGTGATATTAATTATTGTTATCAAACAAGCTTAATTAATTATCACTTAATACATTTAATTTTCAGTACTGAATTAGATTATCCAACACCCCCTAAAATAATGCTTTAATGATTAGGTTAGAGCCAAATTTGAGACACCCCAAAATTTTTGGAACATCATAAGAATTTAAACAATAAAATAACTTATTAAATTAAAATTTTAACATCTTGCAAGGAAAATTTAAATTTCTCACATAGTCAAAAGTTTAACAACACTAAATAGATAAAAAAAATATATATATATATATTTAAAAGTCCACATACAACATTAAATAACATCATAGCATCCTAATACATAAGATAGTAAAATTTTATTTTGCTAAAGCCTTGACTTCAAGTTAGCCAAGGTTCTATATTAGCAACAGTTTCAATTTCAGCTTCCATTCATTCCTCGTCAAAATCTGGCATAAAATGCCAAAGCAACAAAAATTTATGCCATGAGTTTTACAACACAATAAGAAAACATAACCAACCTACCATTCTTTTTAAGAGAAAATAATCAAATTAATAATCATGACAATTAAGAGGAAATGACGGAATTAATAACATAATAATATATCAACAATTAAAATAATTTCAACAATTTTAATAGTTTAGGTGATGTGGGGAAGTGGTTTGGAAATACTCTTCTGATCCTGTGGGACGCTCGTGATCCTCTGCTAGTCACCTGAAATGGAATAAGCACTCCGGTCGGGGGTGCAGGAATTAGCACTCCGACGGGCAAGTCAGTCTCTATACTCAGGATTACTTGTATTCTAAGTTAAGCATAATAGTTCTCACATACCTTTCTCTGATGGGTGATCCCGTATTTATAGTATTCTCTTTGGGCCTTTGGGCTGGGCCCATCCTTGATCTGTTACATGTACCTCTACTCGGCCTCTGTTCTACTGGCTGGGGTACTGGTTATTTTATTCGGCTCTTCGATTGACTAGGGTATGTGCCGAATAGAGGTTTCGTTCTGGACCGGTCACGCTCATTCGTCCCTATGGATCTGATGAAATTCGGCTCCCACAATTGCCCCCCAAACACCCTACTAGCATCAGTTAGTCAGCGTGTTTGGCTTCAAGCCTAGGAAGTCAAAAATTCGGCGATTAACCCTCTTCCCAATGCGTGTCAGAACGCGTACACGCTTCTTGGTCATTATAACGCTTTCCCGCCCTTTCGTACACTGCTTCCATTTAATATGATTTGAAATTGTCTCTTCGAATGTATGTTCTGAATATTCAAAAGATATCTTGCTCGCCCTCTAGTGCAACTCCTTCTCTTCGCGGCTTCTACAACTCTTTGTTTCTCATTTCTCCCTTCGTCTCCTGTAAGTCTTCTCCTCCTTCATTTTTGATCCCGCTTCCTTATTTGCTTTTAACTTTCCATAATCCCTGGGTTTGGCCAAAAAAATGGCAAAACATCTGAAGGAGCTCCTTTCGGCGGATCGAATCTCCGGTTTTTGACACCATTTCTCCATCCCTGATGACGTCCATCTGTCACTTTTGGCAGACAGCACCACTGATATGGAGAGGAAAGATGAGAGCACAATCGTCTTTCCTCTCCTATCAATTACTGAGGGCGGAGTCCGCTTTCTTCTGCACCCACTTTTGAGGGCCGTTCTTAGATACTGGGGTCTAATCCCTTCCTAGCCCAACGTGAATTTCTTTTGCATCATAATGGGGATCGTAGAACTAAATCGCCGTCTTAGGATCAATTTAGGTATAGCCGCCATTCGGCACTATTACGTCCTAGCCAAATCTACTGGCTGACTAGGGCACTACTTTCTTAGAGCCAAGGATACTGATCATCACTTAGTGACTATGCTCGCCAGCTCTGGCAAGCGTGTCGACGACGGGATGGTCGTTGTCCGCGGCAATTGGGAGTTCGGTGAAGGTGAAGATTGCCTAGACCCGGTGCCGAGGCAAAAAGGCGAACCAGGTGGCCGATTAGATCACTTGTTTATGTTGCAGCGACTTGAAGAGAGTGCTGGTTTCAGACAACGACGTTGTTCTTACAGAAATCAAAACCGCGCTACAGTTCGTCGGCCGTCCAAACCTTCAAAAACAGGGGAGGGCGGCCCACATTCTACTTCGGTACGAGCCGACTTACACGACATTCTCGGCGTCAGACAAGATTCCGATCGCGCGAGGCGACAGCCATCTCACAGCCCTTATCTTCCCTCGTTTCAAGAACTTGAGACAGACTGGTTTAGAAACATCCAATTTTGAACACGTGGAAGAACAAGAGGCCGAACCAATCGCTGAGGACCCGGACCGGTTGGCAGCACAAGTTGACGAAGCTATTAACTCGGCCTTTGAGGAAGCCAGGTTGAACTTTTCTGATCCTCCGTCTACATCAGGCCAAGGGGACGCCTTTGGAGATATTTTTACAAATTTGGGAGACCTTCCCGGTGATTATTCTGAGGATATGGCTAAGGAAAATCTCATGCAGATGACACGAAGGAGAAACGCCGAACGCATAGCCGCTCGACAGAAAGCCGAGGCCATCCGTTCCGAACTTGTCCTGACTGAATCTGTTGTACCTACTGTTGTAGAAGAAATGGCTCACGTTGACGTGGCCGAGGTGGAGAAGGCGGCCGATCTTCTGAATCTAGAAGAATGGCCGATCTTCCGAATCTAGAAGAACGGTCGATTCCAAATCTGGGAGAGAAACGTGCCGCCGAGGGCGAGGCTGACTCTGAGGAGGAGAACCCTGTCGATAAAGGACTGCGCTTAGAGGAATCGAATGTGGTTCCTTTCGTTGTTTAACCCAAGATAAAAAACATGCCGATCTCCTCCGAAGCGTCGGCCGTGAAGGATCCCGCTGTTGCTTTAAGCTTGGCTGCCTCGGTCTCATTGCCGGCTGACAAGGCAACCTTTCGGGCGGAGCCGGATTTAGTAGCGATAGCATTAGCTGCCCAGTGGGCCCTCCTAGTATGTAACTTCATTCCAATTCCTTGTTTTGATTTTGTTTGCAAGATGTATTTCTTAGTATGTGACGATCCCAACTTGTTTTGCAGACGGTCAGAAGGATCGCCAAATTGGGCCGCCGCCAGCACAATGCCGTCGAAAGGATTGGCCGTTTGCAGTCGGAAGTGAAGGGTCAGTGGAGTAGGGCTAAGTTTGAGGCGATGAGAGCGACAATGGAAAGTGCGCGGGCCGAAGCAGAGAAGGAAACGGCGCAGACTGCCGACCAACTCAGAGCGGAAGCTGAGGAGAGGGCCAACGCGAACGAGGAATCGCTCAAGTTAGCCAAGGAGGCGTTTGCCAAGTTAGAGGCCGAGTTGGTAGAGTTGAAGGCGGCGAAGGAGAAAGCCGACTTTGAGGCGTCCGAAGCATATGAGGCTGGGAAGAGCGCCGCTCTTGAAAATTATGTAGAAGAGGTCCCCAAATTCGAGAATCGGGGATTCAAACATGGTTGGCTCAAAGCCCTTGCTGCCACTGGAGTGACATTAGACATGTCGATTCCATACGAGCAAGTGGATGTTGAACCGCTTGAGTCTGATGCCGAGGATTGATTTGGGGATCACTTTAGCTATTTTCAATGTATCTTTTTGCAATCTTGTTTTGTTTTCTTAGTAGACAACTATTTGCTTGGGATAATTTTCATGTATAAAATGATGACTATGCTGTACTCAATTTATGAATGAAAATTTTCTATGTTCTCAAGTTATTGCTTGTATTGTTTGCTGTATGAGTACATAATTAAAAGAATCAGAAGTTAGAACAAAATGTGACAACTACGTGAGATGGCAAACTTAATAGCCGATTAATGAATTTGATTTAATCATAAATAAAATGAATTCATGAGGTGCCGATAGGTCAGCCTTTGCCCTTGCCCTTGCCCCAGCTGGTTCATGAACGTAGAACGCCGAATAAAACGAACTTATGAATATTGTTCTGATGAAATGATTTGTGGAACGGCTGGGGCACTCGAGCCGACTACAGGAACTTATGAATATTGTTCTGATGAATCGATTCGTGGAACGGCTGGGGCATTCTAGCCGACTAGATTGATGAATCTGCCCTTGCCCCAGCTAGTTCATGAACGTACAACGCCGAATAACACGAACTTATGGATATTGTTCTAATGAATCAATTCGTGGAATGGCTGGGGCATTCTAGTCAACTAGATTGATGAATCTGCCCTTGCCCCAGTTGGTTCATGAACATACAACGCCGAATAACACGAACTTATGGCTATTGTTCTGATGAATCGATTCGTGGAATGGCTGGGACATTCTAGCCGACTAGATTGATGAATCTGCTCTTGCCCCAGCTGGTTCATGAACGTACAATGCTGAATAACACAAACTTATGGATATTGTTCTGATGAAACGATTCGTGGAACGGCTGGGGCACTCGAGCCGACTACACGAACTTATGAATATTGTTCTGATGAATCGATTCGTGGAAAGACTAGGGCATTCTAGCCGACTAGATTGATGAATCTACCATTGCCCCAGTTGGTTCATGAACGTACAACGCCGAATAACACGAACTTATAGATATTGTTCTGATGAATCGATTCGTGGAACGGCTGGGGCATTCTAGCCAACTAGATTGATGAATCTGCCCTTGCCCCAACTGATTCATGAACGTAGAACGCCGAATAACAGGAACTTATGAATATTGTTCTGATGAAACAATTCATGGAACTGGTTCATGAACGTACAACGCCGAATAACAGAGGTTGATGGGGCGATTAGGGCATGTGACTCGATTGGCGCCGGGCTGTTGAGGTTTCGATATTAATGAGATTGCCTCGGAGGTGCTGCCTTCATAGGGAGTAAATGGGCGTGTACTTCGTGAACGAAGGTCCTATTTATATGTTCTGACAACAACTCAGCCCAATTCTTAAAGGAAAATTAAACAAGTGCGAATTTCAAATAGACTTTTCTTCAACAGCAGAGGGGAAGCGAAGGCGCTAGCTAAGTTGGAAGGAGACATGAGTCGAAGTGGTGAACCTTCACGCACGAGCAGTAGGACTTCGAGGGATCGGGAGAGACACCAATCTCCCCGTCGTCCAAGTAGGTCGCCCAGGAGGGACAAGCAGCCACAGCGCAAGTCTCCTCAACCTCGTCCTGGAAGGGAATCCGACGCGACTCCTCGCCCATTGAGTTTTGCGATCTTCGTGGGTAATAGACCAATGACAGAGGCGGAGTCGATCGTTCGAGATCCAAATGTGGTAGTTGAGTTCGCTCGACAGATTTTTTCACCCGAAGTTCAGCAGTCGATGGTAGGTCGGCAGGACTTCGAAGTGTTTCGTGAAGGCATTCACGGGGCGGTGAAGGGACTGTACACTGCTTATGAGATCGGCATGCGTCTCCTCGCCGCTCGTTGCGATATAGAACAGAGAGATGAACGTATTCGGAAGTTAGAAGCTCACGTCGAGAAGGCCAAGCGTGAGCTAAGGAAAATCAAGTCTGCCGAGCCTCAATCAGCCAGCCATCCCAACCCAATTGTGGAAGAGAGGGTTACTCAAAGGCTGATTAGTGATACGATCGCCGATCGGAACACGGCTAGCATGTTTACGATTGAGACTGCGAGGGCTGCGGCCTATGAAAAAGGCTTCCACGACGGCCGAAAGGTCAGAATTCAGAAGACCAAGGAGAAACTTGCCGAAGAAGTTTGCCGATGTGAAAATCGTGGATTTAAGCACGGCTGGATCAAGGCACTTCAGCAAGCTGAGGCTCTCCAGGCAGCAGGGTTGGATTCTGCGTTGCCGTTGTACCAACAGAATGATTTCCCCTTCTCCGTTTTCGAAATTGAAAAGAGTGATAATGAAGGAGCCGCCGAACAGAAGAAGACCTTGTAATGCTTATGTAGATTGAAAGTGAAATTATGTATTTATTGGCTGATTTTAATAAAATGCTTAGTTTTCAATTTGTAGCGTACTTGTTATTTATATTAGTACACATTTTATTCTGAATGTTCGCACGTTTTAGATTATGTTTATGCGGCTTGAACAATCTCATTTTGAATATTTGCATTTTTCGGCCTTTGTCTATACGGTCTGTACGAATGCCATACTTTAATCGGCCCAAAGGCGTCATGCGCTGATGGGGCTCCGAATCCGGAGTCTGGCCGATCGTGATATCCATGAAGGGCGCTCCGAATTCGGAGGCTCTATCAGCCCGAAGGCGTTATGCGCCGATGGGTCTCCGAATCCGGAGACTACTTGGACAATCGTGATATCCACGAAGGGCGCTCCAAAGGCTTTATCGGCCCAAAGACGTCATGCGCCGATGGGGCTCCGAATCTGGAGGCTTTACTTGGCCAATTGTGATATCCACGAAGGGCGCTCCGAATCCGGAGGCTTTATCGGCCCAAAGACGTCATGCGCCGATGGGGCTCTGAATCCGGAGGCTTTATTCGGCCAATCGTGATATCCACGAAGGGCGCTCCGAATTCGAAGGCTTTACTTGGCCAATCGTGATATCCACGAAGGGCGTTCCGAATCCGGAGGCTTTATCGGCCCAAAGACGTCATGCACCAATGGGGCTCCGAATCCGGAGGCTTTATTCGGCCAATCTTGATATCCACGAAGGGCGCTCCGAATTCGGAGGCTTTACTTGGCCAATCGTGATATCCATGAAGGGCGCTCCGAATCCGGAGGCTTTACCGGCCCAAAGACGTCATGCACCAATGGGGCTCCGAATCCGGAGGCTTTATTTGGCCAATCGTGATATCCACAAAGGGCGCTTCGAATCCGGAGGCTTTACTTGGCCAATCGTGATATCCACGAAGGGCGCTTCGAATCCGGAGGCTTTATCGACCGAAAAACGTCATGCGCCGATGGGGCTCCGAATCCGGAGGCTTTATTCGGCCAATCGTGATATCCACGAAGAGCGCTCCGAATCCGGAGGCTTTACTTGGCCAATCGTGATATCCACGAAGGGCACTTTGAATCCAGAGGCTTTATTTGCCCAAAGACGTCATGCGCCGATGGGGCTCCGAATCCGGAGGCTTTACTTGGCCAATCGTGATATCCATGAAGGGCGTTCCGAATCCAGACGCTTAATCGGCCCATATTGTGATATCTATGAAGGGCGCTCCAAATCTGTAGGCTTTTATCGAAACACCTTTGAACTGGATTTTGTAGTGAGTAAATAGGGATCTTTGCATTACAGAAAATGAGATGTACATGGTGAACTGTTCAGAACAAGTATCATGCCCCACAAGTCGGGTCAATGATAAAATTTGCGTAAATGTGTGGAATTCCAAGGCCGTGGCAGACTTCTTCCTAACATGCCCCTACTCTTGCGATCGAATCAATCTAATAGGGGTCGTCCCAGTTAGGACCCAATTTTCCATCAGCCAGTTTCTTGGCAGCTGGAAGTACCTTCTTCAGGACTAACTCTCCTGGTATGTAGCGGCGCAGCTGAACACGTTAATTATATGACTTGGCAAGCTGCTGCCGGTACCGCGCCATAGACGCAAGGGCACGATCTCTTCGTTCTTTGATCAGAATCAAATCCAAAGCCAGCATCATGTCGTTTCGGCCCATATCAAAAATTTGAGATTTCAGGGTTGGGTGGTTGATCTCCAGGGGTATGATTGCCTAGGTTCCAAAGCATAGAGCAAACGGCGTTTCTCCAGTAGATCGCCTCGACGTAGTTCGATGAGCCCACAATACACTCGGCAATTCTTCGACCCATTTGCCTTTAGCTTTCTCCAGCCTCTTCTTGATGCCGTCCAAGATGGATTCATTAGAGGCTTCGGCTTGACCATTGCTTTGTGGGTAAGCCGGCGTAGAAAAGTAAGACCGGATACCATACTTGCTGCACAGCTCTCGGTAGATGCCACAATCAAACTGGGTGCCGTTGTCTGAGATAAGAGCTCTTGGAATGCCAAATCATGTTATGATATTTCTCCATACAAAGCGCTTAACATCAGAATCTCAAATGTGCGTTAATGCCTCCGCTTCGACCCATTTTGTGAAGTAATCTATCGCGACGATCAAGTATCGCTTGTTCCCTGGGGCCCTCGGCAATGGTTCTACGATATCAAGTCCCCACTGGGCAAACAGCCAGGGACTGGTAATAGAGCTTAACTCTTCAGCGGGCAGATGGGTTAACGGGGAGAACTTCTGACACTGTTCACATTTCTTCACATAGCATTCGACATCAGCTCTCATTGTTGGCCAGTAATACCCCTGTGTTATAGCTCGATGGGCCAAAGAGCGCCCGCCAGAATGGGCACCACAACTGTCTTCATGTATTTCAGTCAGAAGCTCTTCGACTTTGTCCGGGTGTACACATTCCAGGTATGGACCAAAAAGGGATTTTTTTATAAAGCATTCCTTGCGAATCCAAATAGTATCGTAGGGCTTTATTTCGCAGCTTGTGCGCTTCTTTTTTGTCAGCTGGAAGATGTTCGGAGGATAGGAATGCAGCAATGGGGTCCATCCAACTCGGTCCTGGCTCTATGACATTGACCTGGACTTCCTCCGATGGACCAATGCTTGGCTCCGGGATGAAACCCACCTCGATGGTCCGTTTGATCTCTGAGTTAATGGCGGAGGCTAGGCAGGCCAGGGCGTCTGCATGCGTGTTCTGATCATGCGTTATTTGATTCAATTTATGATGGTCAAATTTTGCCAGCAAGAAGTTAGCCGTTTTCATGTAAGCTGCTATACGGTCATTTCTTGCCGCGTACTCCCCCTTCAGCTGATTAATCACCAGTTTTGAATTGCAAAATACAAGCAGACACCGAGCACCCAGAAGATGTGCATTCTGCAAATCGGTCAGAAGAGCTTCGTATTCGGCTTCGTTATTTGATGCTTCGAAGCCGAGTTTGACGGCCTGCTCAATTACTGCGCCATCAGGAGCCATGATTACTACTCCGGCTCCACTGCCCCATTGATTGGATGACCCATCACAGTACAGCTACCAAATGTCTCCAACATAAATTCTCCAGTTCGGCTTAGATTGAATTTCATCAGACTTGAAGTCGACAAGACCCCTGGTAAATTCAGCCACAAAGTCGGCAAGCACCTGCCCCTTGATTGAGGTTCTAGGTAGAAACTGAATGTCGTACTGGCCGAGTTCGAGAGCCCACTTTGAAACGCGTCTTGATGCTTTCGCACTACGCAGTACTGATCGGAGGGGGTAATCTGTTAGCACCCCGATGCTGTGCCCTTAGAAGTAATGCATCAGTTTTCTTACCGCCATGATCAGGGCCAGGATGAGTTTTTCCAGCGGCAGGTAGCGTGTTTCGGTGTCGACCATTGCCTTGCTTACATAATACACTGGCCGCTGCTCCCCCAGCTCTTCCTTTATCAGAACGGCGCTAACGGCCGGGTCGAAAACTGCCAGATACAAGATGAGCGGGTCGCCTGCCGAAGGTGTTGTCAGGAGGGGAACTGATCGGAAGTAGGTTTTCAGACCGTTGAAAGCGGCTTCGCACTCGGCGGACCATTCGAAAGCCTTGCCCTGCCGTAGTGTATGGAAGAATTGTCGGCAGCGGTCCGTGAAACGACTGATGAACCTGTTGAGTGCGGCGGCCATCCCCATTAACTTCTGTACTTCCTTGACCAATCAAGGGAAGCCGAGTTCTAGGATTGCTGTGATTTGCCTTGGGTTGGCTTCGATTCCTCGGTGGTTGACAATGTAACCCAAGAATTTGCCAGAGCCGATCCCAAATGCACATTTGGAAGCGTTCAACTTCATTCTATATTTACGTAGAATGCCGAATGTCTCTTTCAGATCAGCTATATGATTCTGCTCTTCCTTGGACTTGACCACCATATCGTCAATGTACACTTCCATAGTGTGGCCGAGTTGCTCCTTGAACATGGCAGTGACCAATCTTTGGTAGGTTGCCCCTGCATTCTTCAGCCCAAAAGGCATAACCTTGTAGCAGTAGGTTCCTCTTGGAGTGAGGAATGCAGTTTTCTCTTGGTCCTCTGGATACATGCCGATTTGATTGTAGCCTCTATAAGCATCGAGAAAGCTCATACGTTGATGGCGGGCCGTCTCGTCTACAAGTTGGTCAATTCTGGGTAGGGGAAAACAATCCTTGGGGCAGGCTATGTTTAGGTCCGTGAAATCGACGCACACTCGCCAAGTCCTATTTTTCTTCTTCACAACCACTGTATTAGAGAGCCATGTAGGGTAGGTCACTTCCCTGATTGCCCCGGCGTCAAGCAGCTTGTCAACCTCCTCAACAACGGCGGCAGTATGCTCTGCGGCTGACCGCCGACTTTTCTGAATGATCGGCTTACACTTAGGGTCAACATTCAAACGGTGCTGTGAAACGGACGGATCTATGCCCGGCATCTCGTAAGGAGTCCATTCAAAGACATCGGGGTTGCTGAGTAGGAAGGAAATTAGCTGTTGTCTGTCGGCTTGATTTAGGGAGGCGCTGACCATGAAGAACCTGTCTGGGTTCCCGTCGATTTCAACTCGATTTAGGGCTTCCGTGGCCTTTTCACTCGGGAGCCATCCAACATCATCGAGGCTCTCCCGATCCGGTACCTCAATGGAGTTCACTTGCAACTCTTTCGGCATTTTTTCAGCAAGGACATAGCATGCTTGTGCCGACTTCTGTGACCCACGGATTTGCTCAATGCCGCGTGTTGTCGGGAAGCGAAGCAGCTGATGATATGTGCTTGGCACTACCTGCATAGTATGCAACCAAGTCCATCCCATGATGAGATTATACGGCGATGGCAGCTTTACGACCAAGAACTCCACATCCACTGTTCCGGAGCTCGCTCGAATGGGTAGTGTGATTTTCCCCAACGGGTACTCTGGATTGACGTTGAAGCCGAATAGTAGATAAGGGGCCGGGGAGAGATCCGATTCGGAGAAGCCGAGTTTGGTGAATGTCTTGTAGTACATAACCTCCGATGTGCTCCCCGGATCAATGAGTACACGCTCAACTGTGAATCGGTTTACGTGTAACCCAATTACCCAGGGATCGGTGTGGGGAAGTGTCACTCCAACCAAATTCGAATCATCAAAAGCAATGCTTGCAGCTTCATGGGGCCGTTTAGCCAGAGTGAGTTGATTTTGAGGGTCGAGATTCGATTGAATCGTATGCACCGCGGATGAAATTGGCAGGCTGTATATCATGTGGATCACGCCGAGTGGAGGGGAATCTTGTCTTAAGGCTATTGCTTTGGTTGAGTTGCCCTTTCGGACGTACTGTTGCAGCCAACCATCCTGTACTAATTCCTCCAGGTGATCCTTCAAGGAATAACAACTCTCAATATCATGGCCATGATCCTTGTGGTACTCGCACCGCCTATCCCGTCTTCGGGTGTCGGGAGGTCCCACCATTTTTTATGGCCATTTGAAGAACAGAAGATGTTGGATTTTGGACATGACCGTGCTGATTGGCTCTGTCAACTCCGTATATTTCTTGTCGACGCGCCTCGTGCGCCTGCTGTCAACTTGCAGTTGTTCATTTTCTCAGTGGGAGCATTGGTCGCTTGATCGGCGGGAATCCCGTCTCTTGTCCCGTTTGGCCCGATGCCGTGGTTCAGGGCTCTGAGGTGGTACAGAATTTATTGGCTGAGCAATTTCAGGAGCTGTCTTGTTGGCCGTGTTTCCAGCTTTAACCCACAAAGCGTCATCTTCTACTTTGCAGTATTCTTCGACTTTCTTCATTAACGACCAGACCGTCTTGGGGGTCTTCTAGTCAAAGAACTGCGGAGAGCACTATCAAGATTCAAACCCATTTTGAAGGTGGTGATGGCCATGGAGTCGTTGCAAGCATAATCAACAAGATTAAAGCACTCCCAATAGCGCGCCGAATATGCTCTTAGTGTTTCTCCTGACTGGATTTGCATTGCCCAGAGAGAGTCGGCTTGTTTCGGCTGGACCTTGTTGGTGATGAATCTAGCCCTGAAGGATTTCTGTAATTGATGGAAGCTTTTGATCGAAGCCGGCTCCAATTTATAATACCACCTAACAGCCAATGGTCCCAAGCTGCTGGGAAATATTCGGCACGTAAGGGCCTCGTCATCTGTATGCAATGTCATGGCTTGCTTGTAGTGACGGATGTGATCGGTGGGGTCTGATTTTCCATCATAGAGAGTGAACGACGGAGCTTTGAACTTTTTAGGCAGAACCGCCCTGGTGATCCGTCGTACGAAGGGATCATGCTGGTCTTCTTCATCTGAGCTGTTTCTTCTGCGCTTATGCCTTATACGTGGACTCTCTTCAGAGGAACTGGAAGTTTCAGACCGTCCATTTTTCTTGGGCTCCGGGGATAATGAGTCGGAGTCGCTATCAGTGTCTTGTTGTCAGGCTCGAGATCGTCGACCACCTGCCCTTATAGGTCGTTCCGGATCTTGGTGTACAGCTTGTTTGCAATTCGCCACTTCCATGGCCAAATTCTGACGGAGACACTCATTCTCAACGATCATGTTCTCCAACCTCTGTTCGTTTTGCTTTGCTTGCTCCATAATCACTTGCATTGCCTCCTGGGCTGATGTCGAGGGTGAACCGAAGTTCAAGGCCCTTCTTGCGGTAATATTCTCTGGCCCAAGCATGTTGCTTGGAGTGGTTTCGTCTTGCGGTATAGGGTCGACAGTGACTGCCAGAGGATCTTCCGTCATGCTCGCCATAGATGTGCTTGAGTGTTTCCACAGACGGCGCCAATTGTAGGGAAGTAGTTTGGAAATACTCTTCTGATCCTGGGAGCCGCTCGTGATCCTCTGCTAGTCACCTGAAATGGAATAAACACTCCGGTCGGGGGTGCCGGAATTAGCACTCCGACGGGCAAGTCAGTCTCTATACTCAGGATTACTTGTATTCTAAGTTAAGCATAATAGTTCTCACATACCTTTCTCTGATGGGTGATCCTGTATTTATAGTATTCTCTTTAGGCCTTTGGGTTGGGCCCATCCTTGATCCGTTACATGTACCTCTACTTGGCCTCTGTTCTACTAGCTGGGGTACTGGTTATTTTATTCGGCTCTTCGATTGACTAGGGTATGTGTCGAATAGTGGTTACGTTCCGGACCAGTCACGCTCATTCGTCCCTATGGATCTGATGAAATTCGGCTCCCACAGGTCACACTCAAAATCTCACCGAAGAGATTTTCTTACCAACCATTAAGCTATGGCCATGGTTAATTTGAAAACCGCCCTTTGGTCGAATATTTAAGAACTACCAAGGATACCCACGCCCAGAGTTATATACCCAAGCTGTGACATCCGTGGTCTGCCCCAAGGAAACGGTCTATCAGTAGTATGCAAACTCCCTACGTGCCACCCGTACATCCACCCTTATCCCAAAACCGAATACCGATAAGGGTTCAAATAAGTCTCATGCCATGTTAAGGTTTCACGACACAATTATGTAAAAATTATCAAAAATCAGGGCTCACCTTTAACTACCGGTATTAACTCTTAATCATTAATTTTGTATATGCCATTAATCATTTTAGTTAGTTTTTATATTAATCACCAATAATAACAATTTTTAATTATCGTAAGTGTTATACTATTTCATTAAAATTCACAGCATAAAATATTACACATGTCATACAATAATCAATCAATGTACAAAATTAGAATAAACAATTAACTTAAACCATGGTATGCAATGATAATTTTACATACTTAAAAGTGAACTATAATCACATACATGCATGGACTA
Organism: Camellia granthamiana; assembly: GCA_036172215.1. Taxonomy (NCBI): domain Eukaryota; kingdom Viridiplantae; phylum Streptophyta; class Magnoliopsida; order Ericales; family Theaceae; genus Camellia; species Camellia granthamiana. The sequence continues at coordinate 108,900,616 of CM069915.1, read as the reverse complement.
CTAATTTACAACATTTAAGTAATTAGACCAGCACAATATATAATTTTAGTCCAAATAAATAATTGAAGTAATAATCTTGGTTCCTTCTCTGCCCATAAATTTTCAGAATATACCTTTTGTAATTAAAATGATAAATAAATTATTTATACAATTCTAAAATTCGTGAGAATCTATAGAATATTCAATAAATATGTTATGGTCATTTTTCAGAAAGCTTTTCCCAAAAATAATTTATAAATAATTCTGTGAAATTCCAAGAAATTTTATGACACAAACTTATCACATTTTCTTAAATTAATTCCATACTTAAATTTATAAATAAATTCCATAATCTAAAAATTTATTATGAAATTAGATTTCTCAAATTTCATTTTTTATTTAGAAATTACCAAATTTGGTTGAATATAGGATTTTTAATGATTTTTCAAACATATAGTAAAATCTGTCTACAGTTCCAGGTTTAGTTAATTTTTTTTATAAATTCGTACAAAACCCAAATAATTGTTACAAAAATTTCTGGATGAACTAGGCATTATTCTCAACAACTTTTTAGTAGAAATCATCTCAAAATTTTGAATATAAAATTGTCTAAAAATTCGTACAACCTTGATTTAAGAGTTACATAATCAAATCAAATAAAATTTTCAATCATTTTTTTAATGGCACAAACTACACATGAAAGTCAAATTCCACAATTATATCATGATTTTAAGGCTACTAATAAAACTAACCTTCAAATATTTAATATACAAATCACAAATTTACATATGACTATAAACAAGATTTTATTTAAATTTTTGCTATGAACACAATTTTGAAATTCTAACAATTAAAAAGAATGAGAGGGTTGAGGAGGTTTTCTTACTTAATAATAGGATTTCCCCTGATCAGTTTGAGGAGGAAATGTAAACTGTATGTATGCATATATATGGACTTCTCACCAGTGGCTCTCTCTCCCTCTCTTCTAATCATTCTGTTGAGTCAAATCGAATTTTCTAAATCCAAGAGATGTAATGAGGGCCTATAGCCTACAATAACACGCATGTACACAAATGTCACCCAACACTGCCATCAAAAATATGATTGATTTTATTTATTTATTTATTTATTTATTTTTGTGTATTTGTGTGAGTTTCTTAAAATTAATTAACTAAGGTATTTAGTAAGGATAATTATTATGTTGAATCCTTATTAAAATAAATTATAAACAATAAATATTGAATACCCACAAAATTATTTTTTCTTAACAATGGTTTTTTTTTTTTTTTTGGTTATGGATTAATTTAGAACTAACTTATACACTAATATATATTAGATAGACTCTAGATAAAATTTATTTATTTATTTATTTTCTTCTAAGAATAATTAAATACGAATTCTCACAAAATTAGTGTAAAAGTCGATTTGATTGAATTCTATGTTATGTCTAACTCAATTCTAATTTCAAAATCCAACTATTGTCCTTTCTTACATGAAAGTTAAAATGGAAATTATACTTTTATACAATATGATTAGCCTCCGTTTGGCAAGAGCTAAACGTGGCTTTTTTGGCTATTTTAGCCACAAAAGACAAAATATGCTATTTTAGCCACAAAAAACAAAACATCACATCTAACCCATAATCATTACATTCTTCTCTCACAAAAAAAGCCAAAAAAGCCAAAAAGCCCTTCCCAAACCAAACTTTTTAGCCCAGGCTAAAATAGTCAAAAAAGTCAAAAAGCTAAAAAGCCAACCCACTTCCCAAACGGAGGCTTAATATATTATTGGGCAAACTTTGACATAGGATAAATTAAAATTGAAAAACTTATAGAACATAATATATATTTATTTTATTATAAATGTAATTTTTGTAATTTATTCTATATATATATGTATATTTTTTTTTCCAGTTCTATCAATTAAACTATGACATTTATTTCTTATCAAAAATTTAGAACATATATAAATAAATAAAAACCTCTAGCAAAAATGATTAAAATTTTATTGATTCTAAATTGTTTGTTATATACATGTCAAATAAATTATATATTATTATTTAATTTTAAAATAAAATTTATTTATTAATTTAAATGGTACATAACAACACCATTAGTTTTTCAATAATTGAATAATCATTTTTTTTATAAAAAAAAAAAAATGTTCTGAGATGCCATTACTGTATCTGTGGGCTCAGGTCCTGGTGCTTAGAATTCGATCGGAGTAAAGAACGAGATCTTCGTAGTGAACCATTGAAATTACCTAGTATTTCGCTCCCCCAAGACTAAGGTCCCGGTGTCCAAGATTTGACCGAAATACAGAGTACCATTTCGCTCTCCCAAAAGTCAGGTCTTGGTGCTCAGAATTTGATTGGAATACAAAACGAGATCTCCTTAAAAAATTATTAAAATTACCCAACATTTTACTGTCCTAAAACCAACCTTGAATCACGCCGATAGAAATAGATACTTTTTTACACTAGGCCGCCGCCACGGTGGTAATTGAATAATCATTCACAGCATTAAAAAAATAGCTCTTCAGCACCAGGGCCAGAGATGATTAAATTATGCCAAACTAGATGGGGTTTAAAATGACACACGCTTGCTCGTTGTTTGTACCAGCCGCGGTGAGTGGTAATAATTTGTGATGGAGGAATGGTGCACACCCAAATACGTGTTTCTCTCTCTCTCTCAAAAGTGGGCGTCTGGCTAAATCTTGTAGAACAGAAGAGAAGAGGGAAACTGGTTCCGTGGTTTGCCTTGCCGTTCCAATCCCTGCGGTCTAAGGTATTACTGCTTCATATCCATCTCATAGTCTGCGTTTCACTGATTTGAATGTCGATTTTTATTTTATTTATTTATTTAGAAAGGATCACGCTAATAATATTTTCCCAACTATTAACTCTGCCGTAAAAATGTTGTGTCTTCTCTGTTTCTATGGCGGCTGTCTCAGTTTCAATCTCAATCTCAATCTCAATCTCAATCTCAATCTCAATCTCAGTTCAGTGTTGATTGCTGCTTCTAGCATTCGTAAGTTGGTTGGGGGTATTATCGATAAATCATCTTCCAATTTCCTTTGTTTTGTTTTTTGATGGGGGGGAGCAATGTTGTGGATGGAGTTGGCTACTTGTGCTTCTGGTCATCGGGGCATCAAAATCGAGTGCGCCCTATACCTTTTCAGAAGAAGTTCACAAATTTCCTCCACACCGAAGGAGGAGGAGGAGGAGGAGGAGGAGACGAGCGTCTAAAGATTAAGCAGCAGCATCGGCAACAGCACACAGTACCCTCTCTGAGGAGGACGGTTTCGAATGGGTACGTTGGGACTGGGAGAAACAACTACATGAAAAGTAGTAATAACAACAACAGCAGCAGAATTTATGAAAGGTTGGAATCCTGTTTGGTCATCCCTCCGCCTACTGGTAAAAAGCCGCGTGCAATTGTCAAATTCCTGGGTGGCGCCTTTATTGGAGCAGTTCCTGAAGTTACATACAGGTGAGAGATTCTCTATTGAATTCCGAATGGATCCCCCCCTCATTTGGGACGGATGGGGGACACATTTTTTCTTCTTACTTTTTGATCTGAATAATGAAATAGAAAAAAAAAAAAATTATACAACCATGCCGTGCCAAAAGATGTCCCATCCTATCACTCCAAGAGTTAGGTGGTCTTTTGGAGGTGGTAGGAGAAGTTATCGAGTGCTCTTTGGGCATTGTCACGTGTTGCCCAACATGCAGAAAGGTGACGGCGGCAATGGATGATCAGTGCAAAGCAACGCTCAAGGAGCAATCAATATTCTTCCTTGGAGGTAGCTTGTGCTTTTGGTTTTCATGTTTAGTCCAATTGAGTCCACATGACCTTATTTACAAACTAAAGTCTAGCTCACTCTTATTTAACTAAAGAAGGAACTGGTGACACATAATACTACAACTGATTTGTATTTTTCTACACATTAATTCTACTGCATCATGTTTATCCCTCTGGAGAAAAGGACTTCCTCAAGGTTTGGCAGTGACCAATGCTATTTAACTTCATGCTAAGATGTAGAGGAAGTGCTAACATACAGCGACACTCTACTCTATTGTTCAAAAACCCTTTTCCTTTGATTTGCATATTTGTGTAGTAGAGCATAAGGTGGGTATTGGCAATAGGCTCCAAATTAAGGTTGAGGAATATGACAAATAACAAGTGTCTACGCATTCAATGAACAGGAACAGACTGCGAATTCTTTTCAAGAGCTTGAAATATACACTAAACTTCTTCCTTCCTTCCTTCCCTCGGACAATCTTTCGCAGCAACTTGTTCTACTTAAAACTCTACCTATCAGACATGCTGCTCAACAAAATTCATTGATGCTTACAAGTGGTGCAATGATAATTTCATTATTCCAAAACCCTTTTCCTCTGACCTGCATATTTGTGCGGTAGAGTATAGGGGTGGGCATCGGTAATAGGTGGGCAAAAGGATATCATTCCCAAGAAGGTTGAGGAATATGACAAATAACAAGAGTCTCAATGTATTCATAAACAGGAGCAGCTTGAGAAGTCTTAGCAAGAGCTGGAAATTTGAACTAAACTTCTTCCTCGCTTCCCTTGGACAATCTTCAAGTTGGCAGCAACTTATTTTACTCAAAACTCTACCTATCAGCCATGGGGGCTTCAAAAACCTTTGAAGTTTCCGAAAATTTCATTGTGGGCTTTCAAGAGGTTGCAGAAGAGATTAAAAATGCTGGTGGTATCCATGGTCTTCCGACAAGGTGTAAAATGTGCCATCTTGGAAAAATGATTCACTACAACCATTATTTAACAGGTGTTTTGAAAAGTGCACCTAAGTGAGGGCTTAGGCGATAAATGAGGTGAGGCTAGGCTAGGCCTTAGCGCCTTTAGTGGCCTAAGGGGAGGTGAGGTGCGGTGAGGTATTCACCTTAGGCTAAGGCAATGGCTGCTTTTTTATTTTTATTTTTTATTTTAAACAAATAGAAAAAATATGAATTTATCTGAACCATCTATTTTTCGAGTTGTAATAAGCATATGATGTTTTATGCATACTAGATCATAACTTCTTCTCCTCCATTGTTAGTTTATTCTCGTTGCAAGGCTCTCCCGCCACCGGTTGGCTCTTCCTCTGCTATTGATCATTTTGCTTTTGACAACTCTGATCCTGAGGACTGTCGGTATCCCATTCGCTACCATAAACAGGCAGTCAAACTTGATTTTGCTAAAACATGTTTTTCTCCTTCATACTGCCCCTTTTTGTCTGCTATTCATTCTTTTTCAGAATCTCACTCTTACAAGGAGGCCTGTCAGGATCCTAATTGGGTTCCAGCTATGGAGGATGCGTTGTCTGCATTGCAGAGACTGCAACTTGGGAGTTAGTTCCTTTACCTGCTGGCAAGAATCTGGTTAGTTACAAATGGGTCGATAAAGTTAAGACTCATTCTAATAGTTCTTTCAAGCGCTACAAAGCTGGCTTGGTTGCCAAAGGTTTCTCACAGGAGTATGGTATTGATTATGAGGAGACGTTTGCCCTTGTTGTTAAGATGACTACTGTCCGTACTTTGATTTCTGTCATTGTTGTTTGTCATTGGTCTTTTTATCAAATGGATGTTAAAAATGCTTTTCTTAATGGCCATTTCACTGAGGAAGTTTGCATGTATCCTCTCCTGGACTTCCCTATTCCTCTCGACAGGTTTATCGTCTTCGGCGTGCTCTGTATGGTTTGAAGCAATCTCCATGTGTTTTGTATGACCGCTTTCAGACGGCTGTTACTCAGCTTGGGTTTCATCTTTGTGTCTCGGATTCTGCTTTGTTTCTCCTCCACACCTGTGCTGGTTTTGTTGTCCTGTTATTTTATGTGGATGATATGATCATCACTGACTCTGACTCTTCTGTTGTTTCTGAGGTTAAGCAACATCTCTTTTGCACCTTTGAAATGAAGAAGGATATGAGCTTTTTGCGGTATTTTCTCGGTATTAAGGTTGCCTATTCTCCCAAGGGATATTTTCTCTCTCAAGCCAAGTATGCTAGTGAGGTTGTTCACCGTGAGCTTTCTGATACTCCCATTGAGCTTAATGTGAAGCTTAACACTGCTGATTGTGTCCCTCTGGATGACCTTATTTTATATCGCTAGTTTGTGGGTTATTTGGTTTACCTGACTGTCACTCGTTTTGATCTTGACTATATTGTTCATGTGGTTAGTCAGTTCGTTTTTGTTTCTCGTTCCACACATTGGGCTGCGTTGGTTCAGATTCTTTGCTATCTCGGAGGTACTATCTTTCAGGGCTTGCTCTTGTCTTCTACCTCTTCCTTGGACTTGGTGGCCTATGCTGATTCTGATTGAGCTGGTGATGTTAATGATCACAAGTCCACTTTTGGTTTCTGTATGTTTTTTGGCGATTTCGTGATTTCTTGGAAAAGCAAGAAACAACTATTGTTGTCTGCAGTGTTTTTTAATGCGAAAAACGAACCGAGGCGACAAGGTCACCTAAGGCTTAAGCGCGAGGCGACGAGGCGAGGCGAGGGCTTCATCGAAGCGAGGCGACCAGAAATGATATTTTTTAAAAATAAATGGTATAGACAAAAATATAAATATTTTCAAGAACCATCATGCAGTTATTTTCAATGTTTCAGCATAAAAAAATTAAAGAACATATTTTAACAACATTAAAGAACGTAACGACATTAAAATAGTTCAAATTAATTGAATCAAAATAATTAATTGAATTAAAATAATTAATTGAATAACCAGGAAATTAAGATAACCAACAAATTAATTGAATTAAACAAATTAATTGAATTAAAATAATTAATTGAATAACCAGGAAATTAAAATAACTAGGAAATTAATTGAATTAAAATAATTAATTGAATAATTAGGAAATTAATTGAATTAAAATAAACAAATTAATTGAATTAATTGAATTAAAATAATTAATTGAATAACAAGAAATTAAAATGATCAGGAAATTAATTGAATTAATTGAAATTTTAACACAGAAGAAAAAAAATAATTGAATTAATTGAAAAAAAATTAATTTTAAAATAATTGAATTAATTTTAAAAATTAATTTTTGCGAATTAAAAATTAATTTAAAAAAAAAATGAATTAATTCGAAGTCGAACAGTGTTCGACAGTGCTCTTCTTCTTCAAGTCGAAGTCGAACAAAGAACAGGTGAAGTCGAACAGGTCCGACAGTGAACAAAGGAGAAAGGAAGAAGAAGAAAGGAAGGTAGAAGAAGCAACTCACCACGTCCGAAGAAAGAAGAAGCAGACCCAGGCGATTTGACTTCGGTAGAAGAAGACCAGATGCTTCGATTCGACTTCGGCAGACGATGCACTCCACCAAGTCGATCTAGGGTTTGGCTTCTTATTTCGTAATTAACTTTGTCGATCAAGGGCCCAGATGATTCGAACGAAGTCGATCAAGGGCCCAGATGTTTCGAACTTAAATCAGGCAAAAATACGATGAAGTGTCGCTTCTTTCCGCCTCATGCTTCATCGCCTAAGCCTCGCTTCAGGCGCTTCTGAGTCGCCTCACCATTTCGCCTCGCCTCAGCACGCATGAAGCGCTGAAGGCTCGCCTCGCCTCGCTTAGCGCTTAGGCGAGCACTTAGGCTCGCCTCTGATAACCCTGGTTGTCTGTTCTACTGCCGAAGCTAAGTATTGTGCTATGGCTCATGCTGCTGTTGAAATTATCTGGTTTCGTTGTCTCTTATTTGATTTGGGCGTCCCTCAGTCCTCTCAGACCTCTCTCTATTGTGACAACCAAGCACTATTCAGATTGCCCATAACATTGTCTTTCATGAACGGACGAAGCACATTGAGATTGATCGTCACTTCTTCCGTTCGCATTTGCAGTCTAGCTCTATCTCGCTTCCTTTTGTTACTTTAACTCTGCAACTTGTTGACTTCTTTACCAAGACTCACACCACTATTCGGTTTCAGTTTCTTCTTGACAAACTCTCAGTATTTTCTACTAAAACACCTTGAGTTTGAGCGGGGTGTGAGAATATATTGTATATATTTTATATTTGGCATATTTTTGATTGTAAATATATTAGGCTTGATTTAGGCATGATTGTAATTACGTTATATCAGGTATTGTGATTATGTAATCTTATTTTTCCTTTTTGGTTTCGGAGTTAGGGTTATTTATACTGAGGTCTTGATGTAATCAAACACAACTGAATATACAGATTATTCATTTAGAAATCTTATAGCCTCGCCTTGCGCATAGGCCTTAGGAGGCCCTATTACCTTGGTTCGCTTTTTGCCTTAAAAAACACTGGATTAAATCATTTTTCTTTGTGTATGTGGCAGGCCCAACACAAAATCCATGCCAAGGACCACATTAGGCACCGAAAAAGGCAAGTATAAACCTGTGTTTGTTGATATCCCTTACTCCTTTGACAAATGTGACACCTTTGCACAAGTTTGCCCACATCTTTATTCATCCTCAACCAATAATACTCACCTTGGAGCAACTCAAGAGTCTTATTCTAACCAAAATGTCCGAAATTATGATTTTCAGCCAACAATTGTTCCTTAAAATAGCAATGTTGGAACACTTAACTTTAGCCTTTTGAAAAGAAAACCATCTTTCAACATTTAACTAGGATGGGCAGCTCTATCTCCCCTTTGTAGAGGTTGGATAATCTTGCTAAATAGTGATTGTCTACGTAGAAAGTGCGAAATTCATCAAAGCCAACTATTTGGGTCTTCATTTGCACCAAGAATTTCAGTATTTTACTTTACTTATCCCGTTAGTCACTTTGTTAATAACCCTCAACTTGTGCTTTAAATAAAATGTGGATTTTGCAAGCAAGCCACCCATTTGGCATGTCTCTTGTTCAAATGTTGTTGCCTATTACTCCCTTTGCCCCATTTTGATAGTCTCTTTTAAGAATCCAACTCTTTAAGGGAACATATAATAATTGCACTTGAATTCAAAATTTAAAACATCAATTCCAACAATACCCTTCTATTCTCATTTTAAAATATATTTTATGAGGGCAAAATTCATTTTACTCCCTTGTGGTTTGAGGCCGGAGTACTTTACTCCCTATAGTTCAAATATAGCCAAAGCCCCATGTGGTTTTGCACCAAAGTGCAATCCTTAACTCCATTAACTACAAATGTGAAATGACTATAATGCCCTCAAGCCCTATCCCTTTTTTGTTATTTCCTTTTTCTCTCCTCTCTTATACACACAATTTATAATTCCTAACATTAATTCAATTAAATCACAATTAATCATAAATCCTTAATTATATTTTTTGTATATTGTAATTCCTAACTTTTTAATCTATTATATTTTATGTCACAATTAATCATAAATCCTTAATTATTTATTGTAATTCCTAACATCTTAATATAATTTTAATATAATTATATTTTAGATTAGTCTTTAATTATTATTTACTTTATATTTTAGATCAATCTTGAAGTGGGTTAAAACTAGCTAAAGCAATAAGGGTGGGCGCGATGTTTGAGACTCGCTTCGAAGTGGCGGGTTACGGAGCTCGGCCCACGTACAAGACTCGCTTCGAAGTGGGGAGCTACGTAGCTTGGCGCATGTGCAAGATCCACTCCAAAGTGACGAGCTATGGAGCTCGGCCAACAGGCAAGACACGCTCCGAAGTGGGCAAGCTATGAAGCTCGGCCCAACGTGCAAGGCATGCTCTGAAGCAGGTATGTTGTGGAGCTCTGCCATGCAACCAACATCTACTCTAAGATAGGTGAAACCTCTGTTATCAGAATCTTACGATTCGCGATTTGATTCGCGATTCGATACGCAATTTTTGCAAAATCGATACGAATCTATGAGTGAATCTATTTTAGAAGTGAATCTCTAGTGAATCGCACGATTCACAATCGATTCACGATTCGATTCACTTTTTACGATTCATGCAAATTTTAAAATTATTGTGTTCGACAAATTTTTGACTCATTTTTTCCGTCTTTTTAGTGAAAATGACATAGTGCAACTTCTAATAGCATTTAATACCAAAATAACCAACATATATATATGATTTGTTGTTATTTTAGTGATCATGGAGTTTTTTATAGGATCCAATCAGATTCAGTCAGACCTAACATATTTTTAACCTTTCTTCTCATTTTTTTCCCCTTCAAAAAATTGTAATATATCTTCTAAAGATGTTTAAGATTAAAGTTATACTATAAATTATCTATTACTATTTTATTAAATTGAATATTACATGTGTGAGGTTAGTTATACCTTTTAAAATGTTTTAGGCTTTAAAATAAAATATTCTAAATAATTCTTTCTTATTATTTGCTCACTCTTACTTAGAAAAGTATATATGTTTATTGTCCAAATATCAATATCATTGTTAACTATTGTTACTTTAGAAATTAATAGTTTGTCTATTTGGTTATTATCTTTATTAAGAATGGTTGATAAAAAATATCTATAAAAAAGAAAAAAAAAAGAAAAGATAAGATTGTGATTTTACATAGGAACCTTTGTTAACTTCTTACCTATTAAATTATGTGATTATCATTCAAAATAACATTTTTGTTGATTTAAGTCTAAATATTTTATATTCATAAGATATATTTAACATCTAAATGTGTAGATATATGTTTTTAAGTAATTTAGAAAAAGTGACCGAATCTTTACGATTCACGATTCGATTCGATTCGATTCGCGATTCGGTACGAGGCCATTTCGATTCACGATACGAATCCCGATTTGACAACTATGGGTGAAACAATGAGGCAGTCGAAGATGGATCTTCATCAAGGGGGCAAGCCCTACATTCGACCTTACGTTTGGCGGTCTTTCCTAAACGAATCAAGCTACAAAGGAACAAACAAGAGCAAAGATGTTTCCCAGGTAGATAGGACATTGCCCGTCCCTATACCCCTATCTGCATAGAACGTGGGGACATGGAGACGTAGGGGAACACGACGCACACATGACAGGCCTGTGCACCTAAGTGTTAGGCGGACTTGTCGTCCTTCTCCAATGAGAGACGATAATGGATAAGACAAATAGGGACATATGGCAGAGAGAGACAAAGACCTTGGAGGAGAAGCAAAGCTCCTTGTATATAAGGTAAACTCATTTATCTTTCTTGGGATCCGAATTCTATTATCTGAGCAGTACATTCTCTTTGCATCCTCTCCTTCTTCCCTAGTCCCTGCCTTTACCATTGGAGGGGTTTTCCAACCAAACCCCGGTTGGGTGGCCCTCACCATTTGCTACATTGTACAGACTTTGCTTCTCAAAAAGCGCAGTTAGGCCACGAAGTTTTGCCCTTTTTTGTAGTGCGAAATCACCCCCACACAAATCCTTAATTATATTTTAATTTAATTTAATTTTAATTAATATGTTAATCTTATTTTAGGTTTGGAGAAGATGGGATAAAATTGTTTTTTTGTTGTGTTAATTTCATTTTATTTTTTTAAAAAAACCAAGCCCACTCTAAAAAATGGTGTGTGATACACCTATTAGTTTGGATGGAAAAACTAATTGTGACACTTTAGTCCAAAACCATATGGGGGCTTTTTGGCTATATTTGAACCATAAGACATAAAGTGCTATGCTTTCAAACCATGAGGGGGTAAAATGAATTTTACCCCATTTATAATTACTTTTGAGGGGCAATTTTGGAAACTTCCATATTTGAAATTTTGACTTTTCAAAGTGGACATGCATTTTGGGATATCCAAAAATAGAATGGTAAGGGAAAAAAAAAGGGACAGAGGAAGTAATATACTTGAGAGCTTCATGACCAGATTAAGAATAAACTCCTTTTAGGTCAAATGATAGCTAAATGCTTGACGGATTACACAATAGCATAGAATTCCAAGTCATAAGTAGAATATTTGAGCTTGGCCCCATTCAACTTTTCACTAAAGAAGGCAATAGGTTATCCTTCTGGACATAGAACCCCACCAATTCCCACACTCAATGCATCACAATCAAGCTCAAAAGCAATGTTAAAATCTGGCAATGCCAAGATAAGAGCTTCAGTAAGCATCTTCTTCAAGAAGTGAAAACCATTGGCAGCTTTTATAGACCACACAAAAGTCTTTTGCTTGAGGCAATCGCTCAGAAGAGTTGCAACGCTACCAAAGTTTCAAATAAACTGTTGATAGAAAGTAACCAAGCCATGGAAGCTTCTCACCTCTTGTATACTAGAAGGGGGCAGTCCAATCTACAAATGCATTGACCTTATCTTCATATATTAGAACCCCTCTAGAAGACACAACATAGCCTAAGAACACCACTTTCTCAACGGCAAAGTTGCACTTCTTCATGTTGCTATGAAATTTATCTCTTCTGAATATATCAATACATGCCAAAAGTGAACCAAGTGATCCTCAAGGCGGCGACTATACACCAAAATATCATCAAAGTATACCACTACACATACTCCCATGTGTGGTTGGCTACATTACATGGACTCAGGTACGAGTGTCGGGTGCGAGTATGTACCTAGAGGTCGACTCAGCAAACCTCTAAATGAGGGATATGTGGGTGTGTCTAAAAAGTACCCAAAAATTAGACACGAGTACGTGGATATGGCTAAACATGGATGTGTCAACAAAAGATTATGTATTTTTCTGATAACATGGCGGTTCTATTATAATTTCTCCTCAAACCAAAGGTACCACACCCAATAATTTCTTTTCACCACACCACACCCACTGATCACCCATATTTGAATTGGCATCCCCCTGAAATATAAAATATAAAAATTATTTTAGGTATAAAATAATTTATATTAAATATGATTTTATTATATATACATTTTAAAAATAGATGATTTATTTTATATATATAATTAATAAAATAATAATTTATGTATATAATTATATTATAATATAAATAATTTATATTATATATGATTTATTTTATATTATAGATGATTTATTTTGTTATCTGTTAAAAAAAAGAGAGAGAAGACAGATCAACAAGAGAGAGAGAGAGAGAGATCAAGAGAGAGAAGATAGAGAAGGATATTGAGCATCGAGGGAAGAAAACAGATAGATTGAGCGAAGAAGATTGAGATCTGATGATTCCTACTACCAAGCCCTAATCTCCACTTTCATAACCCTAATCGCAAGTATGCCGTATCCATTTTCTTATTGCCGTATCTTGGCTGTATTCCATACCCGTACCCGTGTCGTGTCGTGTCGTGTCGACATAGGTACTTCGCCAGAAGTGACAAGTCTATGTAACGTAGGTGGTTGTTAACAAATATGTCATTACCTGCATGAAAGTGCTAGGGCCATTAGTGAGCTCAAAGGGCATTACAATCACTCAAAGATCCCATTAAGGGAGTCTTGAAGGCTGTCTTCCATTCATCACACGATCTAATTCTAATTTGATGATAGCCATTCCTTGGATCAATCTTGAAAAGATCCTTGAAGTGGCTAGGCAATCCAACATATAATCCAATCTTGGAATTGGAAACCAATACTTGATACTTATCTTGTTAATGGCTCAACTATCCACACATCCTCTATGAACCATCCTTTATAGGAGTCAAAAGAACTGGCACTACACAGGGACTGAGACTCTCCTGTATGTAGCCCTAGCCCAAGAGTTCTTCAACCTGCCTTTGAAGTTCTCTCTTTTTTGGAGACATTCTATAGGCTGGTTTTTTTTGGAAGAGCTGAATCATGCACCAAATCAATACAAAGTTGGATATATTGCATTGGAGGCAACTTGGGAGGTAGGTCATTTAGATTTCACTACAATTGGGAGTATTGATCAACTCTAGAGCTCTGATACAAAATGGTGCAATTAGAATTGCAATCAAGATCAAAATTGAGAGAGAGACAGAAGAAAATCCCTAACCCTAGTGCTAACCCCCAACTCTTATTTAACTTAACAAGGAACAAATGACACAATACTAGGATTAATTTTGATTTCTACACATTAATTCTACTGCATCACTTAGTCTCTTTATAATACTGTAAAAAGATATGTATTTGTATCTCTCAATCTCGGCTATATCCCTTGTTTTCTATCCTTGCAGCTATCTACTTGAGCTTCTAGCAAATGAAGGCTATCTTATCATTTCTGTGCCTTATAATGTGACCTTTGATCATGCTGAAGCTGCTAGAGAAATTTATGAGAGGTTCATTGCATGCTTGGATAGAATTTCAACATCTGGATTGCCCAGTGCCAACCTAACAGCTACTGAATTGTTTAACCTTCCACTTTATTCCGTTGGCCACAGGTGAGTTCATCTCAGTGCCTTATCTCTAAAATTATCGTTAGAAGGGTCTAGATGGTCTCTTTTCACCTAAAGATGAGGGTCCTGTTTCATTCATGCCACTCTTTGCATCAACATATGCATGAACTTGCATATTATGTCCTTGATCTATGCTTGGATTCATGGAGGTTTGATATTATCATATATTATTAGTATAAAGTGTTTGTCCCTGTAATTATAATGAGAGAACAGGGAAATTATTGGGTATAATATGGAGGGTTTTGTAGAAGAGGGGGTGTTGATTAGATCTATCGATGTGATCAAGAACTGATGGGAGTTGTGTGATCAACAACAGGGAAAAGTGGGAGTTGTGTAATCTTTGCAAAAGAAAGAGACTACAACTTTCCCATAACAACAAACTGGCATCAAGGGTCATTGGCTTTTTATCCTTTTTGCGTTTCTATTGATGAAGTTAAAATATTCAAGAGGATGTCTAATGATGACATAGTTTTTGTTGATAAAAATGCATTAGGGTTTAATTCCAAGTTAGGATTTTGGAGAGATTCCAGATCACATAGATTTTATGTCAAATAGGATAAAAGAGAATATAAAATCAAAATGTAGTTGGAACAAAACTAGAAGTAGAAATGTGGATTTAGTGAAATATGCTAGATAAGGGAGATACTAAAGAGTGACTAGTTTTTTCTAGCTAGCTTTAATCGAGAAGGATATTACCCATTAAGTAGTTGGATTAACCAAATGGAGAAATTCTTCAGAAGTTTTATGTAATTGTAGAAATCTTTAATATGTAAAAGGATAAGTTTTATAAACAGTTGTAAAGCCAGCTATATTTTATTGAACATTTGGCATTTAATACCTTACACAGAAGTTAGAAGTGACATTGATTGGAGATCAGATGAGGGAAAATCACGTAATCTTGTATGGTCATGTGTAACAACATAGTAATGGGAGTGATTTGATTCTTATTGAAGGCGCCAAAAGAACAAAAGGAATGGGGGAAAAAAAAAAAACATGGGTTTAGGTTGTGGATGGTGATTTGCTTGTTTGGGACTTAGTAGCCGGAATTATGGAGGATACTCACGAATCTGAGGAAGAAGCGCGATTTTGCGCTTCTGAGGAAGAATCGGAGAAGAATCGCGAGTTTGAGGAGTGAGAAACGCGAATCTGATGTGAGAAGGAAGCGATCAAGATCTCGAGCTCTCGATCTCGATCTCTCTCTCTTGATCTTCTCCTCTCTCTCGATCGCTCTATCTTTGCCTCATTCGATCTCGATCTCTCTCTCTTGATCTTCTCCTCTCTCTCGATCGCTCTATCTTTGCCTCATTTTCTCTCACTTTTCTTCTTGATCTCTCTGTCTTGTTCTTTTTTTCTCTTCGATCATCTTCGTCACTCTCTTCTCTCACTGTTGATCTCGATTGTCTTCCTCTCTCTCTCCTCTCTCACTCTCGATCTCCTCTTTGTCTCTAAGCTTCTCCGTGCTCTCTCTCTCTCTTTCTCTTTGTTTTAATATAATTTACTTTTTATAATATAATTAATCATATATAATATATATAATATAATTTATCATACAATATATATATATAATAAAATTTATAAATTATGATTTTTATCATATATAATAAAATATCTAATTGTTATTTCTTAAAATATCATATATAATAATAATTTTAGTAAATTATTATTTCTTAACTTTTTAACATATAATAAATAAAATAAATCATTTAATTGTTTAAAAGAAATCTAATTAAATCATATATAATAATATCACTCCGTAAGCGCTCCTAATCTACGACTCCTCTAAGTGGCCACGTTCCCCCGCTCCCGCTTCGTGCAACTAAGGTTTGGGATTAATAGAATACATGCTTTTACAATGAACTGATTGGAGAAGGCAGACCCATGTAAATGACCACTTGTAATTGGTATTAAGGCCTTTTGAGTTGAGGGGATTTATTGGATATTAGCCTAAAGAACTAATTATATTCTCCAATGAAGTACCAAAAAATTTCTTATTGTTTTCCTTTTATTACTTTTGGGGTCAGGCAATAGGATTAAACTCGTATCATTAGCTCCTTGTGAGCAAGCTAGACAACTTTGATAAACATCATGATTTTGATGCTCAAGATCATTCAAAAATTATTCCAAAGCACATTGATTTGGCATATTAAATATGGAATTTATTACGCATGAATTTAGCAAAAATGAAATGGTTTTATAAAAATAGTATCAGCTAATACCTTGCGACAATTTGCGAGTGAGGGAAAAATTATAGACAGAATTTTGACTTGGTAAATGTTAAATTACCAGAGCTAAGAAGTACAGACACTTCTAAAAGGGTATTGTGTTCATGTCGGACACCGACACTCGTCGGACACTTCCCGACATGTGTCCAACACTCAGTCAAATGTGTCTTATTTAAAAAAAAAAAAAAATAGACTTGGACACATGGTGGACACACATGTCCATTGCTTAAATACACGTGTCCATTGTTTAAAGACACACAAAACTAATTATAAGTTTAAACAAAGTAACTTGGAATATGATGATAAAAGAAAAAACAATATCAATTTATAGAAATTAGTGTTATATTACATTTATTTATTATATTAGAATCATGTATTCATATAATAAATAAATAAAATTATTTATTCTGTACATGTCCTCCACCTGTTGTGTCTTATATTTTTTGAAAATTGTTAGCGTGTCCATGTTGTGTCACGTGTCTATGTCCGTGCTTCTTAGCACCAGAGAAACTTATTTAATTGTAAAAGCTCAAGCTTAGAGAGGTACTTATACCTTCTGTTGAAAAATTTAGTGCTAGGGTTGGGTTCCTTATCAGTGTCGTCTTTACAAAGGATTGCAGAAACTTGGCTTAAGCTTGGTCTAGAATTTTCTGAACTTGTACAGCAGAGTTCACCATCTTCTATGCTTGGCCATAATCTTGTGTTGCAATTGTCTGAGTTTATGTAACTGACAGTAAGTTACACCTAGAAAGGGTTAAATGAGTCTATCCTCATTGTGCAGGTGTTGAGAGCTGCTTCACACCCAAAATTCTTAATTTTGGGCAATGTATTGTGGAGGTGATGTTGAGATTCTGAAATATGTTGTCTTTATTATTTTTTATTTTGGGTAAATTTTAGAATGAATGTGTTTACATTTAAAAAGTTAAAGTGTCGCTAGTGGGATAGTGTTTAATCTCAGCAGTAATGCCCTCAGTTTTGTAGAAAGAGAAATTGGTAGAATTATTGGATATATCTCACCAAAGATCAGGCCTCTCTTGACATAATCTCCATTTAATTGAGCTCTAGTACCAGTCTCTTTATGTTGTTGCTTATGGATCAACAGTCAAAATTGCACAGTACTTGGATTTATTAAATATATTCAACACCTTGAGCTTATATCCTGCTTGGAAGTGATGAAACTGTTTCATTAGGTTAAGATAATAGCTCATAGTGTGACTCTGCTAATTTTTATATGGTGACAAACAATATAAGAACTTTATGCAATGTATGTTTCCAGAAGAAATATAGTGATCACAATCATTTGTATGATATACCTCTTAGCTATCTCATGAACTTGGGTTTTTTTATTTGAATTTGTATTGCACTTTTCAATGGAGGCTGTTGGTTTTATTTTATAATATATCAAGAAAATGAGGCTTTTAGTTATGTCAAATTACATCAGGAAGTGCTAAATCAAGCACATATCAAACGTAATTCCTGATTTAGTGACACTTCACCACTAAATTGTGAGTGCACTTGTTTCTAACTGCTAAATTCTTCCTATCTGTCATGAGTATGATCATAAGCACTGGGTAAGTCATATTGTTACCTGTTCAGCAGCAGTGCATCTTTGTATTGACATCTTTCTTGTTATTAATTGTTAATTGCAGTAATGGTGCACTTCTCCAACTACTTACAGGAAGTTATTTCTCTGAGAAGATACCAAAGGTTTGTTTGTTCCCCCTAAAAATCATGTTTGTCTGGCTGGAGCAGATTTGCAAGGATATTTTGAAATCATGTGGTAGTTATGAAAGCATAATAGACATTTCAAAATGCCCTGTAGTTTAAATTAAAGAAACAATTCTTGGAGTATTGACAAAAAATTCTCATATTTGTTGTGGAAGGCCAATGCCATAATATCATTCAACAACAGGCCAGCGACAGAGGCAGTCCCTTATTTTGAGCAGGTGATTATGTTTGTTTCTTGGCATTTAGTGTTTATTCGGAGATCCTTAAGGTTTCCTTCTAAAATTGTCAGTTTTATTGTGTTTGGTTTCATATGCATATGGTATTGATATTTATCCCCTAATAAAATTAGATCTTTTTGATGTACTAGTCTAGGATTGTAGTCTTCAAAATAGAAAGAAAGTAAAAAATGACAGCCTTCACCAGTCTCTTTTGCAATACATAAAATTCTTTGTTTAATATTGACAATAGTATTGACAATGTTCTCACAACTCTCCAACATTCAAATGTTGGCTTTAGAAAAACATTTCTGTAGTGCAAAATTTGTTCTCTCTCTCTCTCTCTCTCTCTCTCTCTCTCTCTTAGATTGTGCTCTGGTTTGTTTCACATTAAATCTTCTGTCATGGGGACGTCGTGCTGTTTTGTTGCGTTGTTATGAAAGAGACATGTTAATTTTAGGTTCTCATCATGTTAATTTGAGTCATATTTCTTCAAATTCATTTGTTCATAGCTTTTTATATTTATATACATCTACTTAAAGCATTATCATAGGAAGAAGTTGTTCTACTACTAGAAAAATGTTGCTCATCTAATTGTGGCTTTAAAACTTTATTCTAGAGATTGTTATTTCCTTTCTTCATCTTGTAGTCCTCCCGCCTCCTCTTTTTACTTTTTGTTATATTGTTGCGATTGTTTATTTGTTTAGTTTCACTTTCTTCGCTGTTTTTAGATACTTAAACCATGATTTTTGTCTTTGATAATGGTTAGATCATACTCATGCATATCTCATATCTTTAGAGTAGTTTTTATCATCTTCGTTATTATTTCATCTACTTTTCATGAATATTATATTAGTTTAGGATTGATGTTATATTAATCATGCATATAGGCCCGGTACATCTCATATCTTAGCATTGTCTATTGCTTTGTTTATCTTTAATTGCTTGTTTCATGTAAATATATGCTAGTTTGTTGTACATGTCATATTTAGTGCCTTCCAAGCCTTTAGGGTTTCATGTCATGTGTTCTTGCATTAGTCTTCATTTTCTGGTCATATTCATATGATCCTAATGTGATTTTATGGCTTTGCTTCTGAGGAATTTTGTAAGTACCCTTCCCTCCTTTTGCATCTTTTTGTATGTGTTTGCATTATTTCCCATCAATGGCATGTTTCTGTTATTTTACTTGCTATAATTGTCTATGTTGTGTAAATCCATGATTGAAAGGCTATTGCTTAGATTAGATTGCTTCTATCCCATGCAAACAAAAAAGACTTTTAGAAACCTTTAAATTTACGTTCTATTTTTGGGAAGTTTCCATCCTTGGAAACTTTTTAGTTTTGGAAAACTTTCTTGAAGTGATTTTGGAAAGAAAAAGAATCAATAAGTATTGAAGCATTCTAGTAAAAGTGATTTAGTCTGTTTTGGTGAATCACATAGATGGTAGGTTTAGTTTAAATGCATAGGTGAATCAAATTAGAATATGAATTTAATTTATCAAAAAAAAAAAAATATGAATTTAATATGGAAATAAATCTATAAAAATTGGGCGAGAAAAGGTGCTCAATCATGACCATCCCTTTTGTTACCTACCGAACCAAGTTTTTTAGTTATGCCAGATCAAGATTTTAAAAAGCGGCTATAACCGTTACGTAACGGATGTGGTGATTATCACCACCCATTACGCCGCTATAGTGGTGTGACAGAAATTCACAACTGTAATAGCCGATACCGTTACGTAAAGGTGATAATGGCTGTTACACCACCATTACCACTGTTTTTTTTTTTAATTTTTTAATTTATTTATATAAATTCTGTATATAGGCCATTTTTCTCTTTTTTTTATTTTTAAGTTGTTAAAATTGCACAAAAATACACAAAACTTAAGTAAAAATCTTCAAGTTCTACAAGACTTGAGTTGCTATCAAGTTTAAATGAGCTTGCTTCTTTCTTTTTCTTTTCAAACTTTCATTTTTTTTTTTGAATTGACAAGCTTTCGTTCGTTTCCTTTTCACTTAATTGTTTGAATATTAACTTATATTTCTATTTCCTCTTGACTTGAAGAAAATTTAGATTTCATATTATGTACTTTATTATTATGTTGATATTTTATATTTTGAACTTATGTTTATGAGAGTATTATTTTTAATATTAAACATACTTCTTTTTTTTTTCTTAACAAGGTGGAAGTTATCCGTAAGTATAATTAGCAAAGCAAAGAAAATTAAATAAATCCAACAATAGGAAAATTCTCTATAGCAACTTAAAACTAAAATAAAAAATTAATATAAATATTGGATCATGTTTCTCAGTGTTTCACATAACAAAGATATTTAATTTAGCTCCAAGCGACACCCATATAACACATTAATCATTATAGGACTTATTTTCCATATTGTAAAAGTTGAGATTCTTTCTCTACAAAGGTCTGCTTGCAATTTTGTTGTTTCCATATGTTTTAATGAAGGACTCGATGTTAGTTTGTGGATATTTAAAGGCTCTTATTGGTTTGCCATTAAAGGCGAGTTGTTTGTTTGTTCAATCTTCTGTATTTTTCACCTTTTCCATTAAAATAATGGGTGCAAGGGAGAATATAATGCTTAAATGGATCACTGGTTGAAATTAATGTTGATATAGATCATCAATTATTCAAGTTAAAGCGTAGTTATTGGATCAACTTTTAGTTGGGTGATTTTATACAAGTGGGGCACCATTAACTAACAAAAAATTTGTTGTTATGCATTAAAATTCAAATGAGATTCAACGTGTGTATTATTTAAGGAATTTGAATGAATTGAAAAAGAAAAAGAAAAAGGTTTGGTTATTATGTGTAATCTCCCTTAAACAGCCTCACCTATGAAGCTTGACTTCACAGGTTCCTTGAAACTGAAACTGTAACTGTATACTGTGAGTCAGTAGCTTTCAATGTTAAAACCTGTAACCAGATAACAATCACCTGCTATAAAATTCGAGATTAGGGACAGCTCCTTTCATTACTTGTGTAACTCAACTCCTTCGCATATTCAGATTATTGACACCCAAAAAAAAAAAAAAAAAGGAGAGAAAAGAACAAAAAAATGGCTATATAAAGTTTTTCTTTTGGAGCTTATAAAGTTCTTGAATGTTTATAGGATAGTTACTTGCAGAATTGTCATGCTTTGGCAAATTACTATTGCACGTTCTAAAGTGTTTGCAATGCTATTCTGCAGTTAGGTCCTCTTGTTAGTCAAATGGTGCCTGTTGT
Source organism: Camellia granthamiana (assembly GCA_036172215.1). NCBI lineage: Eukaryota > Viridiplantae > Streptophyta > Magnoliopsida > Ericales > Theaceae > Camellia > Camellia granthamiana. Next base: position 108,878,995 of record CM069915.1, on the reverse strand, counting down.
GGAATCATCTCCAATTTATTCCATGGCTAGGAATGTCTCAGGTAGATTGCATTCTTACTCTTGATTTTTCTTTTTGTCTCTCTTTTGGGTAAAACTTGATTTTCTTAATTTAATTTAGAGCCATAATCGCATTGTTCCTTTCATTTTTGCCTTTGCAAAGAAAACTCTTATGTTCTTCGGTATAGAAAAACATTCAAACTAGTTTTTTCACTGACACGCCACTCAAGGAAACTTTTATAGACAATTGGCCAAGTTCTTTAAGATATACTTCTTTGTACCAGATACTCCCAAATTTCTAAGCTTTTTCTTGTCTGCCCTACAATCGAACTCTGTTGTTGTGAGGGTTGTTTGATCAAGTTTCTTGTTTAGTCAACTCTTCGTCAAGAGTTTCATCATCTTATCAAACCAGTGGTAAGTCTAGTTAATGCTTCTCCTTGCGACTGTTTGCATGGAGGGAAACGCCTCTAACCAAACAAGTTCGCTTCCCCTTTGCTAGAATTGCTTTCAGAACCTGTAGCTTCATAAATTTGTCACTTCTTAACATGCATTCAGTTCTCAAACAGATCTTTTCCTCTAATGCCAAAATTGGTGCAAGACTAAGGCAAGTGATGGCTAGTGACCTAAGACTCTAAAAGTGGGACAAAAATGGCATTTGAGAAATGTTGTAACCAAGCCACAAACTTTTGTTACATGAAACATAAAATTTTGGACATTTTGTTACGCTAATTTGTGGCAAGGTTACGCATTTTGTGGTTGATGTTATGAAATTTTGGGGTGAAGTTACGAAATTTGTGGTAGTACACACCCTTAGAGGGGTATGTACCATAGGATTTCCCTAGTATACAATATAAATATATCTTTTAAGAAGTGAATGTGCTGTAGGCACTTACCCAAAAAAAAAGAATGTGCTGAAGGGGTCCCTTACACAAGTAAATATAAAGAAGAAGAAACAAAAGGTATGGTTTTTCTCTCGTATCTCTGTCTCCTTGTATTACTTGTCAGATATATAGATGAAGAAGAAGAAGAGAGAGAGAAGATTTTATTGATATGTAGAATTGTGTGTTTTACAATGAGATGAAGTAGCCTATTTATAAGCCAAAGTAGATTAGGGCTTATGTTATGGATTACATCATAAAATAGGGCTGGTGTCATGGATGACATCAGGATAGGGATGATGTCATGGATGACGTCATAGAATAGGGTTGATGTCATGAATGACATCAGAATAGGGCTGATGTCATGGTGTGACATGGATGACATATACACTAACACTTAACACTCCCCATCAAGTTGGTGCAAATATATCTCTCATGCTCAACTTGCAACAAATTGGATGAAAGACCTTACTACTAAGACCTTTGGTAAACACATCAGCCAATTGATCTTCTGACTTCACAAAGGGCATACACATCAAACCTTTATTCAATTTTTCCTTAATAAAATGTCGGTCAATCTCAATATGCTTGGTTCTGTCAGGTTGAACAGGATTGTGAGCAATACTGATGGCAGCTTTGTTGTCACAGTATAGTCATAGGATCACCATAAACAATTCCTATATCACTCAACAGAGACTAAAGTCACATGAGTTCACAAGTACCATACGCCATAGCTCGGTATTCTGCCTTTGCACTAGACCGGGACACCACTGTTTGTTTCTTACTATGCCAAGTGACTAAATTACCCCCTACAAAAGTGCAGTAACAAGATGTAGATCTCCTGTCATCTACAGAATCTGCTCAATCTGCATCAGTAAATGCCTCCAACCTCAAGTGCCCATGATTAGAAAACAAAATTTCTTTTCCCGGGGCAAATTTAAGATACCGCAAAATGCAATACACAGCCTCCAAATGTGTTGTACGAGGATCATGCATAAATTGACTTACTATCCCAACTGCATAGGCAATATCCGTCCGAGTGTGAGAGAGGTATGTGAGCTGTCCAACAAATCTTTGGTACCTTTCCTTCTCCACCGAGTTATCAACACTACTACAAAGATGATGGCTAACCTCAATAGGTGAATTAGCTGGCTTACAGCCGAACATGCTTGTTTCTTCAAGAAGATCTAGAATGTACTTCCTTTGAGAAACAAGGATGCCTTTGTCAGATTTGGCAACTTTAATTCCAAGAAAGTACCTCAACGGGCCGAGATCTTTGATCCCAAACTCCTTGGCCTACTTCATCTTCAAATGTGTCACATCCTCTTCATCATTCCCTGTCACAACTATATTATCCACATATACAATAACCATAGTTACCTTATGTGCATTGCGTTTGACAAACATGGTATGATTTGCATTGCTTTGCTTATACCCAAACCTTAACATTGCTTTCAGAAATCTGTTAAATAAGCCCGAGGAGACTGTTTCAAACCATATAACGCTTTCTTTAACTTGCAGACTTTCCCAACTGTAGATTGAGAGGAGAATCCTGATGGCACATCCATATAAACCTCCTCCTCTAAATCCCCATGAAAAAAGGCATTCTTCACATCTAGTTGTTGCATAGGCCACTCTAGGTTAGCTGCACATGAAAGGATGGCTCAAATGGAATTCATCTTTGCTACAGGAGCAAAGGTTTCTTGATAATCCATTCCATATGTCTGAGTATATCCCTTTTGCTTTGTATCATTCGATTGCCCCATCTGCCTTTTGCTTAATGGTGAACACCCACTTACATCGCACTAATATTTTTTCCACTTGGAAGAGAGACTAACTCCCAGGTATTATTCTTGCTTAGGGCTTGCATCTCTCCTACCATAGCTCCTTTCCACTCAGGATCATTAACAGCTTATTTCCAACCCTGTGGGATACACATAGAAGACAGAGACGAAACAAAAGCACTATATATAGGAGACAATGAATCATAGGATAGAAATTTATAAATAGGGTGTTGAGTATATGCCCTAACCCCCTTTCTAAGAGCAGTAGGAAGACTCAAATCATCAATACTAGGATTGTCAACTACTGATTAAGAAATAGAATGAGGTATTTTACCTGTAGAATCAGTGGAAACAGGATCTGGAACCGGCACGAGGGACGATGATTCACTTGGTGGCACAATGGATGGCTGCTCTTTCTGGCGTCGTGAATAAGTCTTAAAATCAACCTTATCCAAACGGCCCCTAATGTCAGGCTTAACACCAAAACCACTCTCAGGCTGATATGACATCATCTCATCCGCAATCTCATCCATAACACTCTCCCTCGGAGGAGATAGCGGAGAAGAAATAAAAAAGGACTCAGATTCACGAAAGGTGACATCCATACTAACATACACTTTTCGAGTGTGAGGATCATAGCATTTGTAACCCTTCTGAGTAGCAGAATAGCCAAGAAAGGCACAACGCACAACTTTAGGATCAAGCTTTTCATGAGTACGAGGTTGCAAATGAGCAAAACAGACACCCAAAAACCAGAGGAATGGAAGACGTGGGATAAGCCACAGGAAGAAGTGCAAGAGGAGTTTGGAATTGAGGACACTGGAAGGCATATAGTTGTTGAGATAAGCAGCAGTAAGAACAACATCACCCCAAAAAGACTTAGAAACTTTCATGGTAAACAAAAGGAAGTGAGTAACTTCAAGAAGATGGCCATTCTTGTGTTTAGCAACTTCATTCTACTCAGGAGTGCCAACACAACTAGTCTGATAAAGAATGCCATGCTCCTCAAGGTATGCTCGAAAAGCTCCATTAATACACTCAGTCCCATTATCACTCCAAAGACTTTTAATGGTATCATTAAAGAGATTGCGTACCATTTTATGAAAAAAGGCGAAAATAAGAAAAAAAAAACCTTACTTTTAGTTCGAAGAAGAAAGACCCAAGTCACATGGGAATAACAATCAATAAAAGTGACAAAGCAACGATATCCAGAAGTAGACACTACGGGGAAAGGCCCCTACACATCAGTATGAACAAGCATAAAAGGAAAGGTACTTTTATTAACTGAAGGATAACAAGTACGTTTATGCTTAGCAAATTTACAAGCATCACAAACAAAAGTGTTCTTAGAACAATCTCGAACTAAGGAAGGAAAAAGTCTTTCTAAAATACTAAAGGATGGATGACCTAAATGACGATGCCATTGATGGAGGGGAAGAGGAGAACCAGTAGTGCACTGAAGAGCCTGAGTGTTGGACAACAGTAATGGAGGAGGAACAAAGTTAAGACTCATTCTGATGGTTCTCTTAAGCACTACAAGGCTTGCCTGGTTGCCAAGGGTTTTTTACATGAGTATGTTATTGATTATGAGGAGACCTTTGACCTTGTTGCCAAGATGACTACTGTTCGTACTTTAATATATGTCGTCGTTGTTCGTCATTGGCCTCTTTATTAGATGGATGATAAGAATGCTTTTCTTAATGGTTATCTTGCTGAGGAGGTTTACGTGCATCCTTTCCTTAGTCTTCACCATTCCTCTGGACAGGTTTGTCGCCTTCGGCATACTCTGTATGGTCTGAAGCAATCTCCTCGTATTTGGTATGATCGTTTTCAGACTACTTTTACTGAGCTTGGGTTTCATCCTTCTGCCGAGGACTCTACTTTGTTTCTCCTCCACATCTCTGTTGGTTTTGTTGCCTTATTACTGTATGTGGATGATATGATTATTACTGGCTTTGATTCTTCTGCTATCTCTAAGGTCAAGCAGTATTTCTTTCGCACCTTTGAAATAAAAGATTTGGGTCCATTGTGGTACTTTCTTGGTATTGAGGTGGCTTCTTCTTCCAAGGGTTACTTTTTTTCTCAGGCCAAGTATGCTAATGAAGTTATTCACCGTGTTGGTCTTACTGACACTAAGATTGCTGATGTCCCCATTGAGCTTAATGTGAAACTTAAGACTACTGATGGTGTTCCTTTTCCTGATCCTACTTTATATCGAGAGCTTGTGAGTTGTTTAGTCTGTCTGATGGTTACTCATCCTAACCTTGCCTATGTTGTTCATATGGTTAGCCAGTTTGTTTCTGTTCCTCGCTCCTCACATTGGCTGCATTTGTTCGGATTCTTCACTATCTCCGAGATACTATATTTCAGGGTTTATTGTTGTCATCTACTTCCTCTCTGGACTTAGTGGCCTATGCTGATTCTGATTGGGCTAGTGAGGTTACTGATAGCAAATCCATGTCTGGTTTCTGTATGTTTCTTGGCGATTCCTTGATCTTTTAGAAAAGTAAGAAACAAACTGTTGTTGCTCGCTACACTACAAAAGCAGAGTACCGTGCTATAGCTTGTGCTACTGCTGAGATTGTTTGGCTTTGTTGTCGCTTATCTGATTTGGATGTCCCTTGGTCTTCTCCGACCTCCCTCTACTGTGACAACCATAGTGCTATTTAGATTGCCCATAACATCGTCTTCCATGAGCGGACAAAGCACATTGAGATTGATTGTCACTTTGTCCGTCAACTTCTGTAGTCTGGCTCTATCTCGCTTCCTTTCGGCTCTTCGACTCTAACTCGCTGACTTCTTTACCAAGACCCACACCACTGCTCAGTTTTAGTTTTTTCTTGACAAACTCTTAGTGTTTTCTGCTTAAACACGTTGAGTTTGAGCGGGGGTGTGAGAATATTAGGTTTATATATATATGGTAGTATATATATATATAGTAGTATATATATTCTATATATATTAGAGATTTGAGCATATAATTTTGTTTCCCTTTTACTTCTAAGGTTTGGATTGTTATATATACTAATGTATTCTTGTTTCAAAAACACAATTGAATATACAAAAATTCTTCAGAAACCTTACAATGAAAGCCAATGAGCTCTCCCCTTTCCCCCTAAATAAAGCTTAAGGGAATGACTCCAGGCAGCAAAATTTTTCCCATTCAGCACCACACTCGTGATACGATGAAAATGAGTATGATGTGAGAGAAAAATTTGGAGTAACTGGTACCATAGTAAAAACATTAGATGAAGACTCAGTCATGGTGACTAGAGAAGCAGGTGATGTGTATGATTAACAATATAGAATGATACACAAATCATAGAACACACTGAACACATGGTGTAACTAATCCAACAAGTGCTATCGAATAATCCGGTAGCCCACTAACAAAAATAACAAAGAAAAGATGTTTACCACATCAACACAAGAACCCTGGAAGGGTAAAAAGGGGGTAAAACTATCGAGAAGACCAGCCGCACTAGACCCAAGCCAGAGGGGGCCTAGTCGGCACCTAAAAGACTGTCAGCAGCAGGTTTGAGGGGCTGTGGAGGGATGAAGGTGGCTGTCGGCTAGGGTAGAAAGAGAAGAAGGGGTGTAGGGTGGATAGGTAGGAGAGAAGAGGCTGCCGATGTAATGGGTGGGAAGGTTCTGAAAAGCAGTTGTGGTCGCTGTAACGGTGGCGGTGGCGCGGTTGCGGGGTGTAAAGGCCGTAACGTAATCGTTGCGGTAACCGGAACCGTGAATTTTTTTATTTTTCGCACAATTTAAAAAAAACTTACTGGTACGCATATTTTTTTTCCATAATCATATTTATTGGGTTTTAAAATAAATATTGATCATTTTTTGTAAATTTTAAAATATGATCCAATAAATTTTATATTTTTAAATCACTATAAATTGAGTTTTTTACATTTTATTTTAATAATTAATGACTTTATATGTCATAAATCCATATTATGCTTGTGGCAACAAAAAAAAAAAAAAAAATATTATTGGACTTAGATGTATAAAATTATTTTTTTAATTATTATACTTGTGGAAGCATATGCAACTTTTAATTTAAATAGTTTTAAAAAATAAATTATACATGCTAATGTAATCATATAAAAATTAAAAAATAAATTGTAAAGAATTTTTTTTGTTTGGGTTTCGATCACTTGAATATTCATTCTCTTTTTGGATAACTAGTAAATAAAAATAAAATAAACTAATCAAAAAAAATTGACATGTATAAAAAATGTATTAATATATAATTATAGGTGTTATGTTTTCTAGATATTTTACAAAAAAATCAATTACTAAATAATGACAAAAGTAAAAGAATAAATAATAGCCTAAATATATATATATATATATATAAATAGATAATGACGACACTTATTATTATTATTATTTTCAAACAATATATAGATAGATGCACACAAACAAAATGGTTGAGTGATAGCAGCTGAATAGAATATAGCATAGGTCTTGCTCCTATGCTACTCCTTGCTCTATTTCTTACTTCTCCTTCCCTTTTCTCTCTTTATCCCTCCTCCCCCATTTTCAGTTTTTTTTTTTTTTTTTTTTTTTTTTTTTTTTTTTCGAAAGAAGCAGTTCGGAACCGTTATGTAACAGTGTGTAATGAGCTGTTACGGCCGTTACGGCACCATTACGACCGCTACGGCAGCCGCTACGGCCGAGACACCTGTGAATCTCAATCGCACTGCAAAAGCGGCCGTAACGGGTGGCGGTAACCACCAAAACCATTACGTAACGGTTGCGGCCGCTTTTTAAAACCTTAGGTGGGGCTATCGGGTGGATGAGGGCTGCCGAAATAGAGAGAGGAAGTTGGTGGCTAGGGTTTGGCTCTAATACCAAAAAGAATAGAAGAATTGAATGGCTCAGTCTAGAATGGAGACTAGCCTGTGTATATATACTGATAGAGATTTACAAGATAGGAAATAACGTAAAAGGAAACAAAATCAAGGCCTAACCAATGCCATAAAATAAGACCTAATTGATTCTAAGAAGCTTGAGGGCAACCAACAAAGCTCGAATCTTGCTCATGGTGCATGGGGTGAACCAACAAATGTCCAGGAAGCCTAAGTTCCCTAAGCTTAGCATCGGTATGTCCAACTCAAGGGCAATGAGCATCAACATTGAACAACATTGACTAAGACTCAACCAAGCTATTAGCTGCAGATATCCTCAATCCAAGTAATCTTATTAGAGATTAACAGGTGGCCAGCACACTTCCACGGGGATTTCCATGGAGCAGTAGTATGGCATGTAAAGATCCAAAGGGGCCCTGATATGCACCCTCCGACAGCAAACATGCTAGGTCAAGAGCTGGTTGCTCTAGGCATGCTATGGACCAATGGTGCTTATCAAGGGCTGACTGAACCCCTGGCTTTGCATCTCTTCAATCATCTCAACCCACAAAGTTAACACGTGTACAATTTATGTCCATATAACCCACCTGAAATTTTCCATTTTTGGCAAATTCTAGGAAGCCTCAAAGAGAAGATTTCCATTTTGAGCTTATCTCTTGTCCTCTCAAGTATTAAATGAGCCAAGCCATCTATCAACAATACAACTAACCCTTTTGACCTATAAATGGAGCCTTAAACTTTCCCTTAGAAGGCAAGCTATCAAAGGCAACCAATAGCAGCACCTTCTTCCACTTCTAATATTCCGCTCCTGATATCCTTCTTTTTTTCCAACCGTCAATACAGAAGTCGCTCCAGCTAACCGCAACTCACTTTCAGCCCATCACTCACTCCCAACCCCTTGAACATATGTCATTGTTTGCAACAAGACACCAAAAACATGCTTATACCTATTTGAGTTATACCTTAAACAGCCCACGAAAGGTAGGAAGATGGAATATGGACAGCAGCTTCCCACACTACTTGAACTTTAGGCGTGACACCCATGCTTCAAAGCCTCCTCACGCAACTTTTGCCTGCCTAGCAATCTTACTAAAAATGTGGGTTGCCCTATAGAGTAAGGGCTAGAGCTTGCTTGCATCTACCAGTTTCTCCATCCCAGCCAGAGGTTCACAAGTCATCTTGATATCTAATGCAAGCATTGCAATCAAATATCAAATTGAGAGAGAGAGAGAGAGAGAGAAGAGCACATAGCTCAACCAAAATCTATATTCTTCAATTAAAAACCAAGTAGAATGATCCTTACATCATTTATGTATACTAATAGGACACTTAACCCACTAAATGGACATTTATATACAGTTGAAGTGTAAAAGTTATGAAAAACTTCGATTAGGGCTAGAGAAAAAGAGAGAAGGAACAAAGAGAAGACTAAACATTAAACGTATGTTTTTAGGTTCTTGAATAAACCTAAAACCATCAACAAATATTTATATAAAATACAATATGACTATATGACCATATTACCCTCACTCAACATGAAAAATAACATATACCACTATATATTCTAACATATACAAACTCATTTTGACGCTTAACCTATTTATCCTACTACATCGATCTCTTTCTCTCCTAATACCATTGTTTCACGGATTTTCATGTATTTTACATGTTTATGCAAGTTATTAAGAAGATTTCTAATCCACGACACAAGGCCCAAAGACACAAATAGAGGTGCCTTTGAGTCAGCCCAACATCTTGAGGTCACAATCAAGCTGTGCCTAGTTCCCTTTGAACCCAGGCCCAATTCACTCGACCAACTTTCATCTCAATACATAGCAAATAACAATATATAGTCATTATTAATTTTATTTTTTGTCGTAACCCCTCTATGTGGGTGTTTAGGAAGTAGGTTTTTATGTAGGTTTTTTTAGTTGTAGGATATTATTGGAGAAAAAAATTTTGGTGTTTGGGAAGATAGTTGGTTTTTTTTGTGGTTGGATGTGATGTTTGTGAGAGAAAAAGTGAAATGATTATGGGGTTTGATGTGATATTTTGTTTGGATTTGTTTTTTTTTGGTTTTGCAAAAAATTTGTCTTTTAGTGAAAAAAATAAAAAAAAAAAACCAAAAAAAGTTGTTGCCAAACACCGCCTATATGTCTCCTAATTTTTTGAAGATCATTGTGTCCCGTGTTTTATGGCCTGGGATAGAGTCGAATGGAGAATAATGATTCATGTGGCCGACGCCATTTGATGGGACTTAAGGCTTGGTTTGGTTTGGTTTATTGTGTCCTGTGTTTGTGTTGCTTAGCATTGTACTACGGTTGATGAAGATTTGGGACGAGCACACAGCGGTCATGTGCGTAGTTGTGTAATTATCTCTAGGTATGACTGTTAGTGGTAATATTTCCTTTCATGTGAATGCATTACTTGATGCTTGAGTTACAAGGTTACATGCAATTTGTAGAGCTCTTAGACTTAAATGTATATTCTTGTGTTCTTCACTTTTTCTGAATACTCCAACCTATCATTGATACAAATAATGTAGGAGATGCATGGAAGACACTACTTGATATGGCTGCAATGATACCAGACTATGATCAGGAAGCTGTGGTTTCCTTAACCAAATTTGTCGATCAATTGCCCTCAGTACTGAATCAGGTTGGATGCCTAAATGATTCTCCAAGAAACTGTTTTTTGAGCAGACTTCTTTGTTTCTTGTGGAATGTAGATCTTCGATTTGTGTCTCTTTACCTGACTGTCCTTGAGTCTAATTATTTCAGAAGATCCAGTTTACCAATAATTTAAATGCTAAAATCCATTAAAAAGATTTGGTCAATGGATTTTAAAAATTTTAACTAGACAGTTTATCAGTCTAGGGATCAGAGGTGGGGGAAAACATGTATAATATTTGCATGGTTCAACGCTTCTTTAACCCTTTCTGATACCTTCAAGTGGTAGACTGGTAACTGTGTTACAACTAACCTGGATACATCATTAAAGTTGATATTTCTTCCTCTAGGTCAGACAGGGGATATCGGAGTTCAAGCCAACACCCTCAGAGAATCGTGATTGTTTTAAGAACTCATACAATGTTGAGCACACACTACTGGTATTATTGTGCATTTAATGCCAGAATTAAATCAGAGTAGATGCCTTTTGATATTTATTGTGGTGATGTATTGAATTGTATTTCTCAGGTGAAGTTCAATTTTGACACGATTGACGAGACAGATCTCCTTGAAGAGACACTAAAGCCTCGTGTAGAGTCTATAGGTGGAACACTAGAGAAGGTCTTATTGACGGGTAACCATGTCACACCTTGCATACAGGTGACAATTTGCTCATTGTTATTGCATGTTTGCTTTCTACATACAATATTATATGTGCATGTGTCACAGTGTTACAATTGTAAACTAAATATTGGGTAAATTACAAAAAACAAATACCTTACTGTTTGACCCTTTGTAACAAATTGAACCCCAGCATTTTAATTTAATCAATTTAAACTCTGAATTTTTAAAGAGATCCCAATCCTAAACATCTGTTCATCTCCATTTAGAATGACTAACGGATGATGCTGATATTGTAAATTCACATCATTATTATTGTTATTATTATTATTTTTATCTCATCATCTTCATCAACAAAACATACAATATATATAGTAATAATCCACTGCCTCACTTCCGACCATAGGCCATCCACCTTTGCCATCATCTCCTTGGTCCACCATGTCCACTACCACTCCATCCCACCCCTACCCACCGTTGCACACACACACAAATATAAAAAACGAAGCACTATAAATCAGAATTTTAGGGTTTATATTGAAAATTTTGAATACCCAGGGTTTAATTTGTTAACACTAATTAGAAATTTAGGGAGAGTATACCTATTTATATGGTCGAATAATGGAGAATACTACGTAGTGATTATTAATACAGACATGTTTATGTAGTGATATTATGAATTTACGATAATTCTTTTTATAGCTCATGACAAGATAACCATGCCTTGGTGATGTAGTAAAATAAATAGGCTAAAGTGTCAATTAAATAGCTTATTAGTTGTAGTCTATATATAGGTGATGTAATAGTCCATTGTACTGAGTTTTTGGAATAAAAGAATATACATTGAAATTGGAGTAAAGCTTAGTTTCTCTCTCTAGCCCGAAGGGGTTTTACCTCTAATTGGGGCATTTGTCTTCTCTCTCTTGATTTTATCTTGATTTTGCATTTGGAGTTCATCATTTGGTATCAAAGCATCAAGAACTTGGCCTGGTGGGGGTGAAAAAGAGCTATTGTTCATCTCTCTTCAACTCAGATTTCGGATTTCACATCTCGCATTACTTGAAGGAACTCGATATCCTAACCAAATGTGATCTAGGTTCGCAATCGTTTGGATAGTCGCGACCAGGTCCAGATTCAAGATTCGAGATCACGGCCTAGCCCTAGAGTTGATTTCACGAACTGGTTGTTGATCGTGAGTGATTCTTGGTCTTGCGAACTTGATCGTGAGTTGAATCTTGATTTTGCGACTCCAGTTCTTCATCGTTGCTCTGGATTTCGCAGAATCTAAATCAAATTCAGTTTCGATTGACGCTGGGATTTACGAAGTTTCCTCTTGATTCGCTGTTGAGTTCGATCGATCGACTTCACTGTTGTTCTAATTTCGCCAATCGAAATCACAATTTGGGACTGAGTTCGTAACTTATTGGATGATCACCATCTAACTTGCGTACCTGGATTGAAGTCTGTATTCTCGAATACCCATCGTGATCTGATTGTACATCGAAGAAGGAGATCTGAAACTGATACAAAAGGTTTGGGTGAGATCCGTAAATAATCCGCAAGTCTTGGATTAGGTTTGAAATTGGCTCAAAGGTACTTGGTGATATTCGAAACCTTGATTCTAGCAATCGACTCTTTCTAGGACTCTTTATGATTGCAAACTAGACTTAGCTTTTCAATCTGGCTTTGCAACTCGAAGGTTGATCTGCGACTCCAGCTTGTCGTTGAGTCAAACATTGCGACCCTTCGTGACTCTGAAATTTGAATTTGGACTCTAGTTTTTTGCTGTGTCTACTTGCTACTGTTGTTCTTGGTTTGATTTCTTGTCTGCAAATTTGACCTTGTAATCTGCATTTTGGGATTGATTGTGTTGTTCTGCAAATCTTTTTATCTTTTGGTTCTATTAGGTTGTTTGTTATAGGTGATCGCGGTTGAGATTGTCAAGGTTTGGGTGAAGAAGCCGAGATTAAATTCTCACTGGGAGGAAGCAAATATGCAATTCATAATCAAAGAGATGAGTTGAAACAAAAGAGCAACGAATTGTGCCTTGGAAGAGGTACCATGCTATTTTTGAAAGCTTCAAAGAGTTTATTTGAAGTTGTAAGTGTTTCCTGCTTCTATATGCCTCCATAAGATGTTGGCTTGAGTTTAGTATGCTGTTGGCAGTGATGTTCATTTGACGTTTGTGTCTACAAGACAGAAGGAATAATGCAATGCAGATTTCTTGATCCTGATTAGCTTTTCTCATGTGGCTCTTACCTAGTAGTTGCAATGTCGATCCTGTCGCAATGTGTCCCATCTTTCAGCCTTGTTTGTTTTGGACGATATCATTTGCCAGCCTGGTAGTCTCGTTCCAATAGGAAGAGTACTCGTTTATTCCAGTTTGCATGTCAGAGGTGAAGCGGTTCGGAAAAATGAGAGTCTGTCCAAGTGTTAACAAGGGGGAGTATGGTCGTGATGGGAGTTGTCAGTTTGCACCTATGGTTGCTTAGCCAAAGAAGCAGATTGATGTATTCGTGTAAGGATGAGTTGTGAGGAGACATGTTTGTGTTGAGCATGGAGATGCAACACCTATTCCTCGCCTAGGGATTCAATGCATGGCGTTACGTTGAGCACACTTAGTTGCTGCTTAAACTTGAGGACAAGTTTCTTAAAGAGGAAGAATCTGATATGGTAGAATAAATAGGCTAAAGTGTCAATTAAATAGCTTATTAGTTGTAGTCTATAAATAGGTGATGTAATAGTCCATTGTATTGAGTTTTCGGAATAAAAGAATAAACATTGAAATTGGAGTAGAGCTTAGTTTCTCTCTTTTTTTTTTTTTTTTTGAGCAACAACAAAATTTTATTAAAAAAAAAGAGAAAGAGGATAAGAAGTTCTCATACAAGGAAAGAAAGAACAAGAGTAAAACAAAAACAAAAAAATCAAAGCCCTAGGGACGGCAAACACCGGCCCAATCCCTAGAGATCAAAAACAAGGGAACTCCTTTAAAAGGAGGGGATACAAATGCCCAAAAAGACGCCAAAAAATTCACCCTATCCCACAAAGCCTCTACACTAGCTTCCTTATCATCAAAGATTCTAGCATTTCTCTCCAACCATATAGCCCAAAAAATAGCAAAAACAATACATATCCACATTGTTTTGGCTCTCTTGGTTCTCCCAAACCCTATAAACCGAGTAAGAAGCATCTGAATACATTCCCGCGGAACAACCCACTGCTCATCACATAAACTAAATAACCGCTGCCATAATACACTAGCCACCGGGCAATGAAAAAATAGATGATCCGCTTCCTCCAAGTTCCTCTTGCACATCACACACCATTGAGGACAAAGAGAGTAATTAGGCCTTCTCCTTTGGAGAATATCATTAGTTGTTACACCCTTTTGAGTCAAAGACCACATGAAGAACTTCACTTTATGAGGAACATCCACTTTCCAAACTTTCTTATGATAAGGAAACAAGGAAATAGAAGGATTATCAATGAGCTTATCAAAGAAAGATTTACATGAAAAGACACTTGAAGAACCCAGATTCCACACCCTAATATCACAAGATGAAGAAAGAGAGACCCCCTCAAGCACTACCAACAAAGATGCCAACTCCCCCGCCTCCCTATCATTCAAGTTTCTAACAAAATCAAAATTCCAAGAGATGGGTGCCAAAGGAGAGCACGCCACCGACGCTATCGAAACGTTTGAAGAACGAACCAACCGATAGAGAAGGGGAAAAGCTCTGTCAAACGAGATATCCCCTAACCAAACATCCTCCCAAAAGCGAATGTTCACCCCATTCCCCACTCTCAACAAAAAGTAGTTAGACACAAGAGGATACAAACGAGAAATGGATTTCCACGGAGAACGACAATTGCCTCTATTAACCACATTAGAATCTCTACCATTGGGTTGAACTCCATACTTGCTTTTAATAACTGAACACCATAGCGAATCACTTTCAATTGAAAATCTCCACAACCACTTGCCCAAAAGAGCAATATTCCTAGCAACGATGTTTCCAATAGCTAATCCACCCTTTTCCTTGGGAAGTGAAACCGTATCCCATCTAACCAAATGAACCCCTCTGCCCTCTTCACACCCTTCCCACAGAAAGTCTCTCATCAATTTCTCAATTTTCCTCGCAATGTTAATCGGGATTTTGAAAATGGATAAGAAATAGATAGGAACAGATCCTAATACAGATTGTACCAAGATATATCTCCCCCCCCTTAGATAACAAAGCTCGCTTTCAACCCTCCAACCTTTTCCCAATTTTGACAAGAACAGGTTCCCAAAAGGACGCCAATCTAGGATCCCCACCCAATGGGAGCCCTAAGTATTTGATAGGAAAGGACTCAATAGAACAACCCAATATATCCGCTACCATACTCACATAACTATCATCCAAATTAATATCCACAACACTACTCTTGCTAAGATTGACCTTAAGGCCCGACACGATTTCAAAAATTTGCAGAATCTGTAGTAAGCACCCCACTTTATTTTCCTCCTTTGATGAAAAGAATATAGTATCATCTGCAAATTGTAAATGAGTAACTTCAATCCTATCCCTGCCCACCACAAACCCCTCAATAACACCCTTATCCTTAGCTAAATCAATAATCCTACCCAACACATCAGCAACCAAAATAAACAAAAATGGTGATAAAGGATTGCCCTGTCTTAGACCCCTAGATGCTAGAAAAGAATCCCCAGCTTTACCGTTCACAATGACCGACAGATTACATGACGACAAGCACCCCCAAATCCACTTTCTCCACCTAACTCCAAACCCCTTCTTTTTCAAAACAAAATCCACAAAGCCCCAATCAACATGATCATATGCCTTCTCGAAGTCTACCTTGAATACAACACCTTCCTTACGACGCCCCCTATACTCCTCCACAACCTCATTAGCCACTAAGACTACATCCAATATCTGCCGGCCCTGCACGAACGCACCTTGTGCCAAAGAAATAGTTTCCCCCAGAACAACTCTAAGTCTCCTAGAAAGCACCTTTGCTAAAATCTTATAGAGAGAGGTAACCAGACTAATGGGTCTAAAATCCCCAATCTTGACCGACCCCTCCTTCTTGGGAATTAGACAGATAAAGGATGCATTGGTACACAAATTAACCTCCCCACTCTCAAAGAATTCACCAAACACTCTGAAGAGATCATTTTTTACGATATCCCAACAATCTTGAAATACAGCCATTGAAAAACCATCCGGACCTGGGGCCTTATCTCTCTCACACTCAAATACAGCCTGTCTTATTTCCTCCTCAAAAGGCCTTTCAAGCCAATCAGCCGTCACTACCTCCACTGGAGCCCAGTTAATTCCAACAATCCCTGGACGATCCACACCCCCGTCAGAATATAAATTTGAATAAAAATCAAAAATCTCCTTGACAATAAGCTCCTCCTTACACACAACCTCATTCCGATCCACTACCAAGTTTTTTATAAAATTCTTCTTTCTCTTCCCCGATGCAACTCTATGAAAAAATTTAGAATTGGTATCTCCCACTCTAGCCCATTTTAACTTAGCTCTTTGACCCCAGAAAATTTGCTCCCTAAAAACAAGCTCTTCCATCTTCACTTTGAGCATTGACCGCCTATCCCTTAACTCTCCAGATAAACCCTCTCCGACCTCCTTCACATCTAATTCCTCAATATCCCGAATTAAACCCGCTTTCACCGCACCTATATCCCCAAAAACTTCTCGTTTCCAAACTTTTAAATTATCCTTGACCCCTCTCAACTTTCGCATAAACTTAAAGCCCTGCCACCCATGAACTCTACCTTTTTCCCACCAATCCTTAAAGGACTCTTTAAAAGATCGATGTTCCAACCACATATTCTCGAACCTAAATGGGGTGGGACCCCATTTAAAAGGACAACTCTCAAAAATCACAGGACAATGATCTGACACAACTCTTGGCCCAACCTCTTGCCTAATGTCCGGAAATAACTCCTCCCATCCTAAAGTATGAAGAAACCTGTCCAATCTGCAACACACCCGATTTTCCCGAAGGTTAGACCAGGTGAACCGAGCATTACTCAAAGGAAGATCAATCAACTCACAATCCCTTATAAAAGAATCGAAATCTCTCATACTCCTACTGGTGGAAACCCCATTGAGTTTTTCCGAAACGAGCCTAGTCACATTGAAATCCCCACCCACACACCAATTAGGGGAACAAAGCCCAAACAAACCTACTAACTCATCCCACCATTCCTGCCGACACCTGGGTTTGTTAGGACCATAAACCCCTGTCAGCCACCATTCCTTGTTATCCCTATTCCTGAATTTAATAGACAATGAAAAAACCCCAGCCACAACCTCACACTCCGATACAACTCTTTCATCCCACATAATCAAAATTCCCCCGGATCTCCCTGTAGAAGGCAAAACAGCCCATCTCCTAAATCGAGTCTCCCAAACACTCTTAATAAAAACCCTATCACACTCCTCACACTTTGTCTCTTGAAACATCACTATGTTTGGTAGATGCATTTTCAGAATCTCTTTAACTACGTCCCTTTTCCTACGAGACCGTAGTCCTCTAACATTCCAACTAAAAATCTTCATCGAGAACCATCATCACCCCTTGTCGCATTTCCCCGACCCTCATAATTAATGCTACTTTCAAGATTTCTTAATTCCCTCAACCCTTTCCTTCGCCCCGAACCTCCATGACTACTACCCCTCTTAAATGTAAACCCCTCCCTCCTAGACCGAACCTTCTTCCCACCTCGACTTACTAATTCCAGCCCAAGAGTATCAAGTAATTGTGCAAAATGAGGCACGTCATCCTCCTCCAAAGGGAAGGACACATACTTACTCATTTTCCTTAACCACTTTGCCGACTCATCACCATCGTGACCACAAACATTGCTCCTCTGAAGCCTATGATTAGGAGACTCCTCCATTAAAAGATCATTTTTATGAGTGTCCATATTAGTCGCTTGTGGGATCAAACTGCCACTGGTAGAATTTCTATTTGTATTTAAGAGAGGCCAATTATCATTCTTGTTAGAAACCATTATACCCACAGATGACTCCCCCACCACCCCTTCCCTAACAGACACAGACTGAACACCCTGAAGATTCGAAGGAGGTGAAGAAATCATGTCGTCCCTGTCAAAAGAGTCACAAACCTTTTCTCCAGAGTCAAAGACTGCCTCACCCTCAGTCCCCATAGTGTGCTGATTACAAGATGAAAATGGAACCTCCTCTTCATGGAAAAGTGAATTGAGATTCGGGTAAAAATCATCAGCCCTCTCCTCCTCGGTACAAACATCGACTTCCTCATTGGGGCCCAAAGATTCATCAGAACTATCATGGGACCCATAACCTTCCAATGCTTGGAGCACCC
This sequence comes from Camellia granthamiana, assembly GCA_036172215.1. NCBI lineage: Eukaryota > Viridiplantae > Streptophyta > Magnoliopsida > Ericales > Theaceae > Camellia > Camellia granthamiana. The sequence continues at coordinate 108,860,789 of CM069915.1, read as the reverse complement.
CATGAGGGTCGCAAATACCCATATCCACATCATTAATCATTCGATCAACACCAGGAAAAATTTCAAGTGCATCATCATTATCAGCTTCGTCCACTCCATCAATTCCAACGGGCCGCCCCATCTGAAGGAATTGCCCTGTCGATCGATCAACCACATCTGCCAAGCCCAAATGAATTTCATTTGGGTTTAACCCATCCTGTTGATTCCTACCTCGTTGGTCAGTCCCATGCTCCATACTGATATTACAAGTCGCAAACTCCACACCTTGCAAATTTCGACTGTCGGTACCATATAACTCATCCCCCCTCTGGTTTGCTGTGTGGATCCGATCGTTCTCACCATCGAATATACGCATCGACTGCCTAACCCAACAAAACCCTTGGTTCGAACCTGGAACAGAATTACCCGATTGAACTGGGTTAAGCCCATCACACCTCAGATTTTGAGAATAACCTTTATGGCCCAATGAACCATCTTCCACATGATTAGAAACTTGGCCCAAACTAAGGTTACAATTTGAGCCCAGATAAATACCCTCCTTATCTAGCCCTTAGGGGTTTTACCTCTAATTTGGGCATTTGTCTTCTCTCTCTCGATTTTATCTTGATTTTGCATTTGGAGTTCATCACTTGGGGTGTGTCGAGAGACAAGATTCGAGTGGCCATGATGCGTCCCCAACATGTTTGGGCCAAAAAAAAAAACAAGTAAAAAACTGGATGCACCGTGTGATGTATCCGATACATATCCTAATGTGTCCATGGCATGTCACCTTCATATAGTGATTGTCATGACCCCATCCCGCCCCAAACATGATAGTGCAGTGATCGGCCAGTAGTTGCGGACTACTAAAGACCTAATTTCTCAAAACAAGTTGGACTTTTAGGATAATTAGGGCAAACTTTCCAATTTTTTTTTTTTTGGGAGTGTGGAAGCCATTATTTGCTTATATTGAGTCCATTTGAAACATCCATTCAGAGCAGTGCATAACTATATGAGATGAAAGCATACATTGCTCTTCGATTGTTATCTTATATTATTTCATGTTCTAAACAACAAAGTAAGATACAACACTACAAAGCTTTACAAAACCAGTACATCAAACTTCTCTTTGTAACCAAGCTCTTCGTCACCTACATACATATATATATAAGCGAGAGGGGTGAGCTATTGCCCAGTGTAGTAATGTAGTAAAGCGGTAAATGAGTGAACATCAGCAAGCTTTATAAATCATAATACGAGAATCATACCTTGAGCATAGCTTAACATGAGCATTTGTTTTTAGAAGGTTGTAGCTTACCATGAGCATAATACTTCAAGACTTGAATTTCAAGCATGATATATATTGATGAACATTCCAAGGATTCTTGAGCATCAAGGTGTTATTGGCATGAGTCCCCCAATAACTAGGACATGTTCCAAGGGTGTCATCTTAATACATGATACAAGAATATATGATGTTCATTCATGATAAAACATTAGCATAGATTTCATAGACATAACATAGGTTTTGCATTTGGAACATAGCTTGTTAAACATAACTTTGCAACACTACTAATCACAAATGGCTCTCAAATGAGGGTTTTTCCTCCAAAATGCTTGACCTACACAAACAAGCATACAAACATCGATAAAGCGAAATGCGAAATGAATGCGTCAACTTAACTTCGATTTTCTTTCTTAACTACTCTTCCTTTAAGTCGGTTTCTAAGCCTTATTCAATCCTATTTTAGGTCTCAAAAGAGTATAATGAGGTCTAGTGCATCAAAACGAGCGAAAATGAAATCGAGTGAATGTGCTGGCAAATCCGCTATGGCGGTTAAGCCTGGAAAATCTGCTCATGCGGATTTAGGCAGTGACTACCATCAACAGTGTAATTTCCATCCACTCGTGCGGAATTTCTGGTTGCACAAACAGTTTCAAGCAGGCAAAATGAGTTAGTGTGTGTTCTTGGTGTTTTTCATCCATTTATTCCACCCAAAGCTACAAATCATGATAGCTCAAGTCTCAAAACATAAATTAATGATAGGAAATCCATGGAAAAACATTTGTATGCAAGAATGCCAGATTCAAACCGAATCAAAACATGATTTTCACAACAAATCTTTAAAACCTATTTTCTGTTCCAACCTTTTTCTTGTTTGTTCCAAAACAAGAATTTAACATTGTCAAAACTATTGGAAATCATGAGGAAACATGAGGGTTTAGCTTTTTATGCAATAAAAACATCAAAATAAAGATCAAAATGGCATGAATTATGGCCACCTAGCCTATTCTCCAACTTTCTCATCTCTTTTATATTCTTCTCCTAATAACTTCATTACTAACCCAAATTAATCCTAACTTCTCAATCTTAGATGGTAGGTAAGATTACTACAAGAATTAGGGCTCAAAACTTACCTTAGGATGATCAAAGATGGAATCCTAGATGAATTCTTCGAGCTCTTTTCTTTCTCCTTTCTTTCTTCTTCCTTCTTTCTCCTTTCTTCTAGCTCATTCTTGATTCTGCAGATTTTTCTTTCTTTTTTTGGTTTTATGTAAGGCAAGGTAGGACAAAAGAGTGGCAGGGACAAAAGGCTAGGTGGGTCAAAAAGAGAGGTGTGTGTTTGCTTCACCAGTTTCTTTAAGGGGGACTTACGTATAAGTCTTAATAAGTGGACTTATTGTCCAATAGTTCTTATAATAATTAATGGTATTTTTCATCAAACACTATTAAACATCACTAATTGTTAATTTTAAGTGACAGTTTGAAAATTGTCACAAAAAATATCACTAATTATAAGTTTTAGCAATAGTTTAAAAAAATCGTCACAAACAAATGTCACTAATTTTCAACTTTTAGTGACAGTTTGACGAATTTTTCACAAAAAAAGTCAGTAATTGTAAGTTTTAATGACAATTTATAACAACCATGACAAAAAAAAATCGTCATAAAAAATCGTTACTAATTGTCAATTTTTAGCAACATGCAAAAAATCGTCACAAAAAATATTTTTAATAACGATTTTATTAGGGCTTATTTTCAATCAGATTTGATGGAAATTAAGTTCAACTATTAGGACCTATTGGTAATTTACCCTTTCTTTTTCCTTAATCTTCATCCTTAATCTCCATCATTAGTTTAATTAATCAATCTTCAGTTATAATTAATCAAGGTTAGTCTCTAATTAATCAAGTTTAAACTTAATCTTGCTTAACTTAATTAATCTTGATTAAGGCTCACTAATCTTACTTAATTAACACTAATCTTGATTAGCAAAATGACATTTAGCATCAAAATGACAAGAACATTAGTTTATGGCCTTTAAGCTCCTCAATTAGTGCATAGGCACATCCTAGCATTCATAAATTTTAAATTTAAGGTGTCCCTAACTCTTAGTAATCTTCAAGTATTTCTCTTCTTAAGTTTGTTTTATCAAGGCATGTCTTTTACTTCTAAGTTTCTTGCCAATTGAACTCATCTTCTAAGGTTTTATCTTATCAATTCATATTTCTATCTCTAGAATATTTTAAGGTTATCAAATTAAGGTACGTATTCGGTCATGTCATGTAAAACCACTTTTGATGTGATACACGCTTACTATGTTCAAGAGATGATTAGTTCCTAAGTCTTTAACAGTTGAAAGTGAGATTGTCATGTTCAAGGCTTCCTAACTATTCATTTCTAAGCTTTACCTAAAGTATTTTGTGTAATGAGATGGTTAATTTGACTTGGGGTATTCAAGGATAGATAATAATATAGTTGTAGCACGTGGCGTTCTTTAGGGTGTCACAGTGACACACAAACAAAAGGTTTTGTCATATGTGATGGATTATGACTTGCATTTTCTACATAGAAATCCTGGAATTTTGTTTGTTTTGGTAATTGGTGATGTCATAGGAGCTGTTGAACTGGTCTTCAACATGTCATCCCCCAAAATCAAGGGTTTGCATATGGCAATCTATGTAATCATGGATAATGGCCAAGATCTGCTTGAGAATGTCAAGTACAAAACAGAATGCAGAGTATGATTTTATTTATTTATTTATTTATTTTTGTATTTTTTTCTTTTTAGATTATATAAATGGCTATATTTCCCAACTAGATAATTTTTTTTTTTCTGCCTTTATAAGTTTTTTTCTTTTTGCTTTCCGTCCCATGATCAGAGATTCAGAGATCAAGATGGCTAGCAGGTTACTTGTACACTCCAGCACTAACATAACATTTTTTCCCTCTACATATTCATTCCATTTGAGTTGATCATGGCCATCCATGTTCCATCTCTATGAAATTTTAATGTCCCTTTGTTTTTGTTTTTGTTTTTGTTTTTGTTTTTTTGCCCCTGCATGATCAGGAACCTAGATGGCAAGTAGGATATTTGTACACTCCGGCAGATGCTATTGCTCAGGGTCTTAAGACTCTTTCAATGAATGACACTAGAGTTCTTTCCAGAGCCATCACCACCTGGTTTACGCAGCTTCAGGAATAATGCAAGTGCCAAAGTTTAACCAAATCATAAGTTGTATGTAAATCTGACAGGCTCTTCAGTTCAAGGTTTTTGGGTTTAGCAACTCACTCTACTCATTTTATATCTATATATATATATTGGTTTTGAGCTTCACTCAAGTTGATTGGCAGGATTTTTAGTGTGGTGTATAGTCTAGTATAAAGAAAGAAGGGCCACTTTATTGTGGTGGAAAGAAATGAAAGCACATGGCTGCTATTGCACATATATGCATGACACGTGGAGATATATTATGTTGGACACACAATATACTTACATCTCTCTCTCTCTCTCTCAATAATATTTAATAAATAAACTTTTTGGGTAGGTCCTCAGCTATTGTAGTCTATGAAGTTGCATCTAGATTTGCTGCATTTAATTGAGGTGTTTACCTAGTACTCACAAATGCCTAATTGAAGTTCCAAAATTATTTCCAATTCCTCAATGATTGTGGGCAGGAATGACCGAATCCTTCTTGAAGGGTTCGGCAAAATCTCTGAGGTTTTTAAATATTTAAATATTAATTCAAATAATTATTTTTAAATTTGTACATTGTAATTTTTTTTAATCTAAAATTTTGTTTTTTCTTCTTTTTTTAAATGAAAATTCTTTAGGGAAGTGTACGTAATCAAATTTTTCTAACGTTTTTCGGTTGATAATATTCTTAACCCTTCTTGTGTTATAGTCAAATTTAAGCAACATATATATTTTTTTTCCTTCACAAGACCTACTCTTATGGATATTCTTAGTAGACTTAAACTTGTAATTCATTCATTCATTTCCCCCTTGCAAAATGGATTTATTCCACAGCAAATCATCTCTGATGATATCAGGAACTCACATTTTGCTTGCACTAGAAAGCAAACTAAAACTTCTTATGCTACCTTAAAGCTTGATATGGGAAAAGCTTTTGATAGTGTGTTGGGACTTCTTAGAACAGGTTCTTCGTCTCTACAAGTTCCCTTTGAAATGCATCCAGTTGATCGTGCAATGTGTCTCTACAGTCTCCTATTCTATTCTTATTAATGGCTCTTACACCCTTTTTTCCACTGCAAGGACTTCACCAAGTTGATCTAATTTCTCTGTATCCTTTTGTGCTATGTGTTGGTATCTTTTCTTCCATGTTGATTTTTTCTTTGAACCAAGGTGGTCTTAGAGGATGTGGGGAAGTGGTTTTTGGAAATACTCTTCTGATCGAGGAAGACGCTCTTGATTCTCTGCTAGTCACCTGCAAAGACAAATATTTCGGTCGGGGGTGCCGGGATTAGCACTCCGACGGGCAAGTCAGTTCCTCTACTCAAGAAAGTTTGTTTTTTAAGTTTAGTAGAGTGTGTTTTTCTTACATACCTTCCAAGAACGCTGCTTCCTTTATTTATAGCTGTTCCTCCTGAGGCCTCAGGGCCTGAGCTTGGTTTTCAATCATTACCTATTCTTATATTCGGCCCCCCAACGATCTTTATTAATCGACTTACGTATCGTATTCGGCCCACCCTAGACTTACAGGATGGGGCCGATTAATCTTTGCTGGACGTCCGGTTAATGTTAGTACTAAGACATGCCCCTTCCGATTTATCCATATATTCGGCTCCCACAACTGCCCCCCGAATTCCCTATTGATGGTAGTTATGGTAGTTAATCTGCGTGTTTGGTTTAGAATTCGAAAAGCCCCTTAGATCAGGAGGCTTTGCGTATCCCAAGGCGTTAGAAAATGTCAGAAAGCGCTCGCCTTTTCGTCTATCATTACACTTTCCCGCTTCATTCATGCGTCCCTCGCATTTATTGCGATTTGAAACTTCAGTCCCTTTTTGGTGCACATTTCGTCGATCATCTGATACGTTTGGACCGTCAGCGCGCATCTCTTCTCTCACCCGCATTTTCTGTAACTTTCGTCCGTCTACCTTTGCCTCATCTGCTCCTCGTAAGTTTTCTTCCACTTTCTTTGTAACCCTATTCTCTGTTTATCGTTTTTTACTTTTGGCGAAACCTTGGACCTCCGTCGAAATGGCTAAACACCTGAAGGACCTCCTTTCTGAGAGTCGCATTTCCGGCTTCCGACGACATTTTTCCATTTCCGATGACGTCCATCTAACTCTTGTAACGGACAGTACTCTGGATATGGAAAGAGAGGATCAGAATACAATCGTATTCCCCCTCCTGTCCATAGCGGAAGGCGGAGTCCGTTTCCCCCTACATCCACTACTTAGGGTTGTCCTTCGCCATTGGAATCTGATTCCTTCTCAGCCCAACGTAAATTTCTTTCGAATCGTTATGGGTGTTATAGAGTTGAATCGGCGTCTTGGGATCAATCTTGGAATTCCGGCTATTCGGCACTGCTATGCTTTAGCCAAATCCTCTGGTCGGCTGGGTCGGTACTTCCTTAGGGCCAAGGATACTGACCATCATTTGGTGATTATGCTTGCCAGTTCTGGTAAGAGGGTTGACGATGTAATGGTCAATGTCCGAGGTAATTGGGAGTTCGCTGAAGGCGAAGATCGCCTAGACCCCATTCCCAAACATAAGGGTGGCCCAGGTTGCCACGTAGTATCTTGTGTTTAATGGTTTACCTTTTAATCGGCTCTCTTTCCTTAATCACTCCTTTTTTACAGGTAATAAATTGAAGAAGATTCTGACTTGTGCTGACGAAGCGGTCCTTAGGGATATTAAGATTGCACTCGACTACTTTGGCCGCCCAAACGTGCAAAAACAGGGGAGAGCCGCCCACATTTTACTTCGGTACGAGCCCACCTATACCACGTTCTCGGCTGCTGACAACATTCCGATTCCATCCGGCGATCAGCAGCTCTCGGCTCTTATCTTCCCCAGCTACAAGAATCTCAGGCAAATCGGTCTCGAAGATTCTGATTCGGGGCGTGACGCAGAGCCGGAAATACAAGTAGTTGCCGATCCGACGAGAGAATTCACTGTGGAGGCCGAAGAAGTTGACGTGGCCGTCCGCTCTGCGTTTGAGGCTACCGGACTCGATCAGCCTTCGCCATCCGCGTCGGGTCGGGCAGAAGTCTCTTCTGGAGACATTTTTGCGAATTTGGGCGACCTACCCGGCGATTTCTTCGAAGGTATGGCGAAGGAAAGCCTTTCGCAAATGGCGCGTAGGAAAAACGCCGAGCGAATGGCTGCTCGACAAAAGGCCGAGGCCGGCGGATCTGTTCCCAACTTGCCTAAGGCCTCCGTACCCATCGTTGAAGGGCTGGCTCAGGTTACGCCGGTTGAAACGGAAAGAGGGGGTGAACAGCGGGCCATTGAGGAACGGGAAATTCCGGGGGAGCGCGGCCAAAAACGTAGCGCCGAGGGGGAAGCCAGTTCTGAAGCTAGTCCTGACAAACGGCCTCGCCTTGAGGAATCGGACGTGGTTGCTCCGTTTGTTATTCAGCCGAAGATCAGAGATACGCCGATTTCTTCCAATGCTTCTGCCATTGAGGATCCAGCCGTTGCGTTGAGCTTGGCGGCGTCGATTTCCTTGCCGGCTGACAGTGCAGCCTTTTGCGCCGTGCCGGATATTTTGGCCGTAGCCTTATCTGCGCAGTCGGCACTCCTGGTAGGAATCTTATATTTATTTCTGAATTTATTTTTTATAAAGGTATCTAATGATCCCTTATTCTTGCAGACCGTCGGCAGGATTGCCGACTTGGGTCGCCGTCTGCATGATGCTCTTGGCAAGATTGACCGTTTGCAAGCCGAAGTGGAAGGTCAGAAGAGTAGAGCGGAGTTTGAAAAAATGAGGGCCGCAATGGAGAGTGCCCGAGCCGAAGCGGAGAAGGAGAGGGCTCGCTCTGCTGAACAGCTTCGATCTGACGCTGAGGCTAGAGCGAATGCGAGTGAGGAATCGCTCAAACTCTCAAGGGACGAACTTGCCCAGGCGGAGGCTCAGCTGGAGGAGCTAAAGGCGGCCAAAGAGAAAGCCGTATCTGAGGCTTTCGAGGCGGGAAAGAGCGCCGCTTTCACTGAATATGTTGATGAAGTTCCCAAGTTTGAGAATCGGGGGTTCAAACATGGGTGGCTCAAAGCCCTTGCTGCCGCTGGGGTTACATCGGATTTGCCAATTCCTTATGAGCAAGTGGATGTCGAGCCACTCGAATCTGACACCGAGGAGTGATTTGGGAGGTGTTTCCTAATTAATTAATAATATATATATATATATATATTTTGGTTGGGTTTTGTTGGTTCAGGGTAGTTTTCATGTATAAATTGGTTACTAACTTGTACGCAATTTATTAATGAACATTTCCTTGTAATGCCACTACTTCCTGTGCACAATTTGTGTGATTATGTTAATGAAACATTTTGCTGAGTTTGGCTCGAAGCCTTTTGCTACTTTGCGTAAAATTGTTGCTGAGTTTCAACTTTTAGGGATTGAATATCCTGTGTCAACATTGATTTGTCTTTATGAACTGTCAAGTTGTGAGCCGAATAAATTGGTGAATCTGCGGATGTTGACATTTATACTCCATTTTCTTCGAATGCCTTGTTTTGATTAGACACGCGAGCAAACGATATTGTATGTACGGCTTATTTAGAATCAGGCAACGCCGAATTATGATCGATTCAGGAGTCGGCTGGGGTACCTGAGCCGAATATATTGATGAATGTGCCCTTGCCCCAGGCGGTTCCTTTGCTAACATGGGCAAATGATATTGTATGTACGGCTTATTTAGAATCAGGCAACGCCGAATTATGATCGATTCAGGAGCCGGCTGGGGTACTTGAGCTGAATATATTGATGAATGTGCCCTTGCCCCAGGCGGTTCCTTTGCTAACATGGGCAAACGATATTGTATGTACGGCTTATTTAGAATCAGACTACGCCGAATTATGATCGATTCGGGAGCCGGCGGGGGTATTCGAAGAGATGGTAAACCGCGCCCCTGCCGTCGACTCAGCCGGCGTCGGGCGATTCAGGATCTTTAATTAATGAGATTGCCTCGAACATGCTGCCTCTGTGAAGGATAAATGAACAAGAGTGCGTCCTTTATGAGCTTGGTATCCTCGAGCTCCTGGAGGAAAACTGGTTGCGTGAATGTCGAACTGACTCTTCTTTAATAGTAAAGGGGAAGCGAAGACCCTAGCTGAGCTGGGCGGAGATATGAACCGAGGTGGTGAACCCTCGCGTGCAGGAAGTAGGAGTGCCAGGGGTCGAGAGAGGCGTCAGTCTCCTCGACGTCGCAGTAGATCGCCCAGGCGAGACAAGCAGTCGCAGGGTAAATCTCCACAACCCCGAGTTGAGAGGAGGTCTGACGCGAATTCGCGCCCATTAAGCTTTGCGGTATTCGTAAAGAATAGACCCATGACGGAGGCGGATTCGATCGTTCGAGACCCAGACGTAGCGGTCGACTTTGCCCGACAAATATTCCCTCCTGAGGTTCAGCAGTCAATGCTTCGTCAGGACTACGAGGTGTTTCGCGAGGGCGTTCACGGCGCGGTGAAGGGGCTTTACACTGCTTACGAAGTCGGCATGCGACTGCGCGCTGCCCGTCAAGAGATGGAGAAGAAGGAAGAACGTATTCGAAGTTTGGAGGCCCGCGCGGAGGCGGCCGAGCGGGAACTAAGGAAGATCAAGGCGACACAGCCACAACCCACCGTGCACGCAAACCCAATTGTGGAGGAGAGGGTTACTAGTCGGCTTATCAGCTCCGCACTCGCCGATCGAGATACGGCAAGTATGTTCGCGATAGAGAGCGCGAAGGAGAGGGCCTATGAGAAAGGTTTTCATGAGGGCCGAAAAGTGGGGATCGAGAAAACCAAGGAGAGATTGGCCGAAGAAGTGTGCCACTGTGAAAATTGTGGGTTTCGGCATGGTTGGATCAAGGCATCTCGAGCCGCGGAAGCTCTTCGGGCGTCGGGAATTGATTTTGCATCACCACGCTACAGGAATAAAGATTTTCCGTTTTCAGCTTTTGAAGTTGAAAAGAGTGAGGATGAAGGCGACGCCGTATGAGTTTAGTAGTTGTAAAATTGGAATGCACGGCGCGTTTGAAGCTATGTAACTTATTATTTTACTGAATAAAGAACGTTTCATTATTACCGTCTCGTTGTCATTCGTATTCGGCTTATGTGTATTTTGTGTTGTCTAAATATTGTCCGGCCCAGATGGCTGTTAACTGTCCGGCCATACGCGGGCTTATCGGCAGGGTCTGCACGGCCGTTATGGTTTCGACGGCTATTTATCTTGGATTTGAGTTGGCGCATTATTACTTGGCCGGTTGGATTAGTGGGCTGGTGGTCGTTACGAATGTCAATCGACGCTCGTTTTATCCAGCCAATGCGTTTTTTGGTGCTATCAGACTCTCTTAGGATTGGGACCTCGAGATCGCAGTCGTCGCTGAGAATAAAAGGAGCAGGCGCTTCGCACCAATAATCCCACTCGACTCATCATTCCTTGCGTGGGATGGTGATTTTGGTTTCGGAGGCTCAGACTTCGGTCGAATTTGGCGTTGCGATGGTTTTCATCAGAAAACCTAGGTGTGAGGGGGTTAAGTCGTCCAAAGAGCCTGAGATCTGTAAGTCTCCAAGTCGTCGAAGCAGATCACCCCGAAAAGAGAGGCAACAACTGTTAAGTTCATTCTTCCTTGTCCTGGATCTTTGCCTTGACATTGTCAATGGTATCAGGGGAAGTTTGGCGCTGTGCGAGTCGTGGGCTTGAGCATATCTGGTTCAAGGTATTGCACGCCGTGGAGAGGTTCAAGGCGGCGCTCGTCGATCCGGCGATGCTGCTTTACCAGCGCATTTTGTTTCTTTTTTGCTTGCGATACTGTAATGCTCGAACGGGGGTTGTGTTTATGTAACAACTGTTTGATCGAATAAATGGTTATATTTATGCTTTCGATACTGTAACGCTTGAATGTGGGTTGCGTTTATGTAACAACTGTTTGATCGAATAAATGGTTTTATTTTAACTCTGCCTGCCCGTTATTTCGAATGTATGATTTGTTCTACTATGTTAGATAGGAGCAATTAATCTTTCGTTCGTGCCAACGTCTGCTCCGCCCATTCGGTCTCAAGGAGATGACTCGGCTCCGAATCCGGAGACTTAATCGGCCCTAAGGCGGCATGCGCCAAAGGGGGGCTCTGAATCCGGAGACTTGATTTGGCCAATCGTGATACACGAAGGGCGCTCCGAATCCGGAAACTTAATCGGCCCTAAGGCGGCATGCGCCAAAGGGGGCTCCGAATCCGGAGACTTGATTTGGCCAATCGTGATATACGAAGGGCGCTCCGAATCCGGAGACTTAATCGGCCCTAAGGCGGCATGTGCCAAAGGGGGCTCCGAATCCGGAGACTTGATTTGGCCAATCGTGATACACGAAGGGCGCTCTGAATCCGGAGACTTAATCGGCCCTAAGGCGGCATGCGCCAAAGGGGGCTCCGAATCCGGAGACTTAATCGGCCCTAAGGTGGCATGCGCCAAAGGGGGCTCCGAATCCGGAGACTTGATTTGGCCAATCGTGATATACGAAGGGCGCTTCGAATCCGGAGACTTAATCGGCCCTAAGGCGGCATGCGCCAAAGGGGGCTCCGAATCCGGAGACTTGATCGGCCCTAAGGCGGCATGCGCCAAAGGGGGGCTCCGAATTCGGAGACTTGATTTGGCCAATCGTGATACACGAAGGGCGCTCCGAATCCGGAGACTTAATCGGCCCTAAGGCGGCATGCGCCAAAGGGGGCTCCAAATCCGGAGACTTAATCGGCCCTAAGGCGGCATGCGCCAAAGGGGGCTCCGAATCCGGAGACTTGATTTGGCCAATCGTGATATACGAAGGGCGCTCCGAATCCGGAGACTTAATCGGCCCTAAGGCGGCATGCGCCAAAGGGGGCTCCGAATTCGGAGACTTGATTTGGCCAATCGTGATACATGAAGGGTGCTCCGAATCCGGAGACTTGATTTGGCCAATCGTGGCAAGTGCCCCACTGGGAATCGACATATGATTTTCAGCGTCGAGGAAAAGTAGTTCATATTGCAGGGGCAAAATATATTTACAGTTATCAGAGCCCACAGATCGGGTCAGTGATAGGGTTTTCGTCAGAACTCTGCTTGTGCCGCTTGGGGGGAGCCTCGTATTTCTTCAATGCCGTGGGTTGTTGGGAAACGTAGGATCTGATGGTAGGTGCTTGGGACGGCCTTCATGATATGTAGCCAGGCTCTTCCCATTATAGCATTATACGGCGATGGGAGCTTCACGACCAGGAATTCCACTTCGACCGTTCTAGATCCTGCTCGAACAGGTAATGTGACCTTGCCCAATGGGTATTCCGAGTTCATATTAAAGCCGAACAGTGGGTGAGGTGCCGGGGATAGATCTGTCTCGTTGAAACCGATCTTGACGAAAGTTTGATAGTACATGACCTCTGAACTACTCCCTGGATCTATGAGGATTCGTTCAATGATGAACTGATTTATGCGTAATCCAATAACCAACGGATCAACATGGGAAGCCGTTGCGTCATTGAGGTCGGAGTCGTTGAAGGCAATTGTCGGAGCTTCTTCGGACCGGTCAGTCGAAATACGGCGTCCCTGTAAAATTGGGTGCGATCAAATTGTGTGCATGGCCGGGAGTGTAGGCAGGCTGTAAATTACGTGGATCACGCCGAGTGGGGGAGAGTCCTGCCTTAATGCTAATGCCTTGGTTGGCTTTCCCTGTTTCACATACTGCTGCAGTCGATCGTCTTGCACCAGTTTTTCCAGGTGGTCTTTTAATGCGTAGCAACTCTCTGTTTCGTGGCCGTGATCTCTGTGATATTCGCACCTCCGGTCCCTTCGTCGTGTATCGGGTGGTCCCACCATCTTTGACGGCCATTTGAAGAATGGGAGGTGTTGGATTTTGGTCATTACAGCGGTGATCGGCTCTGACAGTTCCGTGTACTTTTTGTCAGCGCACCTCGAGCGCCTACTGTCGACTTGCAATTGCTCATTCGTCGGGTGGGAGCATTGATCGCTCGATCGGCGAGAGTCCCGCCTTTTATCCCGTTTAGCACGTTGTCGCGGCTCGGGGCTCAGAGGTGGCACGGAGCTTATCGGCTGAGCAATGTCAGGAGGTCCCGATTTGGTGGACGTTCGACTAGCTTTGATCCTCAGGGCATCATCTTCCACTTTGCAATACTCTTCGACTTTCTTCATCAACGCCCAGACTGTTTTGGGGGGTCTTCTGGTTAGGGAGTTGCGAAGAGCACTGTCAGGATGTAGTCCCATTTTGAAGGCGGTGACGGCCATGGAGTCGTTGCAAGCGTCGTCAACGAGGTTGAAGCACTCCCAATATCGCGCCGAATATGCTCTCAGCGTTTCTCCCGGTTGAATTTGCATAGCCCAGAGAGAGTCGGCCTGTTTTGGCTGTACCTCGTTGGTGATGAACCTGGCCCTGAAGGATTTTTGCAATTGATGGAAACTTCTGATCGAAGCCGGCTCTAGCTTGTAATACCATCTGACAGCTAGTGGCCCCAAACTGCTGGGGAATATTCGGCACATGAGGGCTTCATTGTCTGCATGCAGCGTCATGGCCTGCTTGTAGTGACGTATATGATCGGTGGGGTCTGATTTTCCGTCGTAGAGAGTAAATGATGGAGCTTTGAACTTCTTGGGCAGGGCCGCCCTCGCAATTCGTCGAATGAAAGGATCGTGCTGGTCCTCTTCGTCTGAGCTGCTTCTTCTGCACTTGTTCCTTATATGTGGGCTTTTTTCGGATGAGCTGGAAGTGTCTGAGCGTCCCTTGTTATGCTCCGTGGATAATGAATTGGAGTCGCTATCAGTTTCCCTTGGTCGGGCTCGAGGTCGTTGTTTACCTGCCCTCGGGGGTCGTTCGGGGTCTTGGCGCGCGGCTTCTTTGGATTTTGCTACTTCCAGGGCCAAATCTTGTCGGAGGCGTTCGTTTTCTGCGAGCATATTTTCCAGCCTTTGCTCATTCTGTTTAGCTTGTTCTATGATGGCTTGCATCGTCTCCTGCGCTGAAGTCGTTGGTGAATCAAAATTCAAGGCGCGTCTCGCAGCGATGGTTTCCTTCCCGAGCATATCTACCGGGGTGATGTCGTCTCTCTGTGTGGTCTCATTGGTGGCTATCGGAGGATCTTGTGTCACGCCTTCCATGGATGTATTTGAGTATTCCCACAGACGGCGCCAATTGTGGGGAAGTGGTTTTTGGAAATACTCTTCTGATCGAGGAAGACGCTCTTGATTCTCTGCTAGTCACCTGTAAAGACAAATATTCCGGTCGGGGGTGCCGGGATTAGCAGTCCGACGGGCAAGTTAGTTCATCGACTCAAGAAAGTTTGTTTTTTAAGTTTAGTAGAGTGTATTTTTCTTACATACCTTCCAAGAACGCTGCTTCCTTTATTTATAGTTGTTCCTCCTGAGGCCTCGGGGCCTGAGCTTGGTTTTCAATCATTACCTGTTCTTATATTCGGCCCCCAACGATCTTTATTAATCAACTTACGTATCGTATTCGGCCCACCCTAGACTTACAGGATGGGGCCGATTAATCTTTGCTGGACGTTCGGTTAATGTTAGTACTAAGACATGCCCCTTCCGATTTATCTATATATTCGGCTCCCACAGAGGAATTAACATTTCCAAGACAGCTCCCCAAATATCTCATCTTCTCTTTGCATACAATAGTTTTATTTTCTTCAAATTCACTCATTGTTGCCAAAATCTGAAGCACATTCTTGACACATTGTTTTTTGTCAAGTGAAGTCAGTAATTTTCTTAAATCTGGTCTTGTCCACCGCGCCCCCCCCCCCCCCCCCCCCCCTTTTCTCTTAATTTATAAAAAATACTTGGGTGTTGAGCTTGACATTGTGAGTCATAGGAAGAAGATATTTCAAGAGATAGTTTACAAGGCTCAAAAATAAGCGCTCACGTTGAATGTCCATTCTCAATGAATCTCGTCGACTCACCCTAATCAAGTCAGTCCTTTCTTTTATGCTTATATATTACATGTCCATCTATCATTTTTCCCATTATGTTTGCAATCAAATTTCTTCTATTTTCTCCATTTTTATTTTTTATTTTTTATTTTTTTATTTTTTTGTGATCTGGTGATCCTCTTCATCGATTCCATCATTGGAAGAATTGGGACTCCATTTGCTTTCCTTATTCCTTAGGCGGTGTTGGTGTGAGAGACTTGAGACTATTTAACCAAGCCCTTATGGAAAAACAATGTTGGTGACTTCTGTTGTGTACATATTCTATTTTTCAAGTCAAATACTATCAATCTTCCTCTTTTCTCTCTATTTCTTGAAGTTGAAAGAGTATCCTTTTTGGCGAAGCAACTTTACAACTTGGACTTCAATGGTAGGTAGGGACAGAGTTCTCTTTGGAATGATTATTCAATCCCATCACCTACCCCCATCCTTCTCAAAAATCAGATTTTTGATTTAGCTCCACTTCAATTTGTATTTAATCTGCCTGCTAGCACTACAGTAAAAGACCTTATTCTTTTGGAGCATCATAAGTGGAATGTCTCTAATCAATTCCGTCTTTCCTCCTTTCGTTGCTTTGCTTATTCTCTTCCTCCCTCTCTCAATTTGAATTTCTTGATAAACTCATCTGGGCTTCTCTCACTCAGTGAACTTCCACTATCAGCTTAGCTTATTATCAAGAATCAAGAGTTGTTCCCTCCTTTTTCTTCTTATGATTTAATGTTCTTAACTCTCCTCTATACACACCTTTTGGCCCAATTTTACTTGGGACCAACTCTGGTCTCTTTCAATTCCTTTCAAAATACAATTCTTTTTGTGGCCAGTCTGCCATTATTGTCTTCCTTTTGGTGAGCTCGTTTCAAGTAGAGGTTGGAAGGGAGATATCTTTTGTCCTTTTTACCTTCAGCACATTGAAAACTCCATTCACATTTTTTTCTATGTTAGACCAATTTGGTTTGGTTCTCAGCTTGGTATTTTTACGTTCACAATTCAGACATCTTCTTTGTCCTACTAGTTGGGTTTTTGGTTTAGTTTTGCTTACAGATGCAAACCTACATCACCAAAGTTGTCACCTAATCTTTTGGAAAAATTAGAAAACCAATGACTCGTGCCAAAAGCCATAGTTCATCATAACCAAAGTATCTCGACTCGGGAACTCAAGTATGAGGGGAAAAGGTCATGAATTGAGCATCCTCGCTCACCTAATCAAAAATCAGTCTCTACTAATTTTAGATATGAGATTCATTATCAATATATACTCATGTTCCAATTATTAATGCTAAAATTACTATGTGAGGCAAGTAAATATAGACTAAATCGCTTACTTTGGAATGCTTCAATCTCATGCGTTTAAAAAAAAGTTTGAAAATGTACCACTCAAAGAAAAGATAAGTCCACGTGCATAGAAATCAAAGTCGTCTTAACTTAAGCAAAATAACCTCCATCCATAGACATCTAAGGAGACATATCAAATAAACACATAGTCTCATGGTAGAATGCTAGACATAATAAGTAAAACATGCACAAACAGGATGCAAAAGATGAAAGAAGCTCACCTAGTATTCATCCGCACCAAGCCAAGCGCAAAAAGTTAGAAAACATGCATGATCCTAGATGCAATTACATACAATGGAATGCAATTAAAGACTTGGCTACTAGCATATGATATATGTGAGTTATCTCAAGGCATGTGACAGTGCATGTAATCACACAAGAGACAAGAAAAGAACGAATAGAATGAACCAAGCCTTATGCATGAAAAATAAATATAAAACATAGAAAATGATTAGTAAAGAAAACATGACACCAAAAATATGGAAAGCTCTAAATAAAAGGGATAGAGAAAAAAAAAAATAGAGAAGAATAATGAATATACATGCATTTATACTAAAAAAATAAAATGACAAGAATAATGAAAGCTAATTACACTAATCAAGGCTACCAAATAAAAAATGGGGAAGCCACTAAATAGTGGAAGCTAAGGAACAAAAGGATGGAAAAGAAACAAGCCAAAGTGCTTCTCTCAAAATAACACTAGAAGTTAGATATGATGAATTCATCGTCAATCATTATGAAAAATGAGAGAATTAAATCCACCAAGGTCATAGAGGCTTCCAAATAATCATAAGTAAATGATCCCAATCTAAGTCACCGAAGGGTGTGAGAATGAGTAGCAAAATGATGAAGATAATGTAATCTATCCCTTCTATCATGGAAATAATCAAGAAGAAATAGATTGGCTTCAACAATCATCAAATAGTACAAGAACGCTACATGATGATTATAGAAGTAATCAAATGATGGAAAATAAAGAAATAAGATAACCAAAATCCACCATTCTCATCATGGAATAAACATGAGAAGATGTGACTTCTTTGATCATAAAAGATATAGACAAATCATGTGATGATCATAGAAGTAAAATGAATAAAGAAATGAACCAAAACAAGAACTATCATCTTCATCATAGAGAGGATAAAATGATAGACTTCTTTGATCATCAAAGACATGGAAATCCTATGATGATCATAGAAGAAATTCAAAAGAAAAAAGGAAATAAAACAAGAAGTAAATCAAAGAAATGAGTAAGAATCTACATCATCTCTCATGAAAGAAAAATAAATAAATAAATAAATGCCCAAATCCATGTTAAGAGTGAATGGAGAGAGTAGATTACAAATCATTTCTAGGTGGAAGCCATATTTGGCTTCTAAGAAAGTAAAGCGAAAGTAAGAGAAAATGAAAGAAAATGCCAGTAGAAAATCCTTTAATCACCAATTTAAATTCATGGATCATCCAATTAATCCCACAAAACAATCACAATTGCTCATTGGAGTGTGAACAAGGATTGAATTATTAAAAGAGTTAGGAAGGAAGGAGGCTAGAATTCTTCTTACCATTTCACCACCCCATTTCAATCCTACTACTAAGTAAGAAAACCCTATCAACCCTCTCATTCTTTTTATTTGTTTAAATTTTCAAGTTGTATTCATATGCTAAAATGGCTAAAATTTTAGATAGAATTTTGTTTGTAGTTGTATGTAAATTTGTTATATGTATATTAAATATTTGAGGGTTATTTTTATATTAGTAGCCTTAAAATCATGATTTGATTTAGGAATTAGGCTTGCATGTATAGTTTGTGACATTAAATAGATGATTGAAGATTTTATTTAATTTGATCATATGGTTCTTTAATCTGCCAGAATTTTGTACGAATTTTTAGACAATTTTATACTCAAATTTTCAAGATGATTTCTTCTACAACGTTGTTAAGAATGATATCTAGTTCATCTAGAAATTTTTATATCAATTATTCTATTTTTGTACGAATTTACGCAAAATTTTAATTAAATCTAAAATTTTAGACAGATTGTACTGCATGTTTGAAAAATCACTAAAAATCCTACATTAAACCAAATCTAGTATTTTCTAAATAAAAAATGAAATTTGAGAAGTATAGTTTCATAGTTAATTTTTAGATTATGGAATTTATTTATAAATTTAAATGTGGAATTATTTTAAGAAAATGTGACGAATCTGTGTCATGTAATTTCTTGAAAGTTTATAGAATTATTTATAACTTATTTCTAGGAAATTATTCTTGAAAAATGACCATAACATGTTTTTTGAATATTCCATATAATTACATGAATTTTAGAACTGTATAAATAATTTATTTGAATTTTAACTACGAAAATTATGTTTTGAAAATTCTAGGCAGAATAATAAAGAACCAAGATTACCACTTCAATTATTTATTGGAACTAAAAATAAGTGTTGTGCTAGTCTATTTAGTTGGATGTTGTAAATTAGTAGCCTATGCATGTGTGTGGTTGTGGTTCATTTTAAGTATATAAAATTATTATTTCATACCATGACTTAATTTAAACTGTTTATCATAATTTTGTATATTGATTGATTATTGTAAAGCGTATGTGTAATATTTTCTGTTGAAAATTGTAATAAAATGGTATAACATTTATGGTGATTTAATTTTTGTAGTTATTTGTGATTATTAGCTAAAATGATTAACGGGATGTACGAAATTAACGGTTGACGGTTAATACCAATCATTCAGGATAAGTCCTAGTTTTTTCTGAGAATTTTTACATAATTTGTGTCGTGAAACCCTAATATGGCACGAGACTTATTTGAACCCTTATCGGTATTCAGTTTTAGAATAAGGGTGGATGTGCTTGTGGCACATAGGTAGGAATGGCAACGGGCCGGGCTGGGCCGGGCCCAGAGATCACATTTCTTGTCCCTGATCCCCGATGGTGGAAATACCCCCGTCTCCGGCCCCGATCCCAGACGGGAAACCTATCACCACCTTCGTCCCCATCCCTTAATAAGGATCAGGTTTCCTCGACCCTAAAAATTCCCCGGCCAAAAAAAAAAAAAAAAAAAAATCAACTCTACACATTTACAAGAATTCATCAACAACAAATCTAACATATTTATCAACAACAGATTGATTCATATCTTCATTTTCTTGAATTTCATCAACACATTTACAACAGATCATCATTTTACAACAAATCAACAACAAATCAACAAATCAGAGAGAGAGAGAGAGAGAGAGAGAGATGATGTTTGTGTGTGAGTGTTCAGCCAATAGACAGCTTTGTGTTTGGGTGTGAGTGAGTGTTCAGCCAAACCCTACACACACACACATATATTATATATAAACAGGGACAAAATAGTAATTTTACGTCAGGGGCAAACGGGGCGGGGATCGGGGCTGGGGTCGGAGTCAGGCCGGGTCCGAGGCTGAAACATGTATCCCCGTCCCCGGCTCGAATATCATCGAGGATTCAATTTTTAATACTATTCCCGGCTCGTCGGGAGTATTTTTCGGGGAATAACCGCTCAATTCGGGTTCGGGGGATTAGGTCCCTATTAAGTCGGGTTCTAATTGCCATCTTTACACACAGGGAGGTTACGTACTCCTGGCAAATCGTTCTCTTAGGACAGACCATAGATATCACTGCTTGGGTATGTAACTCTGGGTGTGGGCATCCTTAGTTGTTACAGTTGATAACAGTTGAATATTTAATCAGGGGGGTTTTCAAATTAACCGTGGTCATTGCTTACTGGTTGGTAAGTAAATCTCTTTGGTGAGATTTTGAGTGTCACCTAAATTATTAAAATTGTTAAAATTATTTTAACGGTTGTTATATTGTCATGCTATTAATTTCGTTGTTTTCTCTTAAATGTCATGATTATTCATCTGATTATTTCCTTTTAAAAATAAAGGTAGGTTTGTTATGTTTTCTTACTATGTTGAAAAACTCATGACATATGTTTTGTTGCCCTGGCTTTTTATGCCAGATTTTGACGAGAAAGGAATGGAAACTAAAAATGGAACTGATGCTAATATAGAGTCTTGGCTAACTTGAAGTCTTGACTATAGCGAAATAAAGTTTTATTATCTTATGTATTAACAATTGAGGATGTTATAATATTGTTCAATATTGTATTTGGACTTTTAAGTTTTTATTTAGTGTTGTTTAAACTTTTGGTTGTGTGAGAATTGTAATTTTCCTATTAAGATGTTAGGTCTTTTTTTTTTTCTTTTTTTTTTAAAAAAAAATAAAAATTGATAAGTTATTTTGTTTATTTAATTTCCTTAGATGTTCCAAAAATTTTGGGACGTCACAAGGGGCACTCATAAATTTGGAGATTGGCATACAAATCATGTCTCTAGGAGCGATATTCTTCAAATATCTCAAGAAGCGATACTTTGGAAAGCATCTCATAGTTCTGAAAATGCTGTACAAGATTGACTTATTCTATGAAGGGCAATGTTCTTCGAACATCTAAATTTTGAAAATGTTTGAGAACTTAGGTCATGTTTATTTTTCTGATTCAGGAGGGGGCTTGCATTATGTATGAGGTGGATCCCACATAAAACTTGTTTGGTTGGCTTGTGAACTCTCGGATTGTCATGCCAAGTGGACTATTAATCTTACGCCATAGTGGGATTACGTTTCCCTAATTGGAGAAGGGATTGAAAAATCAATCCGATGACTTAATCTTGGAAATATAATTTTGGCCTTCAACAGCATACAGAGGCAGGTTATCATTTTGATTTATTTATGTTATATTTTATAATATAATAATATATTTTAAAAAATATTAATTTTATATATTAATACTATCTATATTATTACTAATCCGGTGGTGTACAAACAAACACTCTTTATCCTACATCTCTAATCTAATACTACCGCACTAATAATCTCCTCACTCATACCTACCGCACTCTTAATCCCCTCCATCCTATGGAGCCAAACAAACGTGGCCTTAATGTATGAAGCCACCTTGTTCCGAGGTGCAATATTTTAGAAAATATCTCAAGAAGCGGTGCTTATGGAGAAGCACCTTATCGTTTGATTGGAATTTGGCGTATGGATTAATTTTGAGAACATCACAACAAGAAGTAGTGCGTATGGGAAGCATCTCATTGTTTTGTTTGGAACTTGGCCTATGTTGCCACCTTGTTCAGGGAAGTAATATTTCAAAAAATATCTCAAGAAGCAATGCTTATGGAGAAGTACCTCTATGTTTGATTGGAATTCAGCTTATGGAGCTGCCTTATTCCGGAAAGCAATGTTCTTTGGAAAACATCTCGGAAGCGGTGTGAAAAGAGTACACCTCATGAATGCAACAAAGGCAGTGGGAGGGGACGCACCTTATTTGAATGCAAAAAAGAGTGGTGCAGGGTGATGCACCTTATTTGAATGCAAAAAAGAGTGGTGCTAGGGGACTTACCTTATGAGAACATTGCATGTAAAATGGTGTATGATGCATTTCGTGAGGCATGACTGACATGGAAAGTAGTATGCATTTTGTGAGACATGATAGTACGTAAGACAGCATGTGAAGCATCATGTGAGAGATGCATGGTATGTAGAGCGATATATGATGCACCTTATGAGATAAGCAGTATGGAGAGTGGTGCATCACATGTCTCATGAAATGAATGGTATGAAGAGTGGTGCATCATCTACCTCATGAAATGAATGATATAGTAATGTATAGGTCGCACCACATTATGCAATGAAGCATAACAACTTGTGCAACTTATTGAAATGTAACTAAAGTAAAAACAATTCCATAGGCTAAACCTAAATAATGTAAGAGGAGCTAATTTGAGCCCGCTAAATTAATTAGGCCCAATAGCCCAAGGTTGGTGGGCCCGAATTTATTGCAGATCCAAGATTGGTGGGCCCGGATTAATTGCCATCAAACGGGTCAAATTGCTCTAAGCCTCAAAAAGGTTCGGATCCACGAACTTAGAGACTTACTCGGGCTCGGACTCAAAAGGGTTTGGATCCACGAACCTAGAGATCCGAAGCACTTGGCTTCGAACGGATTCAGATGCAATCTAGAAGCCGCTCCATTAATGAGTCCCAGAACACTTGCGGGCTCGGAGCTTTCCGGGATCTACGCACCAGAATCATGGGCGTATTGGAGTTCGAACAAAGGACCCAATTCCGGGGACGGTGAGTGGAGATAAATTCACTCTTCGGTTAAACTAGCCTATACCCGGGTCGAGGTGGCACGACCCCGGGGGGTCCATGAGACTCAACATTATTTAGTGGCGGGGAGTCCTCTAGGACTACCTCTGCCCTTTGGGATGATTGGGGATCATTGGTTAGGTGTGGCTAAGAAAAAGGGTTTGCCGAGAGGTTGATCTCCTCTTCGGGGTTTTCCTCATCCTCGGAGAGGCCACCTCCTTAGACAAGGTGGTTAGAGAGAATATTTCCCATGTGCCTTGCACATGGGCTCCATCCTACATCATGAGATGCCTATAAATAGCACCCACTCATAGCTTTACAAGGGATGGATTTTGGAGAAGAGAAAACTCTTGGGAAAGAACTAATTTCCCTTCTCCATTATCAACCTTGAGAGTGAAAGTGGGAGATCCATGGGAGAGCCTTGCCATTATTCTCTCCCTAACTATTTTGCCTTCTTTTTCACCCAATCTCTTATCTCCATCATCCCTTTACTCTTGTGTTCTTAAGTTGAGACTATTGAAGAATCTAAGCCTCTGATCCTCTTCTAGAGAATTCGAATTTTTCTTCAAGGATCTTCGAAGATCTTTGAATTTTCCAATGACGTTCTTGAGCCCTCTTATACATTTAGCGACTCTACTAGGGAGGCAGATTGGTTAATGGTCTCAACTCTAACTGGAACCCACACAACTCTAACAAAGGTGGCGGGAGAAGATAAAGTTCACCAATAAGGATCCTCTAATGGTGGCGATGACAGGACCATGGCTCCAAATCAACCACTTTTGCTCGAAGCCATTCAAGGACTTCAAAATACTCAGTAGGAGATTCTTACCGCTCTTCAAAATCTCACTCACACCATGTTGGTGATGAGTTCTAATTTTGCACCGGCGCAAAGCGGAAATCAAATTGGTGGTGGAGTTATTCCTGCCAGAGTGCAAAATCAAATCCAAGGAGAAATAGGCCCCAGTCAGCCTATGGCTCATGGCAACACGACCACAATAACACATGCTCAAACTGTAGTAGGTGGCAGCAGTTTGCCCACGCCCGGGCTCCATGGCGTGCTAAGCCAAGATCCAATGGTGACTAGGGGAGGTTCTGGTGTAATGAATGGCGCTCCGGCGACTGTTGGTGTCCAGGAAAATATAAGGAGTACGATGGCGCAAAAGGGAGCTTCGCCCGTACCTAATCTTGTTACACCACCAGTAAATGTTACTCAAGCACCAAGTGTGCCTCCTTTGGTGCCGACAACAAATTTGCAAGCCCAACCTGGTATAGTTGCGCCGTGCGGTGGACTTTACGGGCCTCGATTCAATTTCCCATCACCAACTGGCTTGTCTATAGGCGCTGATGGCCAGTATCGTCAAATGTCCTCACCAATGATGAATTTGCAACACCAGAATGGCCAAGTCGCCCCTAGCTCAGTCTTCGGGTCCATAAGCCAAGTTTCGGGAGTACTACCACCAAACTCTCTCCCTCAACAGTTTCTCACTCTCGCCAATGTGCAAGCCATGTTCGATCTTGAACGGGGCAAAAGGACTTTACCCTCTTTGCCTGATCTGGATGTCAAGCTGCCTTACCCTATTGAGATGCTGAGCTATCCATACCCCGAGGGGTATACAGTGCCGAAGTTCATCAAGTTCGATGGCAAACAAGGAAATGCTCGAGAACATGTTGTGCGATTCATCAAGACTATGGGTATTCATGGTTCAGAGCACGTCCTCCGGTTGAGAGAATTCTCTAAGTCCCTCACTGACCGAGCATATAGTTAGTATGTTAATTTGGCCCCAAACTCTGTCCGAAGTTGGGAGGAAATGGTTAACAAATTCCACTCCAAGTTCTTTCAAGTGGCGGAGAAGGTGACCACACTTACATTGTGTAAAGAAAAGCAGCAAGAAAGTGAGGACATCCTTGACTACGTCAAAAGGTTTCAGGACAAGGCTGTGGATTGCCATGAAGTAGTGGAGGAGAGTTATTTGGTTCAAATCTGTGTAGACGGGGCATTGAGCAGGTACAAAATGTTTCTAGTTAATCACAAGCTACCCACATTCTCGGCACTAATAGAAGCAGCTCGGAACGTTAGCACTCCTTAGACTCAGGAATCCGGATTTAAAGCCAGTTACAAGACTAGCTTCAAATCGTCTCGTGGACCTATTGTTGCTGCTGCCTCTGCCCCAGATACCCGAAAGTCACAAGGAAAGGGTCATAGAGGCCAGAAGAGAAAGCAATATAATGGTGAAAAGGGGAATGTTCTTATCCATGTGGAATCGAGGAGGTAAAAGCTCTAGTTAAGGAATGGGTGGCTGACGGAGAGCTAAAATTGCCTTATGTCGAAGAAATGCCATCAAAGAAGGACCACGAGAGCCTCGAATTTTGCGTCTATCATCGCACATTGAAACATCCGACAGAGAAGTGTTGGACTCTCAGGAAAATCTTCAGAGATAAAGTCGAGGCAGACGAATTGAGGTTCAAAAAGCAAGGGACTCAAGACATCCGAGAACAACCATATCCTCAGCACCGAGACAAGGGCAAGAATGTTGCTATGATAGCTTATGAAGGCCCGATGATTGAGGCTACTGCCAATCTCGATGATGATGATTGTTATCTGGACGACATCCTTGAGCCCAAGGGTGAGCAAGTTTACTATGGAAGTGCTCTCGATCCAGAGGGCAGAACCTTTATGACTCATGTCGAAGATCCCTTTAATCTAGAAGGAGGAGAAGAGTACTATGGAAGAGGAGGACACCATGTGTATATGGCATCTTATTGTGAAGAGACCGAGGAGATGGTTAACTACGAGCCTCCAAGAGTGGGAAAAGATCCGGATCACTATGCCAAAACTCTGCAGGACTGTGTAAAGTTCAAGCAATTTTTTGACCAGCTTGGACTTTCTAGGGAGGCAAGAATAGAAATCACCAAGTCTATCATTAATATAGCCGAGGCACACCATAAGGAATGCATGTCGACTAAGGGATCTATCCTGAGGAAGGCAAAAGAGAAATCTAGTGCCATTACTTTCTCTGAGCCTAAACGGAAGTATCCTTTTTCTCACAATCGCCCACTTTATGTGACTGCTTTTATTAACGGGGTTGAATTTAAAAGGGCCTTTCTGGACAGCGGAGCCTCTATCAACATTATGACTCGCGCTACTCTAGAAAAGGCTGGAATCTCTGAAGAGCACATCATGAAGTAGCCGATAGTCATCACTGACTTTGGTGGAGAAAGGAGAGTTACTATAGGATGCGTAATAGTTGATTTAGCCGTCGGAGAGATTCGCTCGGCCACCAAATTCCATATTATCGATTCCGAGGCAAATTATCACATCATTCTAGGGAGGACCTGGATGCATAGATATGGGGCTGTACCATCGAGTTATCATCAATGTGTTAAGGCTAAATGGGGAAAGAAGACGGTGACAATTCAGGCTACAAAAAGGCCTTTCGAGACCCATGAAGCTCATTATTCTGATGCCATCTACTTCACCGAATTGGCTGTCGAAGAAATTCTCACCACCTCTAAGCCTCGGGGGGTCAAAATTCCTCGCTGGGAGGATATCAAAGATGACAAGGAGCCACGGGCAGAATCAAGTAAACGGACGATGTCTCGACTAGAAAGTCTGCCTATTCCTCGGAAGGTGATGAAAGTCCGAGAAGGAGGCAAGATGGTGTACTATTTGTGAAGGTACGGGGAGTCTGTTTCTTCAGTCACCGACTCCGAGTCAAAAGAAGAGCCTCTTGACAATGACATAGTAATAAAGCCTGAAGTGGCTCCAGAATGCATGCAAGATGGGCCAAAGCCTCAGCCCAAACAACTTATTGAAATAGATTTGAGTGATGGCCAAGATGCACCAAGGCCGATATTCATAAGTTCGAGCCTTAGCCCAGAGAAGCGGGAACAGTTGTTAAAATTGATAAGCCGGGTACTCAGATGTGTTTGCTTGGTCATATAAAGAAATACCCGAACTAGATCCTGACCTAGTCTCCCATTATCTTGATGTGTTCCCAAACTCCAAGCCAATTAAGCAAGCTACTCGAAAATATCATCCAGATCTCGAAGAGAAGATTAAGGAGGAGATTAAAAAACTTCAACAAGCAGGTTTCATCCGGCCAATACAGTACCCCACGTGGTTGGCAAACATAGTGCCAGTAAAGAAAAAGAATGGTCAAATCAGAGTATGTGTAGACTTTCGAGATTTGAACAAATCTTGCCCGACGGATGAATTCCCACCTCGCATCGATACCATTGTGGATGCCACCTCGGGACACCACATGTTCTCATTCATGGATGGATTCAGCGGATACAATCAGATTAAGATGGCTGAAGAGGACGCAAAAAAGACTGCTTTTAGAACACCTCTCGGAAACTTCTTCTATACAGTCATGCCTTTCGGACTCAAGAATGCCGGAGCAACTTACCAAAGGGCTATGACTGCAATCTTTCATGACATGATCCATCATGAGGTGGAAGATTATATTGATGATCTAGTGGTGAAATCCAAGAAAGAAGAGGGCCATCTCCGAGACCTCGAGAAAGTATTCAAGAGGTGCCAGAAATTCAAAATGAGGATGAATCCTCTCAAATGTGCTTTCGGGGTGACGGTCGGGAAGTTTCTCGAGTTTCTTGTACATAGGCATGGTATCGAGGTAGATGAAGACAAGGTCAAGTCTATTAGAGCAATGCCTCCCCCGCATTCTCAGAAGGAGTTAAAGAAGTTCCTCGGGAAGGTGTCTTACATTCGGAGGTTTATCCCAGCACTTGCAGAGATCTCTGCCCCCTTCGACTCTTTGTTAAAAGGAGATGCCAAGTTTGAGTGGAACCAAGAGCACCAAAAGGCCTTCGAAAGAATCAAGGCGGCCTTGACCTTGCCTCAGACCATGATAGCCCCGCAGCTCGGGATACCTTTAATGTTGTACCTAACCTCAACCCCCAAGTCCATAGGGGCATTATTGGTCCAAGATATAGATGGAGCAGAACACCCGGTGTATTACATCAGCCGGAAGATTCGAGGAGCAGAAGTCCGATATACTCCGGTAGAGAGACATTGTTTAGCTTTGGTATTCACTGCCCAAAAGCTCAGACATTACTTCTTAGCACATCAGATTCAGATTGTTACTAGAAGTGATCCAATCCGATATCTCCTCAGCAAGCCTGCTCTAACTGGGAAGGTGGCAGGATGGTTGTTAGCACTGGGTGAATTCGAGATCACATGTGTAGCTCCCAAGGCAATCAAAAGCCAAGCCTTAGTGGATCTCCTTGCCCAATTTCCAAGTGATGACTATGAACCAGTGAATGAAGAATTAAGAGGAGAAGTGCATGCAGCTATGGCTTTCGAGGAAAGCTTTTGGACATTGAGCTTTGACGGAGCAGCAGCCGGAGGGAAAGGAGGAACCGGGATAGCCCTTACAAGCAAAAATGGGAAAAAGTTATATTTGTCTTATAAACTGGATTTCCATTACTCGAATAATGAAGCCGAGTATGAGGCTCTTATTTTAGGCTTGATAGTAGCTGAGAAGCACAGTATCAAGAAGATTCGGACTCGGGGGGACTCAAAGTTGATAGTGAAGCAAGTTTCAGGACAGTTCATCTTAAAGGAGCCTGCCTTGGCCACATATCGAACAACAGTCCAAAGGCTTCTTGACAAATTTCAAAAAGTTGAAATAGAGCATGTGCCTCGCTTTTCAGATGCCCTCGCAACATTAGGGGCAAGAGTTGACATTCCAGAGGAGGAGGCTACAATTGTTATCAAGAAGAGAACAGAGCCTTCAATAATACCCGAGGACAAAGACCTTCCGGAGGACTGGAGAAGAGAAGTCCTCGAACAACTCAGAAGCAAAGTTGGAAAATTGACTATGGCCAAGCTTGCCCAATTCATAATTATTCAAGGTGAACTTTATTTCCAAGGAGGTACCGGATTCCTAGCCCGATGTGTTGGCCAACAAGAAGCAAGCTTCCGACTACAACAGATTCATGACAAGTCCTGTGGGGATGGGGATATTAGTCTGTACAGAAAGATCTAAAGACAAGGCTATTATTGTCCTGAGATGGAGAAGGCCTCGAATCAACTACAGAAAGAATGCCCCAAGTGTCAGTCATACATCCGGGAGGATAAGAGTTACTTTGAAATTGATACCCCTGACTGGAGACAAGTCTACATTGACTCTCTCAAAGAGGGAACACTACCTGAGAGCCCGAGGGACATTGCACACCTCAAGAGGAGAGCGAGGCGGTACTTTCTTGATCAGAACAAGCTTTACAAAAGAAGTATTGAGGGCACTCCCCTGAGGTGTCTCTCCAAGGAGGAGTCAGATCTAGTCCTCGGAAGAGCCCACGAGATTGAGCATCAAGGAGGGGCTCGGCTGTTCGAGCAACTTATACACCTTGGGTATTACTGGCCGACCATGGAGTTAGATGCGTCTCATCACGTGAAGAGGTGCCAGACTTGTCAGAAACACGGAAATTTGATCCATGCTCCAGCCGTAGTCCTGCATAGCATCCGAACGCCATGGCCGTTCCATACCTGGGCTTTTGATTTGATAGGGCCCATTTCCATACCTTCTAAGGGGTACAAGTGGATTCTCGTAACTACAAAATTAAGCACAAAGTGGGTGGAAGCAATCCCTCTAAAGAATGCTACGGGGCCCGCAGTCTCAAATTTCATCAAGGAAAATATCATTTGCCAGTTTGGAGTGCCGAACACCATCCTCTCGGACAACGGCACACCCTTCTTAAACAAGTATATGAAGAGCCTCCTAGAGACTTACCAAGTGAAGCATCACAAATCCACACCCTACTATCCAAAAGGGAATGGGCAAGCGGAGGCCACAAACAAGACACTGATAAGGATTTTGAGCAAGATGATGGATGAATTTGGTGGGACCTGGTCTGAACAGTTGATAGTAACCCTATGGGCATATCGCACTTCAAAGAGAAAGCCAACTCAAGTAACCCCTTACTCCCTTGTGTATGGGTCCGAGGCAGTGTTACCTATAGAGTTGGAAACACCATCTGCTCGGATGGCTCTCGCCTTGGGGATAGTATTGGAGCCTCAGACCACCAGATTGAAAGCATTAGAGGAAAAGCAAGACCAAGCCGCAAAAGTCATGGAAAGGTATCATGAGTCCATTACCCGAGCCTACAATCAGACTGTGGTGCCAAGAAAGTTCGAAGAAGGTGATCTAGTATGGAAGATCGTAGACCCAATCATGCGAGGACAACCCTTGCCCAAGTTTTCTCCAAAATGGGAAGGGCCCTACAGGGTGGTTCAGGCAAGCTCAAGCGAGTACTACAAGCTTGTAAGGGTTGAAGATGGCTTCTGAACTGGCCCGCTCAATGCAAAGTTTATCAAGTGTTATTACCTGTAGATAGACTCATCTATGTTGAAATTCATTTTCATTTTCTTACTTTGTCTAAAAGTTGTATTTCCCTTACGTTATGAAGAAGCTGGTTTTCTTTATAGAGTATGTTTATCCCATCACTTGCAGTGAATATATTATACTTTTGTCAAGAAAGTTGAAAAATTAATGAGAATATTTCAGCTTTTATAAACATGTGCATATGATTGTTCTTTCCATTGTATCATTTGAAATAAATATTTTATCAAGCAGAATGAGAAAACAATGCGAAAATCTCCAAAAAGCAAAGATTTTGTCATTTCATTGCATTGTCCTAAATAAAACATTTTTATCGAAAGGGGCAAGAAAGTAATACAAAAAAAAAAAAAAAAAAAACTCAATCTCTCCTAAAAACACCCTCGAAGAAGCTGTCCATCACATCTACATCCGGAGGACAAACAGCAGAGTGTGCCTCTAAAGTCTCCAAGGCCCGAGCATAGCCTGACTCAAGTTCATGAAAAGTTGCATTTGTCTCATCTATATAGGTCCGATAAGAGGCAAGCACAGACAAAATGTCCACCCGATGACTGGCGTTCGAAGCTATATCTAGGCGCTTTCGAAGCCATGACAAATCCACTTGGTGACGCTCCATGTAAGAGATCCCCTGATACGCTGTCTCGACTACTTTCCCATTAAGGTCACACAGTCGTTGCCTGTCCAAGCTATATAAGATAGTGGCAAAAGACTCGAGAAAAACAGTCTGAATGAGTGGACATTGGCAAGCAAGTGAAGCAAAGGTCTCAGGGTAACTCGAATGCACAAGCTGTAGAACTGAAGCAAACTCAGGAGCTACCCAATAATGGAGAAATGATACTTTGCCACAAGCCGAAGGAGGAATTGGGGCCGGAAAGCTACTAGTCTCAGGAATCTCCCAAATGTCTATCGGGTTAGATGAACCACCTGGAGGGGTAACTTTCGGTAGAGGTCCCGAGCCTGAGAATGCGGAGCGATAAGGGGAAAGACCAGAAGCATCACTATCAAAGTGGAAATCACTGAGATTTAGATCCAAAACATTCGAAGGCACTTGCGATGAAGAACCTCTAGTAGTCGTCTCAAAGGCAGGTGTCTCCCCTTGAGAAGGAGAACCATGAGGAGTCACAAAGAAAGTCGGAGCGGAGTCCAAGGCAGGTGAAGGCAGGACCCCGGTAGCAACTAATACTGAAGAAAAGATAAGGAAGTCTTATTAGGGGTAGGGAACAGTAAAGCCATTTGAGTAAAGATTTCTCACAGATAGAAGTACGTGACAAACTTCAGAAAGAAAGATTACCAGAGGGAGAATCATTATGCAAAGCCAGAGCAACTGAAGGGCTCCTAGCATCAACAAAGTCACTTGGTCGTACATGGAGCACCTGATCGATCTTAATGTCTAATGAAGCCTGAAAAGTAGCAGTCATCCCTGAAGAAGGAAGGAAGGCCGGAGGATGAGAATCACCATAAGTGCCAGAGCAAGT
Organism: Camellia granthamiana; assembly: GCA_036172215.1. Taxonomy (NCBI): domain Eukaryota; kingdom Viridiplantae; phylum Streptophyta; class Magnoliopsida; order Ericales; family Theaceae; genus Camellia; species Camellia granthamiana. The sequence continues at coordinate 108,829,026 of CM069915.1, read as the reverse complement.
CTCAGAGATTTCTAGCACATCCACCTCCACACCATTCCCAGAGGCGCACCTCATCTCTACATTACTTCTAGAAGCATGGCCTGCGGCATCAATTTCTGTGGCATCAGTCCCTTCAACAATCTCAATATCAGAACGGTGAGCCCGATAACCTCGTCACCAAGATAGCGCTCCTCCTCAGTTACGATAGGATGGTGATGACGCATGCGTGGGATAAGGTCACAAAAATGATCAGAGGACTCAGCCTCATCATCATCATCATCATCTATAACTGCTATACGAGGGGTGCACATCTTCACAAGTCTTGCAGACAAAGAGAGGGTGTCGTCCAAGTCTGAGTCCGGCCTGGTGGAGGCAGCATGGCCAGTAGCCATGGTACTGAGAATGTCAGCAACCGCAGGGTCCTACACAACAGGGAAAAATAAAAAGTGTTCATTTAAGAAGGTATAGTCGCAAGAAGGAAAGTAACTTCAAATCAAAAAAATTTCGGGTACCTGATGGAGCCTTTTGGAAAGGCGAGGAGTGGAAAGACTGGCATCAGAAACCCTCTTGTGAGCCATCTTCTTAAGGCGGGTCGTCCGAGGACCAGAGGCCTTATTCAAAGAGACTGGCTCTGGAGAAGCAATTGCCAAGCTAGAAGCAAATGCCCGAGCCGGAGGGTCAGTTAGAGCAGATGAAGTGAATAAACTCTCGTACATGTGATCAGATTTTCAGCTCTCAGGCAGCCGAACAGAAGAGTCCTTCTTATAGATCGGCGGAGGCAAATATTTGCTCAGTCTGCTCTGGACAAATTCAATAAATGCATCGATATTCTTTCGCCAATATTGCTTGAAAGAGGGGGCGAAACCCCCTGCTCCGCTCAAGCCTGGCATCGTCAAAGAGTGGATATAGGAAGCATGGTGTGTACGACTCCGCGAGTAAAGTGCCCGTAGCTCTCCGAGAAAGATAATGAAGGAGGTGCTGGCCCCGGGGCACACTAGTCAAACCCAAATTGGCATGCCACTCTGTCAGGTCTGTAGACAGCGCTATCAACGCCCTCCTCATGCCATACCGGTAATGAACTCGGACGAATCATTATCAGCATATCAACAAGGCATGTAGAGATACCCTTGAGCAAAGGAAAGGACACTAGGCGGGAGGAACCATGATAGATAAGCGGTGTTGCCACACCCACCGATGGGCATACATAAGGGCGTGCCACAAAGCGCAGGGATCATCCACCAAAGTATTCAAGGATAAGGTGGAAATGGCGCGTGACCAACGTGTGATCAACGGCTGGCAAGACTTCGCTTTCTCAAATGTGAGAGACCCGTCAGTACCGAGCACGGGGATACCATCTTTATCCACTATCTCCCGAAGAACCTCTGCCTCGAATACAGTCGGAGTAGGGGCAAACTTTGTGAACCTCTCGAAGAAAAAACAAAGCAGGAACTGGCTGCGGATAAAGGAGACAGGCTCATATCGACCCACGGAACAAACCATGTCTCAATGTAGTAGATCCATCCGGTAATAAAAATTCCCAAGAAATAGAGGAGCCAAAGGAATCCGATCCCCTCTGAAGAGACTAACTGCCAAGGGGAAGACAAAAGGATTGAGAGAATCCAGAGGTGTGCTCGGAAGAATGAAGAATGAAAGGAAGCAAGCCAGAAATCCCAAAAAATAGAGCCTAGAGCCATACATCGGGCCGACCTCATACTCCCAAGAATCAGGGTCAGCATCTCTAGCCAAGGGCTGAAGATCTCTAAAGAAGTGGCGGATCCATGCGGTGTAGGAGGCACGGTCCGTCCTCACTCGATTGGTTCTCCTTGCTAAACCATCAAATACGGAACTCCACCGATCACAAGCTTGAAGATTTAGCTTTAGAGATTGGATCAAAGAATCATCCTCGGAGGGTGTCCGCTCAGGGTAGAATCATGAACACATCCTCGAGGGTGGGCCCTATCTCGTACTAGCCAAGTATGAAGGTGTGTGTCTTGGTGCTCCATCGAAGAGCCATGGCTTCAAGGCTAGCATTGTTACGACGGATGGATAGGGATCGGGATATTTTCACCGGGACCAATAGCCGAGCCTCTTGATGCCGCTGATAGAGGCTCCTGTCCGAGAGGACATCATCGACCCACTCTTGCTAACCAAAAGGAGGGTTTGAGAAGGCCTTGAACTGGGGATAATAGTATGGAAAATCCCCTCGCTTAACCATAAAGCGTAGCACCGAAAAGGGGAAATGAGGGTCTCATGACTGGAGTCAGTGTCTTCAGAGAGACATAATGGAGCCCCCTTCGGAGACAGAAGAAAGGTGGTGGAGGTAGCCGCTCACCAAAACGGGTCTTTCCGACCAAAATAAGGAGATTTCCTCAACTCAGATGCCGGAGGTACATCCCTCTCTTTCATGAGAGCCGGTTCTGATGACCTTGGGACAACAGATTTCTTTCGAGAAGACATGTAGCTGAAATAACAAGTATAAATAGCAAGGAGTCAACCGTGTCAAAGTTCAAAAAAAAAATACTGGTATTGAAGCAATACAAATTTGTAGGAATTCAAATGAAATTTTGGCATCAACTATTCGTTTTTCAAAAAATCCATGAATTCAACAAATTCTACGAGGAATTTTTTACACCAAGAATTCAGGCACGATGTCTACTATTCTGAGGGTTGCAACAATCAGTCATTTGATAATAAGATTTACAGGCAACATGATAGGTTTACCAACAAATTCAACCTCAGACGTCATCAGCAATTCATTTTTCTCGGGTATTCACAAGATCAACAAACTGCAATATATAGCCCTATTCTATACTACGGTTTTTTTTTATTTCCTCAAGTAAAGTGTCAGAATATTACAAGATTCAAAGTGCAGAAATATTATTCATCAAATATATATGGTTTGAGTGTAGCATTATCTTCCTCGACACTATAATGATCAATTACTCGACAACAAAATTTATGTTCAACATTATGAGTTTCATCACTGAAATCACTCCATCGGGCATCACTGAAATCACTCCATGGAGTGGTATAAATATATATATATATATATATCAACAACAAAAACTACAAAGTTCAAATTATGAGTTCAAGATTTAAGAGCACTAGTTCAAGATTGAAGTCAAAACTACCACCCGAGTCCACAAATTCAAAATGAGCTTCCACCAAAATAAAAAAATTCAGAGGGCTTACTCACAGATTTACGCCAACGGAGGAAGAGCACGGCTGAGTCAAAGTCAATGTGGGAGGCAGAAAACAGGCCACGAATGGGTGGAACCAGTACTGAGGATAGCCAGAGTAAATCAATAACAGCACGGGCAGTGGGCGAGAAAGAATATAGGTAGACTGACGCTGCATTGAGTGGGCGGTGTGGTCAATAATCAGTTACATGCATGAGCTGGGCGTGAAACGAACAAACCACGCAAGTTGAGTGGTTGGCGCTGGATAGTCGAAGCCGGAAGCAAGAGTGGTGCCATAAAGGAGTCGGCAACCACACACGTCACGTTGAGTGGGCAATGTGTGTGGTCTGCATTGGAAAAGTTGAAGCCTATGGCGGAGTTCCAGCAGAGAGAAACCAACAGCGATCGGAGGTGGAGCAGAGAGAGGCCGATGGCGACTGGATCGGAGCTGGAACAGCGAGAGGCCAACGGCAGCTTGCGCCACGGCGATATAGTCGGTGTTGGTTGGTCACGACAAGAACCAACGGTGTTGGATTTCAGTGGGTGTGCAATCAAAACCAAGTTCTGAGTAGTCCGAGCTCTAAAAAATAATATATATATATATATATTTGAAATGCCTACCAAAAGCAAAGGTGAGAAAGAAAACCAATGGCCACGGCAATCAATAGCGAGCTGTGCCGGCGTTGGTGCACTGTAATGACAGATTGGGTCACGTTGTCAGCAGTGCCTAGAGCTACGGCGCAAACAGGTGGTAGAGCAGCTGGGTAGACCTACACCACATTGAGTCGGCGATGCAGTCGGTGTTGGTTGGTCACGACAGGAACCAGCGGCGGTGGATTTCAATGGGTGTGCAAGCAGAACTGAGACCTAGATGGTTTGAACCCTGAAAGAATGTCGTCGAGACCGCACTAGGCAAGACCACACACGACGCGTTGAGTGGGCGACGTGTGTGAGTGGCGTTGGACAATCCGAAGTCGGCGGAGTTGGCAACCACGCACGTCACGTTGAATGGGCAACGGCGTGGTCAGCACTGGATAGTTGATGATAAAGACAACAGGGGTGTCGTAGCGGAGTTGGCGTCGGCGTCGGCGTTGGTTAGCAAGAATGGAGCTCTGGTGTGTCTGAGTCTTTGAGGAGCTGCTCGTTACACTGAAGAGAAGCACCGAACGTGAGTGGCAGCTTGGGCCGCGATGCCTACGGCTATCGGAGCTGTGACAAGTTAATGGCTGGGTCTTCGGCGGCGTTGCTTGAAGTCGTGGTGGAGGTCTGTGCAAACGGCAGCAGCTCTGGTTTGTCAAAGAAGAGGGCTGGTCTCTCGATCTAGAGAGAGAGTAGGCTGAGAAATGGGTTTGGCGGCTGAGCAAAAAAGTTTGTGAGGTTTAGGGTTTTGGCCCTTTCTTTAAATAGAAAAAAAGGGGGGTATTATTCTTTGAATATTCCTATTCCCTCAGATATTCTATATACATGTATATACACGTGATGAGTGTGCTGGCTTGCCAAACAAGAAAAAAAAATGTGTGTGTTTAAGCCTCATCTTTTCATATTTGTTTAAGAACAAAAATATGAGCTTTATTATTCTTTGGTTAGAATAAAAAATATATATAAATATTCTCATGTGTTGTAAAAATATATATATATATATATCAGTCAGCCCAAAAAAAAAAAAGAGTAAAAATAAAAAAAATTATTTACCCGTCAATTTTATCCATAAATTACAGTGTGTCATCAACTTTATCCATAGGCTCTGTCAAGACAACATATTTTTGGGAGCGTGATGCGAAGCAGAGCCGAAGAAATGACAATATGCATGTCCGAGAAATTTAAAATTTCTCATACACACAAGGGGCAAATGTAAGAGGAGCTAATTTGAGCCTGTTAAATTAATTAGGCCCAATAGCCCAAGGTTGGTGGGTCCGAATTTATCGCAGATCCAAGATTGGTGGGCCCGGATCAATTGCCATCAAACGGGTCAAATTGCTCTAAGCCTTGAAAAGGTTCGGATCCACGAACTTAGAGACTTACTCGGACTCGGACTCGGACTCGAAAGAGTTTGGATCCACGAACCTAGAGATCCGAAGCACTTGGCTTCGAACGGATTCAGACGCAATCTAGAAGCCGCTCCATTAATGAGTCCCAGAACACTTGCGGGCTCGAAGCTTTCCAGGATCTACGCACCAGAATCATGGGCGTAATGGAGTTCGAACAAAGGACCCGATCCCGAGGACGGTGAGTGGAGATAAATTCACTCTTCGGTGAAACTAGCCTATACTCGGGTCGATGTGGCACGACCCCGGGGGGTCCATGAGACTCGGCATTATTTAGTGGCAGGGAGTCCTCTAGGACTACCTCGGCCCTTTGGGATGATTGGGGATCATTGGTTAGGTGTGGCTAAGCAGAAGGGTTTGCCGAGAGGTTGATCTCCTCTTCGGGGTTTTCCTCATCCTCGAAGAGGTCACCTCCTCGGATAAGGTGGTTAGAGAGAATATTCCCCATGTGCCTTGCACATGGGCTCCATCCTACATCATGAGGTGCCTATAAATAGCACCCACCCATAACTTTACAAGGGATGGATTTTAGAGAAGAGAAAACTCTTGGGAAAGAACTAATTTCCCTTCTCCATTATCAACTTTGAGAGTGAAAGTGGGAGATCCATGGGAGAGCCTTGCCATTATTCTCTCTCTAACTATTTTTCCTTCTTCTTCACCCAATCTCTTATCTCCATCATCCCTTTACTCTTGTGTTCTTAAGTTGAGACTATTGAAGAATCTAAGACTCTCATCATCTTCTAGAGAATTAAAAATTTTCTTCAAGGATCTTCGAAGATCTTCGAATTTTCCAATGACGTTCTTGAACCCTTTCATACAAATACAAATTGAGGCAACTCTACTCAACTCAGTTATTAATATTTACAAGTATAGAACTAAGTCGGGAGCTAAAGCAACCAATCATGCAATTCAAATCAACTAGAGTGTGTAAGCATGCATACATAAGCCAAAGCACATATGTTAACCAGAGGGAAGAGGGCAACCAAAGAAAGTCTTGAATTGGTCGAGGATAATTTTCAAAGGCTAAATCATATCAGAATCATCATGGGGGTGAGCTCACCCTAACCTAGGGAAAAGTGCCTGGAAAACAGCATGAGTAGACTGGGAGAACAGTATGGTTCATGCCCCTTGTTTAGTTAATTTTCCAATCAGATGAACTCTTGCCCCTAGTGTCTAGTAACTGTTTGTATTTTTCAACATTATGCAGGCGCATGTGATAGGGATCATCAGATCATAGAACAACTGCCAACCAATCAGACTCATGCTTCTCCCATGCCCCAGAGTGTTGAGAACTTATTCCAGCCCCCAAAGTAGTAATGGATTTCTCATATGCACTTTGCAATGCTCGTGGACCTAATTCCTCTTGTGTGGGCACTCTCAGCTTGTTTATGACTTCCACACATGGACTTGAAATGAATTTGGAGTGAAGACTCATGTATGGAATTTTAATTATGCCACTCTATTGAACTTTGAGTCATGCATACATTAACAGACACAAGAGTGACTTGATGAAGAGCGCAGACTGAGACACACCTGACACGAAACAACAAAACTCCAATTGACCCAAATGACAAAAAAGAAGAGAAAAGACTCAAAGTGATTGATCATTCATTGTGCCCCTAGTATTCCTTATGCTCCCTCATTTATTCAAGAATCGCCTTTAGAATTTGATTTTGCAAAAAGTCAAGTTTCAATTCTCTTTGGGCTCAAGTTAAAGATTTCACAGATAAGTTCAAGTATTGAAAATTACTCCACCTGTTGATTCAAACTAGTTTTTCCTTACCCAATGCAAATGTGCTAGTCATTGTAGCTCATGGATTGATGCGAAGCTAATGATGTGAATTAGGCGGGGATATTGGGTCGAACCTCTAGAAGAAGTTGCCTACGTATCTCAAAATGAGAATCAGACCTCACATAGTTCATGGTTAAGGTTCACTCAGGTATTAACACTCTCCTTTTGCCTCTAACTTTTGCCAAAGCTGTCCTTTTGGGTTTTTAACCTTGTGAGTTCTAATTTTTTTCATTTTTCACTTTTTCATGATCTAGGTTTTGCCTAGGTTGTCCTTTCAGGTTTTCAGCCCAACGAGCCTCTCAAGGGTACTGTTACAACATTTGTAGTGAATTTGATCAACAATCATCCTGGCCCTAACAATGAAATTTGCTTCGCCTTGATTTGAGCTTGGTTATTCCTTCACTTGTACATGACATCTTCCGCACTTTTACTTCACTTTCAAAGTTAGTGCTCCTCACAACGTGGTACCTCCTTACATTGGCTTCTTCGAATTCAGACTGAACTTTCTTCATCACAGTTGATTGGATTTCATTCCATGGATGCCTCTAGCTCGATGGTTGATTTTTTTTTCTCTCTTTCGTTTTATTTATTTATTTATTTGAGTGATGAAAATGCCATGGGAATGAATTCTATGATTGTGAAGTGTTAAAGCCATCTGAGCTCACCAAAATGATTGCCAGGGTATGAAAAGAAAAAAAAAGATCATAAAACACCACACACAATTCTGAATCTATCCTTGTGAGTTCGCAAAAAAAAAAAAAAAAAAAAATCAAACTTAAAATTTTGGAATGATCACAAAGAACCTTGCAACGACAATTCAGAATTTGTTTGAACCATTTGGGGGATCCTTCTCAACACTTGAGTTTATTAGTGAAATCTCATTATCATTAGCACATTGGTCAATTTACACCTTTCCCTTAATTAAAATTTTCAAAGCTTTCTTATTTTCATTAGGTCACACATGGATTACTGTAGGCACAATTAAATGATCAAAAACTTGACTCTCTCTCTCTCTCTCTCTCTCTCTCTCTCTCTCTCTCTCATCGAAAAGATGAAGACCCAAGGGTATATGAGAGCAACTCAAAGGAAAAAAAAAAAAAAAAACTCAACCGACACAACGACACAAGAAAAAACAAAGAAAACAAGACTGTAACTTGACACACGACTCAACCACCCACAAGACGCAGCTCAAAATTTAACAAAATCACATTAGTAGCATCCCAAACACAAAGGGTTTTCATTTTCCAAGTCCATTGGCAAAATTCATGACAAACTTCATGTAGCCCATTGGTGTGTCCAATTCTGCTTTCATTTTAGTATCACTATCATCTACGCCTAGTAGGCTTGACTTCATATGTTCAAATTGAGTCTCATAATTAGCCTAGTAGCCCCACACTTCTCCTTGATCGAAACAACTTCCCTTTCAAATTTCTCACACCATGCCCCCTAGTTCAGAAGATCATTTCCAAGTGCTTTCAACAATTGCCCCTAGTTGATCTTGATGCTCATCATTCCAACTGTCATTGTTGGTAATAGCTAAGGGAGCCCTCTGCTTCACTTCAACACCGTTAAGTCGAACTCATCAAGATTGAGTAAGCCTTCTACCTTTTCAAATAATTGTTCACTTTGCTCTTCTTTTCAAATTTTTTGATGAGGTAGAGATCTGAAGATTCAAGAATAAACACAACAGGTTTGGGTTCATTGGCGGATATAATGTATTGGCTAGGATCAAAGTTGATTGTTGGCAAGACATAAATGGAATTTATGTTGTGAGGTGGCAATCTATTGTGGTTAGGGAAAGGATTATTAGCAACTTTGAGATTTTCAGGTGGGATGATAACCTTGTTGTCAAACAAGTCTTGAATTTCATGATGAAGATGAAAGCAATGGTCAGTATCATAGCCATGTTGCTAATGGAAAGCATAGTACTAGGTGAGGTTGTGTTTGGTTAGCAGCGGATATTTGAGTGGTTTTGGTTCAAAAAGTTTGAGATGGCCTTTTTCTGTGAGGATGTGAAGAGCTTTGGACAAGGCCATATAGAGAGGATTGAAGGTGTGGTTTTGAGAGTAGGGAGCACTAGTTCTAGGAACATTAGCAAAGGGGTTGGTGGGTGCTAATTAAGTACTTATGGAAAAGACTCCTACAGGTTTGGAATTAGAGTTAGGATGTGTGTTTTTGGTCAAACGTCCCTTCTCATGGCTTGGCCTTCCTTTGCTTCTCGAACCATGATTTAAAGTCTCCTTAACTTGGCTTTTCACATTGAATTCACCCATGGTAACCCCTACCTGAGCATTGGTGTGCTGAGTGGCAAAAGCCTTATCCACAACATTCTCAATAATTACAAGGACTTGCTGCTTGTTTAGGCCTTTGGTCTTCATAGTCTCAATAACCCATCAGAGATGTGCACAAGAATCAATAGTTGCCCCAGACTCATTCTTGCTACTTGCTTTAGCTTTGTCAAGGATTTGGATGGCTATATTTGGGCAAAGCCTATTTACTTTTGGCATTTCTCCAAAAGATTAAGTGATGACTCTGACTCTAGTGATGTAGTCCATTTTTGGCATTTCTTGTGATTAGTGGATTTTGTGATTAGTGGATTTTCTATGGATTTTCCAAATCTAGACTCTCATTATGTTTCATATTGCACTCATGAAACCAGACTGGGAGTTTGAACTGTCAAGCACACTAAAACACCCCATCCAGGAGATCTCATAGTTTTTGACGACTTTCCGAGAGAGACTAAGAGAACTTAAATCCCTATGTTTACCATCTAATATCTTGGACGGCTTGCCAGACATGGGCTCTATTACGATGGGAACACAACCCTTCGATCTAGATTCCCAACGTACCACTTGATCCTCCTTTCACTTCTTAGTGAAAGGTATAAGAGGTATATCGGTGATCTTGCTGAACCGCCTATTTTGACTAGTCCTACTCGTTACATATTATGAGCTATAGTGCCTTTCAACTTAGGACATGATACTCCCCCTATTCAAGTTTTGATGTGATACCTTTGTTTGGATAGAGAAGCTCTAGACCTTTTCCAACGCTAAGATAGGGAAATCCTAACCTCTCATAGGGGTGTTTGGAATGTTTGCTTATGTACAAATGTGAAATATTGGGAAAACGACACCCAATCCTTGGAAAGTCTTAATTTTAAAGGGATTTTTTAAAAAAACTTAGGATCATATCAGAATTAGAATTTGGGTCAGAATCTAGTGGGTTTGTGTTTGATGCAATGGAAAATCAAAATTTAGAGATTGTATCTAAATTGGTGAATTTACAACAAGAACAAAACCAGGGGGTCAAAGATTGTGTTTTGCTTTGTTTTGACCGGCATGCCCAATACCATGATCTGACGGGGCATTTGTTTTTATAGCTAGGTTTGACCAAGTCAAGAGAGTTTGGTCTTGTATACTTTGGTGGGTAACCCAAGAGAAGCCATACCAAACTTAGAAATAGCCTAACCAATCTAACATAGGAAAAAATCTTACTCATCCAAGTCAAAAGCGCTCCAGTCCATCCAATCCCAAAAAGCCAACTCATAAAAAGGCCCATCCTCTCAATCCCAAAAAGACAACTCATAAAAGGTCTTGTTCATCTGATCCCAAAAAGCCCATTTAGAAAAGCCCAGTTTAGTTCAGTTCAAGTCGAGTCAACTTAGAAAAAGCCCAGCTCAATCAATCCATCAAGACCAATCCAGTTCAGATACACTAAGTTTACCAATGACCAAACCCACTACTTCTGAGATGTTGAGAATGATTAAAGACCTTCAAAGAATTGTGGTGGATTTAACCTTTGGGGTTTTGGCCTCGTCATTGACCACATCCCATGTTGGGGATTTCGTATCAAAGTGTCCTCTAATCTTGGGGCAAGCTAAAAATGGAACGGGCCAATCTAAAGTCGAGATTGTGATGGAGACTGATGCTGATAATAGAATGGTAGCCCAATTTTACACATTTTCCAAAGACATCTCAAGTCTGGGAAACCCATGACTCATGCCAAAGGCCGCAACTCGTCGTAACCAAAGTGTCATGGCTTGGAAACTCAGGTATAAGGGGGGGAAGGTTATGAATTAAGCATCCCTACTCACCCGATCAAAGATCGACCTTTACTAATTCTAAATATGAGATTCATTACCAATATATGCCCATGTTCCGATTATTAATGCTAAAATTACTAGGTGAGGCAAGCAAGTTGTGGGATCTCTTGGACATGTATTTAAGCATGCCCGACTGTCTGAATCCTCGATCTGGTTTCACAAGTACAATGTGAAACAGAATGAGAGTCTAAATTTGGAAAATCCATAGAAAATCCACGAATCACAAGAAATGCCAAAAATGGACTACATCACCAGACTCAGAGTCGCCACCTAATCTTTTGGGAAAAACTAGGAAAATCCACGACTTGTGCCAAAAGGCCATGATCTGTAGTAACTAAAGTGTCTCAACTCGAGAGCTTAGGTTTGAGGAGAGAAGGTTATGAATTGAGCACCTTCGCTCACCCAATCAAAGATCAGCCTCTACTAGTCCAGGCTATGAGAATTATTAACATGATATGGTCGAATAACCCAATTATTATCGCTATCTTTACTATGTGAAGCAGATAAGTATAAACCAAATTGCCTACTTCAAGATGCTCTAATCCCTCGCCTGTTTTGGAAAGAGTTTGAAAAGCGAAAATCTCATAAAAATCGAGATATCCGTTGCGTGCGGAGATTAGAACCATTCCAACTTAGGCAATGAGACCTTTATACAACAAACACTCATAGAGATATAGAAAATAAGCACATAGCATCATGGTAGCATGCTAGACATAATAAGAAGTAATCATATACGTGACGCAAAGACAAAATAAGCTTACCTAGTACTCTTCTGCACCATTCCAAGAGCGTAAAGGATTAGAAAACAATGCATGATCCTAGATGCTAGCCTAAATGATATGCAAATAAGGAATTAGAGATGCTCACCGAGTACTCTAGCCAAGCGTAATAGAAAATAATCTAAATAGAGAATGCATGATCCCAGATGCGATTAGGGCTGAGCAAGGAATCCATGAAATCCGTAATTTGATTCTGTCCAATCCAATCTGATACGTTTGGATTGATTTTTTTGAATCCGTGGTTCGGTTCTGGATTGAAAAATTAAAAATCCGTAGTCCACAGATCGGTTCCGGATTGAACCCCGCGGCTCCGAATTGGAACCGATCCGAACCGTATACAAATAGCCTATATTTATATTATACACCCTCCCGCATAGTATCTTCTCTTATTGCATATAAAACCTCAACCCAATCCTAAACTCGCATAGTATCTTCTTTTATTGCTTTTGTTTGTTAGTTTTTAGTTTTAATTTGTAATGGTCTAAATACTTATGGTGGAACCAGTTTTCTTATGGTTGTTTAAATTCTAAAATAGTATGTCGCTATTATGGAAAAACATGTTGCTATTGTAGAACTAATATGATGCTATGTTTATGTTTTTATGAAATTAAAATGTTCTATATTTTTTTTTTTTGTTATTTAATTATGTGAATCCGTGGTCCTAAACCGATCCAATCCGCGTTTTAATGGATTGGTTCGGATTGGCTCCACGATTTAAACGGATTGGATTGGTTCTAATTTTTTAGGAACCGTAGATAACAAATTGGTCCTAGTTTGACCTCAATCTGAACCAATCCAGACCATGCTCACCCCTATATGCGATAACTAATGGGAAATCCACACATGATGGGTCCTAAGGGATTTGGACACTATCAAGATGGCGTGTGAAACAATAAAGTACACACCACATAATTAATTTGAAAATAATGGTCCAAGCCCAAATGCATGCTTCTACACTAATCATACAATTATGATGATATCAGAGTTAAGTCTAAGTGAGCGAGAGTAGGAAGAAGAGAAAGTAATGGCAAAGAGAAGAGAAACATGTTCCAACGCAGACGACAACATAATGAATAAGGTCTAAAAAAATGCAATAAAATGAAATGAAACAAAGAAAACTCCAGCAAGAATACAGAGATTCTCACCCTCTAACACATGAAAATGAGTATAAAATACCCAAACTCATGAGATATAATGATAAGAGGGGAGATTCAGTGTATCCTCGAGGAAGAAGCCATATCTGAGCTTCTACATCATTAAAGCTAGTTAGAATAGTAAAAATGGCAAAAACTCGAATGAGAGGAGGGAGATTCTCATCTTTCTACTCATGGAAAAGAGCTTAAAACACCCAAATCCATGTAAAATAGGTTTTGGGAAAAGGGAATCTATCCCCTCTCATAGAGAAAACCGTGCTTGGGTTTCTAACCCATAAAATCAAAAGAAAAGCATTTTGGGCTTGGCCAGAGCCTCTATACAGGCCTCCACTAGCTACAGAAATGGGAGAAGAAAGAGAGAATCCAACTATATTATCAACAACTCAATCAATAGTCCCAAAAATCTCTAAAATAACGTAGAAGAAAAGGTAGAGATAGATTTAGAAAGGAAATACAAAAGTGGAGCACCTCATAGGGTTTTAAAAAGCGATGTTGTTTGAAACTCTATGAAGTGCTCCCCCGTGAGCACCGCTTTTCCAAAAAAAATGATGAGATGTTCGAAGAATATTGCTTTTCAAATTAAGGATGACACGACCCTATACTTCAATATTCCATAACCCATGAAGTGCTATCTAGCACTTTGTCCTGAGATATTTGAAAAACATTGCTTCCTAGAACAATACGGTCCCTCTATATGCTGAGTGCTCCAAATTTGTGATGTGTTACCTAAAACACCGCTTCACAATTGTGAGGAGTATCTATCGCACCGCTTTTGTGCATCTATCACACCATCTTTTTGCATCTATCATGTTGTATACCTTACCATTATTGTTGTTGCATTCACTCTTTTCACATGAAATGCATTTAGGCTTGTTATTACTTGGCTACAACTTCCAAGCTATTGCATCTATCATATCATATATTCCTGTTACATTCACCATGTTTACACCAAGTGTAATTTGGCTTGTTTTTAGTCTTTTCACACGAAGTGTGATTAGGCTTGATGGTTACGACTTTACCCTTGTTACACAAAGTGTGATTAGGCTTGACGGCTATGACTTTACCCTTCTCACACAAAGTGTGTTTAGGCTTGCTGGGTTACAATTTTACCCTTTTCACATGAAGTGTGATTAGGTTTGTTGGTTACAACTTTACTATTTTTGCGCAATGTATGGCTACAACTTTCTTCTGTTTGCATGATATGCATTTAGAATTGTTATCTGTTAGTTACAACTTTGTCACTACACACCTATTCGCATGAAATGCGTCTGGGTTTCCCCCTCACGTCATTACTTATTCACCTCCTCAATGTGGAAATATAGAGATGTTTCGCATCTGTCTCAACATTCTTCATTGCATCTGCATAAGGCTTGCTTCGAGTGTTTACTATCTTCACACCTTTATCATCATTCCATCTACATTGTACTACACACCATCAAAACCTCGGTGGTGTGGTACATGTAAGCTAGACTTTAAAAAACCATTGGCTTCATGAAGCGTATAAGTCTTAGTTTTCAATCAATGTTCAAGCTTTTTACATTGCATTTGCCGCTGAACTACATTGGTTTGATTCCTTGCAAAGGGACATGTAGGCAACCCCTGAGTCTAACCAACTGCATTCTTGCATGCCTTGTTTAGCCCTCGTCTTGCGGCCTTGTCAAAAGGGTTGTCTTCAGGTTTTGACATTCACTTACATCATGAAATGACGGACCAAGCTCTGTTAAAGAGGAGCAACGTTAGACACCTCATTTTTGACCGTCCTTAAGATTTGGGCACTCTAAGAAAAGCTTCCGATGAAAAAACCAAAGGTCGCTCCAAGCAACAAGTCAGGGTTGAAGAGAGTGACAAACCTTTCCTACTACCGTTTTGGCCAAAGGTTTTCTAGACCTTCAAATCTATTTTCAAAATATTTTTAAGGCAATTGGCTCATTTTCATTCATTTTAGCCATTCTTAGCAGTACGATTTTCAAAAATTGTTGATTCGCTTTTCGAAAGAGATAGCTTAGAAAACCAGAATGATTGAGAAAACAGAGGAAACCTTTCAAGAAAATTCACCGAATAAGGTCAAGCCGGCCGAACAACTTCTAGAAAACACGTCGAACAACTTTTGCCTGTGGACGCATGCCCGGGCCTTTCCTGCTTTATCAGACGAATTTCTGAGGAAATACGCGGGGCCACTCTACATCGGCCAAACAATTCTTATCCGTCGCAACATGTTTTGACGTTAGCCAAACAGCTTTCTTATGAGGTGTCCTAAGGATCTTGGAATATGCCATCTGGAACCATGGGTTCTAGAGGCATATTCCAAGTCCCCAATGCCTATAAAATGACCCCCCTCCCTTTTGAGGGAAAAAGTTCCAAAATTTTAATCCATATCTATAATCCTCTCCAATCAATGCCTTTAACACAAAATCAATTACACGAAGAAAAAGAGTTTGGTGAGAATTTTGGACAACTTCTTTCTACATTCCCTTGCTTGGACTACTTGAAGCTTCGAGGGAACTGCCCCTGTGACACCCTGAACGTTTAATTAAATACTACATAAATAATTATAGTTAAATATAATTATGGTTGTATGTGATGATATATTATTAAATAAATAAATAATAATAAATAAATATATAAATCTAATTTGGCATTGGGTTATCAAATATGAGATTAATTAGGGATTATTATTTGGGGCCAAATTAACACAAATATAGAATTATAATAATAGTTGGGCCAAATTAGAGTTAAAGGTAGTAAATAAATAAATACAAGAGTAAGAGTAAATAAATAAATAAATAATAATAATAATAATAATAATAATAATAATAATAATAATAATAATAATAGTGGGTGTGGTAGTAAAATAAATAATTAATTTTCTATGGGTATACGATAAAGTATAATTTAGTTAGGGATTAATTTATTTATATAGTGATATTAAGAATCTAGGCCCAAATGTAATTATCTTAAATATTTATTTAGATAAGTAATAATCTACGGTTTTAATGAGGCAAATCTGGGTGAATTATGAAAGAGGATTCGAGATCGGCAAGATCGGCCACGTGTCGGCCACAGGGCGCTTCTGCTTCCCTATAAATGGGGAAGAACTGATCAAAAGCCATGGAATTACTGAAATCAATGAGAAAGAAAAGAAAAAGAAAAGAAAGAAAAGAAAAGAGAGGAAGAGGTACGTAAATAGGAAGGTTGTGTTAGTAAAAGAAAGGCTAAGAGTCAATACTAAGGTGAGTTATATTATATCTTGAGTTACCATTATATGTTTTACGTATATTTTGAGTTACCATAATTTATTTTATACAAGTTATATTTTAAAAGTTATATTAATTCAAGTTATGTTTTAGAAATATTTCAGTTACGTGGATTATTTTCTGAACCCTATTTGCTTAAAATGAAATCCATGGATATGTTTGTTTATATTTTAAAGAATATTTGACTATAACCTTATAAACAATTATGTTTTGTAAGTACCACCACGGGAGTCCCACGCCTTGGGGGACTTAAATAGCCATTGGCCTCTGTTTGGCCACTTCGTGGTCCTCTGTTTGTCATAGATCCATTGACCTCTGTTTTGATTGTCACTTCTATGACCTCTGTGAGTTATGTAAATGTTTAAATGATTTATTTACCAAATTGAATGATTTATTTACCAGATTGAATGATTTATTTATGTCACTTAAATGATTTATTTACCAAATTGAGTTATGTAAATATTTTGGCTTAACTAACTATCCATGGTTATTTTGTATTCCCTGTACTCTTGGCATAATATTTCTTACTCTGCTGTGTGCTTATAGCTGTTACCATTTCAGGTGACAAGATGTAGGGGAAACCCATAAGCTCACAAAATGGAACCCGCACGTGGATTGATATTGAACCACTTTTTTTTTTTTTTTTTTATCTTTCTTCCTTTTTTTTTTTTTTATATATTTTTGCTCCCTTTTGTTCTACCCGGGAGCCAGTCACTAAATAATAAAATAATAAAATCCCTATAAATGTATTTTCTCTTATTAAAATAGTTAAATGGAGTAATTTTCTGTTTAATCATTTTGTTTCCGCTTGCGCAGTTTAATTTGCTACGACTAGAATAAGTTAGTAAATTGCGATTCCAACCCTAAGCCCCTGGGGTTGGGTCGTGAGAGCCCCTTAACCCCATCTAGGTGCCGTACTTAGTCAATGGAGTGGCAAACAAGGATGCTCAAGTCAAGATACAAAATGTCAGCACAAGCTTCCTAAACAGGCAGAACTCAGGTTGGATTCGCATATAAACTCTTATAACCTCACAGATACCATAGAGCGAATAAAGATACAACTAAATAGAGTTTTATCCAATGGGATTGCCAATTACAAAAACCTAACAAAATGAAAGGTTAACTTTTTTTTTAACCAAATTCAAATGTGCACATAAGGGTGGGAATTTATGACATAACATGATAATACGACTCGAATCGTACATGAAATTAGCAGATCAGGATTGACCTTTTCTTGACATGAATACGTATATGACACGACCCGATGACATGAATATTAAATAGATCGGGTTAGTGTCAAATCTGTATAACATAAAATTGACAGAATAATCAATTACACATTTTAATATTATTTCTACTAAAGAGTATCAATACATTTTTTAATCTCTTATGTAATTATATCCAATTTATTAAAAATTATGTAAAATACTATTTTAAGTTTAATATAATTTTTTTTTTTTGCTTTTAATTGAACTTAATGTATTTTTTGTCTATTATTTGAGTTATCTAGTAAAAAATATAATAATAATATATAATTTTTATAAATTAAGAAAATAAAATTAAGTTGAAACCAAATATTTTTATAAATAATTTCATTTAATAGATATTAATTTCATTAAATTTAACTTGTGAATAAATTTTTACATTTTTTTCATACATTTGATATTTTTAGTTAATAATAAAAAAATTTAACATAAAAAATGACACGACACAATAACACAAAATAATAAACGGGTGGGGTTAGTGTTGAAGTAATTCCGAAATGAACCCAAGATGACATGACACGAACACGAACACGATCTGACACGACATCCACCCCTATACGCACATAGTATCTTAATCTGTTAAAGTTTTTTTTATCAGCAAAAATAAGTTGTTGCCTTTTTCACATGTTTTTTTCTTTTCTTTTCTTTTTTTGAGAAAATTATAAATCAGTTGAAAGACAATAAAATAAAATAAAATATAAACTCATGGAAAAGTTCATCATTTCAAATATTAAAATTGGTAAACTTTACCACTGAATTATAATTTTCTCTTTTTTTGTGTAGTCAAATTTTCATTTGTAAATGGATCAAACACATAAATATTATAATTATTAGATAAGTAATGAAGTTTGAACACAATACCTATTGCGTATAAGAGATACCATGTTGAAATAATAATTTTTCAGCTCATCTAAACTATTAGAGAGTGAATGATAACTTTATTACATATTACATCACTTGTACATTTTTTCTCTCAACTTACTCAAATTTCACATTGGTACTTTATATTTAATTTACAATAATTAAGTCCTTAAATTTTAACTAATGGTTTAATGTAGCCCTCCAATTATTCATTGTTAAAATTTTAGACAAAAAATATTCTCATGAACACATTTCAAGAGCATTAGTAGAAAAAATTAGAAGAAAACTTATACTTTCATCGTCCAGCTTTACTCAAATTTTATTTTTAATCTTTTATGTTTTATTTATTAAAATGTTAAACGGTGAGATGATAGGAGAATCGTTTTAAAAATACTGAGTTGAAATCGAAGAAGTAAATAGTTACAATTAAAAGGTTAGCATTTGGTTCATTTCCATAATAAATGAAAGATTTGGTCATTTATTGTCCCAAAAATCAATTGTATTTTGGAACAGAAAACACACTCAACAGACTCAACAAAGGATGTATTTCTTTCTATTTGGCAAGGGTTTACAGATAGGGTGTTAGCAGGTATTTTAATATTATAATGTGTTATTTGTTGGTTTTTCTTTTCTTTTCCTCTTAGTCTCCTATCTTATCCAAGTCTTGGTCTTGGTCCACCAAGACTTATCCTTTTCAAGTCCACCATGCTTGTCCATCCAAAGCCTTACAAGATAAGGCCTTGCAAAACTTATCCATTAAGTCTTCCTAGTCTTGGTCTTTGTCTCCTCTTGCTTATCCATTCCAAGACTTCCAGGTAAGTCACCAAGTCTTGGTCAAGTCCTTTTCTTATCCACCAAGATAGACTCTCCTATATATTGAGCTTAGGTCCTATCTAGAGGGATAAAAGAGGTGAAGAAGTTTTGGGTTGCTTTGTTATGTCTAATGTGAGATTATCAAGCAAATAAAAAAGGGTGTGTGTGATAAAGCTTTGGGTTCAACCAATTGTGCAGTATTGGTGAACCATACGACTTCGTCAGGCTGTTGTATCCTGGGGGGGACAAGTCAAGGTTTTTTCTGCTGCATCGGTGTGAGGCTGTGCCTAACCGTAGAGGGCTTGAATCTCCTTAAAGAGAGCGAGTTTCCCGCGCCTCAGCCCTGGTAATAAGTTATTGTAATTTTATTATTTGGATTTTCTGGTGTGTTATTTGTAATTATCACCAACAATTTTAAGGAGATTCAAATAGCAAAAAGCCA
The DNA here is from genome assembly GCA_036172215.1 of Camellia granthamiana. Classification (NCBI taxonomy): domain Eukaryota; kingdom Viridiplantae; phylum Streptophyta; class Magnoliopsida; order Ericales; family Theaceae; genus Camellia; species Camellia granthamiana. Next base: position 108,809,361 of record CM069915.1, on the reverse strand, counting down.
TGGAGCCAGTACTGGAGAAACCCAACGAGAATACCGGCGATCTCAACAAGCCCTTCCGGTTCAAGGGAGCTCATTTTAAGAGATGGAAAGGCAAGGTGCTTTTCTACCTCAGTCTTCTCAAGGTGGCGTATATCCTGACCGAGAAAAATCCGAACAAAGTCCCCACTGAAGAGATGACCGACGAGGAGTATGCTGCTCATCTTGAAAAAATCAAAAAATACAACACAGATGAGTATAAATGTCGATACTATCTTTTGAATTGTCTTTCAGATCAATTTTATGATTATTATGATACTACTTACACCACTGCCAAGAAAATTTGGAAAGCCTTGCAGAACAAATATGACAGTGAAGAGGCAGACGCTAAAATTTTTTTTCCGCTATCAGATGATAGATGGAAAATCAGTGGTGGAGCAAGTTCAAGATTTTTAGATGCTAGTGGCTGAAGTTAGATCTGAAGGCATCAAAATTGGAGACAATCTTGTTGTAGCAGGTATTGTTGACAAACTTCCATCATCTTGGAGGGAGTTCCAGAAGTCGATGCGTCACAAGCAAAAAGAGACGTCCTTGGAGACTCTAATCACACGGATTTGGGTGGAGAAGGAAGCACGAGGACAAGATGCGCTTATGACACAAGAGCATTCCACTACAAAGGTAAATTTAACTTCTGGAAATACTTTACCTAAAGGTCGATTTCATAAAAATAGTCACTTGAAGCCAGTTAAGAAAAGTTGGAAAAATACTGGAAGGCCACAAAATAAGAATTACCCGAGGCAAAAGAAATGGAACCAAGAACCCCCTTCACAAGATATGACAAATGTGACATGTTTTGTGTGTGGCAAAAGTGGGCATATTGCTCGAACTTGCAAATTTCAGAAACAACAGTCTCGACCACAGGCTAATGTTACCGAGGAACCATTTGTGGCTATGATCACAGATATCTTTATGGTTCAATCTGTGGAAGGGTAGTGGGCAGACTCTGGTGCCAATAGGCATGTCTGCTATGATAAAGATTGGTTCAAAGATTTCACTCCTTTTAATGAGGAGAGAACTGTTATGCTTGGTGACTCCAGTTTAACCAAGGTGCTCAGGTGTGGAGATGTTGAGCTGAATTTTACCTCTGGACGTGTGTTTGTTTTAAAAGATGTGTTGTACACACCGTCCATGAGAAAAAATTTGATGTCAAGTTATTTGCTCAACAAAGCTGGTTTCAAACAGACTATTGAATCTGACCAATATGTAATCACTAAAAAAGGCATATTTGTGGGGAAATGGTATGCCTGTGATGGAATGTTTAAATTAAATGTTGAGAATAAGAAAGCACATGTTTCTGTTTACATGCTGTCTTCTATGAATTTTTGGCATGCTCGTCTATGTCATATTAATAGCCGATATGTGGGAGTCATGAGTAGTTTAGGATTAATTCCCAGACTGACAAAGAAATTTGAAAAATGTGAACTTTGCAGTCGAGCAAAAATAACTAAAAGGCCTCATAAAAGTGTGGTGAGAAATACTGAATTGTTAGAATTAATTCACACTGACTTATGTGAATTTGAAGGAATTTTAACACGTGGTGGAAATAGATATTTTATCACTTTTATTGATGATTTTTCAAAATACACTTATGTATACTTGTTGAAAAATAAAAGTGATGCTTTTGAAAAATTTAAAGAATTCCTTTTTGAAGTTGAAAATCAATTCGGTAAAAAGATTAAAAGGTATAGAAGTGATAGAGGCCGGGAGTATGAATCTTTTCGATTCAACTCGTTTGCTCAGTCTTTGGGAATAATCCATGAAACTACTCCACCATATTCACCTGCATCGAATGGTGTAGCAGAAAGGAAAAATAGAACTTTAACTGATTTAACAAATGCTATGCTAATTGAAGCAGGTGCTCCTTCAAATTTGTGGGGAGAAGCAATTTTAACTGCATGTTATGTTATGAATAGAGTGCCACATAAAAAAACAAAAGTTACACCTTTTGAGTTGTGGAAAGGGCATAAGCCAAATTTGAGATATTTGAGGGCATAAGCCAAATAAGGAGGACGAAAGTCAAAAGACGACATATATTGATCCTAAATGTCACATCCAAACCCGGGCATGACCGGTTGTGGCCCACAAAGCCTTAGCCCAAGGCACATGTAAGCCTAAACACGAATCCGTAATTACATAGAATAAATGTAACAATAGTCCAGAAATAAGTAAATCAAAGCCTAATCCAGTAACATATCACAAGTATAAATGGTCAAAACCAACCCTAGTCAAAACCATCCAAACCAATGGGAGACAAACAGCCCACATAACAAAATAATCCTAAATGAATCTCAATCAAAAAGTATGCACAAAATTCACATAACAATCTGAAAAACAAACATAAAAAATAATAATAAATGAATGTCCTAGAGGTCCATAAGTTACAGTCTCTGCTGAGCCATGAGTCTACTCTAAATCCTTCTCTCACCTGAAAATGTTTAACAACTAAGTCAGTTGATAGCTCTGTGAGTAGAAACATGGATAGTAAATACAATTCTAAAAATAGGGTTCCATTCCAAAATAAGATGTATCTGATTAAAAAACGAAGTTCCATAGTTTATTGTTAAAAACATTCATATCTCTCAAGAACATAACAAATGACATTCTCCATTTAAATCAGACAACAACATAATCATCATTACAATCTAAGTATCAAGAATAACAAGTAACATGTAACAAAGTTTTGAAGGCAACAAGCCCTTTGGATCCAAGATCGAACAAAGAGTCATCCTCAGCGCAGTTACCCGGGCCTTTTCTCATAGACAACCCAATTGAAGGTCACCCAGCCTAACCCAGGTTTGTTCCTTACAATCGTTGAGCACTAGAGTCATCACAGCCAACCCAGATCTATTTCCTATTGGCCAAAGTCACCACACACAGTGGAATAAATTCCCTAGACTTTTATATATATGGTCTCAAAAATTAATACAATTCAGTTCCACAAACATAATGGTTCACTATTATAAACATGAGACCATTTCAAGAATTTTATTGTATGCCAAGTTTACATATATTTTAGAAATAATTTAATTCCATTGATAATATAATAATTTTATCAAAACAATTTAGTTCTGAAATAACAATTTAATTTTTCAACAGTTTAAGATAAGGGAACATTTATAAAAATATGTAGCATGCAAATACGCACTTGAAAACGAAACAATATAATTCTTTAATAGAGTACGAAAGTCTAACTGGTGCTCTGAACAAAATATGAAAAGTTGTGTGTCACTACTAACTCCAAAAATACTAAAAGTAATAACAAAATAAGTATTCCACACTAAAGCGTACTAATACAGCTCAACCCCATTCACCATTACTCTTAAATAATATATAAGTTCATGTTCTTCAAGGTCACAAATTACTCAAGACATAGGTTCAGATCGAAACTTAATTAGATGTGAGTTTGAGATAAAAAATAGATTTTTTGACAAGTTTTCCCAAACTGTTCGCTAAATTTGAAAATTAAAAACTAGCTCTACGCCATTCCAAAAATTCCAAAACCCTCCAGACATCAACTGATATATCCCAAGTCTCAAACCCAATTGGTTTCACTCGATTTACTTATCAAAAGAATTATTTACCATCAATTATGTACAAACAGGTCATTTTCTGTATCATCTTAAAGAAATTGACGGTTCTCTTATTATATATGAGCAATCAACGCAAGACCAAAATTTAAGAAACTAGACTCGTAACCAGTTCTAATGACACTAATTTGATAATTTTTAGATTTATACCCAAAAAGAACGACACTTCTGAAGTTATTGTTATACACTAGTTTTTTTGATAGATTTTAACGCATCAATTTATATAGATTTTGACTCCCAAAAATTTTAAGAAAATTCTGGTATGAAATTCAAGATGTAATTAAATTACTGTAAAAATCTTAGCTTAAAATTCATTAGTTTAATATGGTTTCTAAATTTCTAAAGTTTACAGTTTTGTGCAGAATTTTTGGACAAAAGAATTACATCCATTCTTTACACATGAATTTAGCTTTTCAGATTTCTTAACAGTATATATATATATACAAAATACATATACCTACAACCTCTCCACCAATGAATTACATAATAATAGAATAAGGATAAAGAACAAATGCAAAAAGAAGAAAAAAGATAGAGACCCATCGCACACCCAAAAATCCTTCTCTGTTTGCGACCTTTTTTTTTTTTTTTTTCTACTTTTCTCTAAACCTCTCTCTCCCATGGCTGCTGCTTAGGGATGTAGTTTTGGCCCGGCTCGGCCCATGTCGGGCCTTGCGGGCTCCCACCAAAAATCGGGCCAGCTCGGCCCGGCTCACGGGCCAAAAAACTAGGCCCAAGCCCAAGCCCAGGCCCAGGCATATTCGGGCTTTGGGCAGACCAGTGGGCCGAGCCCTGAGCCTCGGCTCGGGCTTTGGGTGGACCTAAACAATTTTTTTAATTTTTTTTTGTTTTTTCCACAAAAATTTTATTATTTTCCATTAAAAATAACACCGGCCCTCAGGCTGGCCGGGCGGGCCGGGCTTTTGAGTGGGCCTTGAGTAGGCCGATGGGCTGGCCTACGGGCTGGGCCTATAGACCGGGCCAGGCTTCAAAACGATGGCTTAGGCCCTGGCCCAAGGCCTCGGGCTGGGCTTGGGCTCGGGCCTGAACAGGCCGGGCCCGCCCCGGGCCGTGGGAGGGTTTTGAGCCGCCTACGGGCCGCGGGCCAATTTTACACTCCTACTACTGCTGTATATTGTATTGGGCAACCTAGGGTTCCTTTATATATCTAAACAAAAGGCTCTAAATTATTATCTTTTGTTTTATTTTATTTTCTCTCTCCATTAATTTAAATAAAATACAATTATTATTAGATCAAAATATACTTACTAATTTGTCTCATATATATATTTTAAATAAATCTTGCCTAAAAATTAAAGACTTTCATCATAAATTTTTTAAGGTTTAAAATTAATTAAAAGACCGTTCAATAATATCTAATTTGCACTTTAAGATTCACAAGCAAAACATTTTGAGATTCATAAAATTATTATTATTTAATTATTCATTTTATTTTTATATTCGGGTTCTTACACTAAAAACTTTAAAAAAGTTGTGTGAACCCTTTTTCAACATTAAAAAAACCAAAAAAAGAACGCCAAATATCGATTTTAGTGAATTGAATCGATTCACGATTCACTGATTCGGTTCACAGATTCACTTACGGTTTATAACTATTTGCAATTCACATAATATGTTCGTATCAATTACCCACTAAATCGAATCAAATTGTACTATTCGAATCGCAAATTGTATGATTCTAACAATAGAGGTATTGACCATAACAGACCATTATATCTAGTTAATAGATTCCTTCTATTATTATTATTTGGTTTCTTTATTTCCCTTGGGCATGTGTTTTACCTGAAAGACTATGCTATTTTTCAATATTTAGACGTTGCTGAAGTGGAATACGGTTGTGAATCGAAACTGATAAGTATCATAAATCAAGCTAATATATGTGATTTTTATTGAAAAATGTTAGAGGTTTCAAAATTTTTACCAAATATTTTATTAACTGTCTCACATGGATTTGGACCTCACACTTATGTGAGATCCACCCCATAGGAGACATTTAGTAAAAGTTTGGTAGAAATTTTGCTATTCCTAATATTACTCCTTTTATTTCCACAAGTATAACAGCGTATATTGACATCGTAAAGTGAAAAAATTGATTAGTATTTGATTGGTATCTGCTGATTTTTAAAATCATTGATCAGGGCTGATATTAATTCCATTCCGCCCAGTCACTTATAGATATTAAAAACATACCTATACACAAATGGAAAATCCTATGGTACACAAATGTATTTTATTATAAATTAGCATAATTTTATTATAAAATGTATAATTTTGTTATAAATTGACGTAACAAAAAATGTCATAACCAAACTACAAACTTTTGTTACACAAACCACATAATTTTGGACATGTTATGCTAGTTTGTGGCGAAATTACGTATTTTGTGATTTATATTATAAAATTTTGTGATAATATTACGCCAATTTATGATAGGATACCTATAATAGGATTTCCCTAATCTTAAAATTAAATTGGCCTAAAAAACTAGCCCAATCAAGCTCTATGGGCCAAAATATAAATCCAAGCTTTAAAAATATAGGATTGGGTTGGGTGGACCAACGGATTGTGCACCCCTATCCCTAACCCAAGAAAAATAGGCATGCTAGGAATCGTAAATAAATTATCAACTATTTTACACAATACTTACATGAGTATTGTAAGTCGACACAAAAAAAAGGAACAATGCTAATGATGTCAAACAAAATTACCAAATACATTACAATTTTTTTTTTTTTTTTTATGGGTACTGAGAGGGTGATTTTATGTGAACCAGGGCTGAGCTAGGTCTAGATATTGGAATGGACCGAGCTATGGGCCGAGGTGAATGGGCTACACAACTTGGACCTTGCCCTTGTTAGCTCGATTAGAGATGGTTGCTATTTAGCTCGGTCTAACTATTCTGAACCGAGGTATAGGTGGACTAGGACCGAGCTAAGCATTGCCCATGAAAGCACCGATTTGAGGGTGTCAGAAGGCTAGTGTTAGCTCAGTTGTGCTATTATTCTACCGTGGTAAAACCATCTCACTTGGTTAAAGCAGTGGGGAGAGTGTAAAAAGATGAGCATTACCTTTCTGATTCTTAGGAGGATTCTACTAAAGAGAGTTGAAGTCCTATTAGGATTGTGCTAGATGGATTCTACAAAAGCTCATGACAGACCTATGGACAGGTATCACAATTCTTACTCACAAATACACAGAGCTTTTGTGCCTATTGTCTACTTGCTGACTTAGGCATCCAAGAGGTTTCCGGCACACACCCGCCGGCTAGCTCACGTTTGTTTTTTCAAGTAGTAAAGCGACGACGTTTGGAGGAGTGCAAACTTGATCAACAAGATTATACGAGAAGATTATTTCATGCTCGTACAAGTGGCGCCGTCTGTGGGAACTGCACAAAGAACAAAACCTTTTGATTGAGTTTTCCTCTCTGGTTGAAATCAACGGCGCATAATGAAGATTTGCCGCAATCTGCTATTGATGGGCAACCCCCGGAGGGGGGTGGGAGGCGCGAAGGTTTACCTTCTATCCCACCCATGGCAGAATTAGAACTCCAGCGACGGAACTCCTGAAGGGACACACGGGAGAGACGGGGCACCAGTCCTCGTCACTCTCAAAGTCCTGAAAGATAGAGGCGGAGGTTAGATCCTCAAGTTTTGGAGGATCACGTGAGGGAGCAAGACGAGTTAATGAGGAGGATGGCGGCGGACATGGAAACAATGAAGCGCCAGATAAAGGAAAAAGTGGTGGCGACGGAAGAGGGGCGCAAAGGCAACACGCCCTCTTACCACTTGGAAGATTGTGATAGACATGTCACGCCATTGCAAACAGAAAGTAGGAGACTTAGAACATGCGACACTTAATCAAGGACTTCTAGGACTCGTTACTCCAGGTCTGAGAGAACGAGGACTGAAAGGTCGTATACAGAGGGAAGCAACTATCAGCCTTCGCACATGCACCAAATGACATCTAGGCACACGGAGTTGCCTAGGTCAGCGGACCTACAAACAGTGCTTGAAGAGAGGGCCCGATGGAAGGAGGACACCAGGGCTCGCAACCCTCATAGAGTTTTAGCCCTACAGCGATTGGCCCCTAGGACACATGGGAGTGTCGAGGTAGGGATGCCAATGCCGCGCCTTGCTTACGAACCAGTAGATAAAGTATTAACAAGGTTACAGAGCTCGCCGTTCATTCTGGAAATTGGGAATGCACCGCTACCCTCAGGTTTCGACCAGCCCAAATTCACCACTTATGAGGGGAAGTCAGACCCCTACATGCACTTAAGCCACTTTCGCCAGGTTATGGCAGTATACCAGTGAAACGAGGCTCTAATGTGTATCCTGTTTCCATCCAACCTTAGCAACCTAGGTCTAACCTGGTTTGAAAGGCTGCCAGAAGGCAACATAGCCTCATGGGCACAGTTGGCAGAAGTGTTTGTGACTAGATTCAGAACGAATACCAAGACGCTAGTGGAGATTGACTAGCTACTCTCCATTGACATGGGCGAAAAGGAGACATTGAGGTCTTACAACAGTCGATATTGGGAGACTTTCAACCAGATTGGGGATTGCCCTACAAATCTCGCCATAGCACAATACAAACAGGGTTTACCAGTCGGTAATAAGTTGAGGGACTCAATGACAATGATGCCACCCCTCACGATGGAGGCCCTAATGGAGAGAGTGCATCAACATATCCGGGTAAAGGAAGATAGCGCTTGTGCTAAAGCAAAATCTGGCACAACAGCGATGCTAGATAAAAAGACTACAGCAAAAATCAACACAGTAGAACAACCAAGCAAGAACGGGAGAGGCAGGTGAGCCAACAGAGAGGACCCCCAAACAAGGAAGTTAAGAGTCCGCATTGCCATTACCACAGTATTCAATAAACCTATCTACCAGATTCTTAGCGAGATACGCGATGAACCCTTTTTTCGGTGGCCAGCCAAGTTGGGAGAAGCACAAAGAGGCTATGATGAGAGGTACCGTTGCACCTTCCATGATGAGAAAGGGCATCGTATTGAAAATTGCACACCATTGAGGCAACATCTGGAAGAGTTAGTGGCCGCTGGACACCTAGACCAGTATATAGAAGGGGGAACACAGCCAGCCCCCCAAGACCTCAACAGACCAAGCGGGATGCTGGTCGATGGTCCACCCCAAGGCATAATCAACGTTATACATGGGATCGTCGAACCTGAGCAGGTATGTGAGCTCAGAGGGATGATCAAAAAGGCTGAGCACTTGAAAGAGGTATTAAGTGCACAACCTACCGTCAAAAAGGGCAGAACAGAGGCTACGAACGTCATATCCTTTTCAGACAGGGATCTAGCAAGGCTACATTGCCCTTACAATGACGCACTGGTGGTCACTTTGCGTGTCAAGAATTTCGACATCAAACGGATTCTAATTGACCAAGGAAGCTCATGCGAGATAATGTACTACGAGACCTTCAAACAACTAAAATTGGAGGACAAGGACTTGGCACCTGCGACATCTCCCCTCATCGGTTTCAACTCAATGCCAGAATGGCTAGTGGGCAAGATAATCCTGCCAGTCAAGGCAGGAACAATGACAAAACAAGTGGAATTCTGGATATTGAAGGTTCCTTCCACTTACAACATAATCTTGGGAAGAGCATGGCTGCACGCCATGCGCTCGGTGGCGTCAACCTACCATCAGGCATTACGGTTCCCTAACGAAACCGGCATGATTGAATAAGTCTTAGGAGACCAAATCATGTCGAAACAGTGTTTCATCGCAGTAAATAGCAGCCGTGCTGCAAAAGGGTTTGTTCAGATGGTAGAGGAGCTAGAAAACAACGAATAGTTTGCAGATGTCGGCAAAGCAACAGAACAAAAGGCAGTGGAAGACTTGATTGAGGTGAGGATAGATGAAAAGAACCCAGAAAAGTTTTTTTAACTCGGCTCGTCGTTATCCAGCACTGAGAGAGTAGAGGTCATGGAATTCTTAACCTCTAACATCGAAGTGTTTTCCTGGACACCATACGACATGCCTAGCATTGACCCAAATTTCATTTGCCATCAACTTAATGTCCACCCAACTGCCAGGCCAATTATTCAGCGAATGTGCCGATCGGTACTCCACCACACAGAGATAGTGGCAGAAGAAGTAGGAAACCTGCTGGAGGCAGGAGCCATCAGAGAAGTACACTATCCCAGGTGGATCTCCAACACTGTGGTAGTGCCAAAGAAGAACGGCAAGTAGAGCGTTTGTGTGGACTACAAAACGGTGAACAAAGCATGCCTAAAAGACAGTTTTCCCCTACCATGGATAGACCAACTGGTGGACCTGACGGCAGGACATAACCGACTAAGCTTCCTTGATGCGTATCGAGGTTACTGTCACAGCCCAAACCCGGCCCCATGGGTTTAGCACCGTAACCGGCCAGTAATCCGAGATTACCGAAGGCCTGCTTAACAGTAATACAGTAAAACAGAGTACAGGGCCTGGCGGAAGCCAATGCAGTAAGTAAACAATGTCCAATGAGCTGTGACAGTCTGTATGCCAAAAAGATTTTTCATACAAATTTACAGAATAGTACACCTACATACATGTCATTCAGTGAAACAGGGACTTAATCCCCACTCAACAGTACAGTAAACATTCAGTCTATACAATCCATTCGGTTATCACAAAGTAGTGAGACCGTGCAAAAAAAAGGGAAAATACTAAAACACCCCTAAGCCTTAGCATGACAGACTCGGAACCTCGCAGTGAGGCACGTTGGTTGGCTTGACAAAACTGGAGTTTACTCCGACGCCTCTAGCTTTGATCCGGTGCCTGTACACCTACATATATATATGAGCAGTGAGCTAAAGCCCAGTGAATAACATAATGCGTAAAGGAGTTAAGAATGAATGTCCTTACAGTAATGAAAACAGTTCATTGATTCAGTATATATGTCATTCAGTGATATGTGGTACATCCATTAGCATAGCAGTATAGTAAACGATAGGTCTTAAAAGACCGAACAATAATTGATGGCCATCAGTCAGTAAACAGTAGTGGTTCCAACATGGGAACCAAGTCGATTAGACAAATCCACCCGTTCATAGACCGTCGGTGGGGCCATCCGTTCACAGACCGTCGATGGCAGAGATTTCTCAAACAGTAGCAGTAACAGTAAACAATAGTTGCTAAGGATGCCACAGTACAGTTCAGAATATAGGACACACATTCATACAGTAAACAATATCAATTCAGTAAACAGTTCAGTTCAGTATTTCAGAAGATAATCATTTGAACATATCTTTACACAATTGTTACTCACAGAGTTCTGGGCTACAGTGAACTAGAGCGTCTCCCCGGAATGCCAACCCTATACAGTTAATAGATTGAACACACTCTAAGTTTCACAGTTGGGAAAGATAAACATTAACTCCCTATTATACCTTGGTGTGTTCTATATCTGTATCCTCATTAGGATGTCTAAAACTAGGCCTAAAAATGCCTAGGATGAGATGAGGATGCAAAGATGTGAGCAGAAAACATTTGCAGAATTTTCAGTGAAACAGAGTCCCGCTCGAGCGCAGGTTTCCCCGCTCGAGCGGACAATCAGACAAAGGTACCCGCTCGAGCGCCACTTTCCCCGCTCGAGCGTGTCACTCAATACTCCGCTCGAGCGTACAGTTCTCCGCTCGAGCGGACTGATGAACAGTGCAAAGTACTGGATGCTCGATTTCTCCGCTCGAGCGCTACTTCTTCCGCTCGAGCGGACTGTAAAACAGTTCAAAGTACTGGGAGCTTGATTTCCCCGCTCGAGCGGCACTTCCCCCGCTCGAGCGGACAACCAAAATCTGGAAATTCCAGATTTGTGTTCCAAGTTCAAAACTCAAATTTGATGCTCCCAATTCGATCCTCTTGGGCCCATTTTCTAGAAAACTCTTTTAAACACATAGAATAACATGTTTCAAAGCTCAATTTAAGAAATCAAAGCCCAAGGGTGTTTAATTCAAACTCAATTTCAAACCAATTTCATGAACATGCTATAAACATGATATGCATGAGTTTAAAACAATTCCAAGCCTCAATGCTAGCTCAAATGAGCTCAATTCTTTGAAAAACAAGATGACAACATGGTCCTAAGCATTAACATGGACATGCATGCAAAAATCCATGAAGAACAACCTCCCAACTTGACAATATGCACATGCATGCACCAATTGAGCTATAATTCAACATGTTTGAACTTAGAACATGAATTAACTCTATAATGAAGCATGAACCATGCAAGACTTAGCTCAATGTCAACAATAAGAAGATGAATTCCTTACCTAGAGTTCCAATCACAAGGTGAGGAAGCTTAACTTGACATTCTACACCCCAATTCTTCAAGATTCAAGCTAAATCCCCAAAGTTGAGTCCAAATCCCCCACTCTCTCTCTCTAATTCTCTTCTTGGTCGGTTGGGTGTGAGAAGAGAACTGATCAAAATGCTTTGGTCAAGTGTATGCAAGCCCCTAAGTGTGTGAGGTAATGGGCCACTAAGTGGCAATTCCGTAATTAAGCCAAGGTTTGCAATATAACAACATTCAATCTAATTTAATCATATCAAATCACATTTTGATCAAATACACCATAAATTATATAAATTCTAATGGTTCCAAATCATCAATCAATTTACGATTCGGCCGCCGATAAGGCCTTCAATTAGCAGTTTAAACATAAATCATGAACAGATAAATAATCAATCAAACAGATAGAATATGCAATGCAATAGTTATACTCAATCAATCAGTTTCAATTTCAGTCAGTCAGTTCAGTAATTTATTCAGTTCAATTATCAGTCATAATCAATTCAGTTTAGCAGTAATCGGTAATTAATCGGTAAGCAGTATGAGGGTTGTTACAGTTACCATCAGATCGCTATGTATGAACCAAACCAGGAGGTCACATCATTTACAACGCCCATAGGGTTGTACTGTTACAAGGTCATGCCCTTTGGCCTAAAGAACGCAGGGGCTACATTCCAACGGATGGTCACCAAAATGTTTAAACCATTGTTAGGCAGAACAATGGAGGCTTACATAGATGACATGGTGGTCAAAGCAAGGATGAGAAGGACCATCTCAGGGACCTAGATGAAATGTTTCAAATTTTGAAGTCCCACAAGTTGCGTCTAAACGCATCTAAGTGCGCATTCGGCGTAGGTTCAGGAAAATTCCTAGGCTTTCTAGTGACCAACCGAGGTATAGAATCTAATCCCTCTCAGATCAAAGCAATCCAAGATCTTGAGAGGCCCAACACAGTCAAAGAGGTACAGCATCTCATTGGCCTAGCAGCCGCGCTCAACCGGTTCATAAGTCAGTCGTCAGATAGATGTCGACTATTCTTCCAAGCACTGAAGGTCAAATTTGAGTGGGATGAGAAATGTGACCGCGTCTTAGAAAGCTTGAAAGACTATATGACCTCTCCTCTGTTTTTAGTAACCCCGGTACCAGGAGAAGAGCTCTTTTTGTACTTAGCAGTTTCACAACATGTAGTCAGCGCAGTGTTGGTCAGAGTGGAAGGAATCCAACACCTGCCTATCTTTTATGTTAACAAGACCTTACTGGGTGCTGAAACAAGGTGCCTACCATTGGAAAAGCTGGCATTAGCTTTGATGATGGCCTCAAGAAAGTTGTCACACTATTTCCATGCCCACACCGTGATCGTCCTAACGGCTTTTCCATTAAAGGCCTTATTTGAGAGGGTCGATTTTTCTGGATGAATCTTGAAATGGGCAGTGGAGTTGGGGCAGTTTGATATCAAGTTTCAACCCAGGACTGCAATAAAAGCCCAAGCTTTAGCAGACTTTGTGGCTGAGTTCACACCAAGAAGTCCTCACATCTGCCCAGTCGGTTTGACCGATGCAACCAAAGTAAGGGGGGAAAACGCCGCGGGAACTGCATAGCCCCTAATACAGGATGCACAGCTACATTGCAAACCACACAGGATTGAGGACATGCAAGAAGGAACAAACCATGCTATTCCCAGTGGGGACTCATCAAAAAGTAAAGCCTTGAGGCAATTAGACAGTGAAGTTCAAACCCCAACAACAGACATCAACTTGGAAGAAAACATCAGTAACACCCATGATCCCAAGACATCATCCGATCCCTCTGTTTGCTGGAAACTATTCGTCGGAGAGATGTGAAAACTCTTTGTGGATGGAGCATCCAACAGGCACGGTGTAGGACTTGGCATAGTCCTCATTTCACCAGATGACCTAACAATTGAACAGGCAGTCAACCTTGGCTTCCCAGCATCCAACAACGAGGTGGAGTATGAAGCACTGTTAGCAGGCTTAAAATCAGCACTTTACATGAAGGCCACCGAACTGATGGTATACAATGACTCCCAGCTCGTAGTCAACCAGATTTCAAGCAACTACAAAGGAAAAGATGATAGAATGGCTAAGTACCAAGAGTTAGTCAGAAAGGAGATCATGAAGTTCGAAGTAGTGTGGATAGAGCAAATCGACCGAGAAGAAAATAGCAGAGCAGACAAGCTGGCAGGTTTTGCTTCAATGGCACATACATCTACCCCACACCCATTACTGATCGACTTCCTGCCTAGACCAAGTATTGAAGAACCCGAAGCAGCCGAGGCATGTTGTGCCGAACTAGGCCCATCCTGGATAGATCCCATCATAGTATTTTTAAAAGATGGCATCTTGCTTGAAGAAAAGAAAGAGGCCAACAAAATTAGAGCAAAATCACAGCGATTTTGGCTCTCTCCATCACTAGCATTGTACAAGAAATCCTTCACAGGACCTTACCTGAAATGTGTCCATCCCAATAAGGTCGAGGTATTTTTGTTCGAGATACACGAAGGCATATACGGAAGCCACCAAGGGGAAAGATCATTGGCTTACAGAGCAATTTCATAAGGATATTGGTGGCTATACATACAAGCAGATTCAGAGAAATATGTCAAAAGGTGCGAGAAATGTCAGAAATTCACACACCAAATACATCAACCAGCCAGAGAGCTTCTACCATTAACAAGCCCATGGCCTTTTGCAATGTGGGGCCTGGACATAGTGGGACCACTTTTAACTATACCCGGCAACAAAAAGTTCTTTCTTGCAGCAACAGACTACTTCACAAAGTAGGTGGAGGCAGAGGCACTTGCATCAATAAAGGAGAAAGACGTTAAGAAGTTCGTCTGGCAGAACATCATAACTCGATTCGGCATACCCATGGCTCTAATATCTGACAATGGCACTCAATTCGATTGCAAAATTTTCAGGGGCCTTTGCGAGGAATACAAGATAGAATTCTACAACTCTACACCAGCATACCCTTAAGCGAATGGTCAGGCAGAAGCTTCGAACAAAGTCGTCTTAGATAGTTTGAAGAAAAGGCTGGAGAGAGCAAAAGGCAAATGGGCAGAGGAACTTCCTCATGTTTTATGGGCTTACCGTACCACACCTCGGCGGTCAATTGGAGAAACGCCTTTTTCCTTGGCCTATGACATGGAGGCAGTAATCCCACTGGAAATAGGCCTCCCCACTATTAAAAGTGAAAATTTTGACCCAAATTTGAATGAAGAAGCCATAACCTTGGAACTCGACCTTGCAGAAGAGAGAAGGGAAAGAGCACTAGTTCACATTGCTTCATACCAGCAGGAGTTACCCAGAAAATATAACAAAACAGTGTATCCGAGACAATTCAAGATTGGAGATTGGATACTGCGCAAAGTAATGGGCAACACTTTGCTACCTGGAGATGGCAAGTTAGGACCTAACTGGGAAGAACCATACAAAGTGGTCGGTTTAGCAGGAAAATGGGCATATCAGTTGGAAGATGGAGACAGCAAGGCTATTCCTAGGCCGTGGAACATTGCCAATCTCAAACTATTTTATTTTTAGCTTTTCATTAAAATACTTGTAATTTATCCTTTTTCAAATAAAACAAGTAGTTTTTTCAGCGTAATTCTTTCTACTGTAAAAGTTGTTCTTAGTCATTACCAGCTAGGGGCAATCAAGAAACTTGGCAGTATTGGCCAACATTTATTTCTCTTCTTCAGCCGATATAAAGATCCAGGCTGAAGAAGGTTGGCAGGTTTGACCAATATTTATTTCTCTTCTTTAGCCGAGATAAGGATCTAGGCTGAAGAAGGTTGGCAGGTTTGACCAACATTTATTTCTCTTCTTCAGCCGAGATAAGGATCTAGGCTGAAGAAGGTTGGCAGATATGACCAACATTTAACTCTTTTCAGCCAAGATAAGGATCTAGGCTGAAGAAAGGTTGGTAGGTATGACCAACAGTTAGCTCTCTTCAGCCGAGATAAGGATCTAGGCTGAAGAAGGTTGGCGGGTTTGACCAACATTTATTTCTCTTCTTTAGCCGAGATAAGGATCTAGGTTGAAAAAGGTTGATAGGTATGACTAACATTTAGCTCTCTTCAGCCGAGATAAGGATCTAGGTTGAAGAAGGTTGGCAGGTATGACCAACAATTATTTCTCTTCTTCAGCCGATGTAAAGATCCAGGCTGAAGAAGGTTGGCAGGTTTGACCAACATTTATTTCTCTTTTTTAGCCGAGATAAGGATCTAGGCTGAAGAAGGTTGACAGGTATGACCAACAATTATTTCTTTTCTTCAGCCGAGATAAGGATCCAGGCTGAAGAAGGTTGGCAGGTTTGGCCAACATTTATTTCTCTTTTTCAGCCGCGATAAGGATGTAGGCTGAAGAAGGTTGGCAGGATTAGGTAAAGCCTAGCTAAATTGGTTTGGCTTAGCATGGTGCAAAAATATTGTAATAGAATAACCGAACAAAGAGTTGGGAAAGTAGCAGAGTTCATTCCATTTTTAAACATTCATTACAAGAGGAGGGGCTTGCGCCCGGTTACAATTGAAAGTGAACAAAAAAATAGGAACAAAATCAAGCAAAGAGATCATCAAAGTCAGCATCTAGGTCAACCAAGCTGCGCTACTCGGTAGGCCGGTTCTAGTGGGTAGGTCGGTCATGGGAGCACCCTCAACCGTACTTGCCACCGATGGCTCCACCCGAGCTGTCTGACTGGTCTAGAGACCATGATCACTGATTACAGGTGGGGCGTTGTTTAGAACAAGGGATTCTTCTTCCTCCTCCCCTTCTTGGAGAAGCTTTTGTTGAATGGCGATGGCGTAGTCTGCCATGTAACTTGGGATGAAGTGAGGGGGAGGATTCTGAAATACCTCAGTCTCTTGCCCATGACCGAGCTTGATGACGGCTGCCTTCCATCTACATTTGAAAAAGATATCTTTTGCAGCTTCACATTGCAAGACATACGTGGCCTCTCATTCTTTGTAGTCACGGTCTTCAGCGTCTTCCACACTCTTTTTCAGCTCGGTTATCTTAGCATCTTTTTTCTTTTCGAGCTTGGCCAGTTCGTGCAGATAACGATCTTTCCTTTTGGGCAGCGCCTTTTGCTTGTCCGCTTCCACCGCGTTGACCAGCTCGGTGAGTCGTGTGTTTTCAGATTCGAGCTCGGTCATTTTTTGCTTGCCCTCGTTCAGCTCGGCCATCTTAGCGTTGGCGTCTGCCACGGCCAGCCGCGCTATCTTGCGTAGCTCCAGCACGCGTTTATGAGCAATATGGTTCTTTTGCATGGCCTACAGAAGGAGAGATAGTGAATATGACTAAAACCAAGCCAACAGTAAAATGAAAAACAAATAGAGGGAGCACTTACCAGCACCATTGACTTAGTTGTCGAGTGAATGGCCTTGAGCTCGGTTAAATGGTCATGGTGCTCCATGTCAGATGGCAGACACACGCTTTTGGCAAGGTTGAAAGCAAGCGTGTGGTCCTTATCAGCCACCACCAAGTCTGTGGTGGTTATAGCTCGATTCTTGTAAGTTATTTTTGGTGCCCATTCTGAAGGGCTAGCTCGGTCAGAATGCATTGGCGCAGGGCTCAGCCGTGTTGTTTCAGGAAGCACGCGGTCCTCATCATTGATCAATCGTTGCGGCTTAGTCGAAGCGGTGCGCGCACGCTTGTTCGGCCGAGATGACGAGGCTTGGGTTGTTGGGAGGGACACTATAGCCTCGTGTGTCTGATCGGCTTGTGGTACCTCGGTTTGAACCCCGCCAGTTGGACATGGTGTTTGTTCAGTGATCAGGGCACAAACAGCACGGCGCTTGGCCATTTCTTGTTCTTCAGTGAGGGAAATAAGGTTGATTTGGGGCAAGTTTGGGTCCAGTTCAGGTGATGGTTCAAGGAGAAAGTCTGTCACCTTGGTCTTCCTCCTACCGCTGTACTGGTAGGTCGGTTCAAAGTTTAGCAGCTCAGCCCAACCACGATGACGGTATTATAGCGCAGCGCGAAGGGCGTCTTGGTTGGCGTATGGGTACTGTGATTTAAGTTGGTTTAAGTCTGCACAAAAGAAAGACATAATGCTTGTGTCAGCACGGTGTGAAATTATAGCCTGGAATAGCAAAACAAAAAGAAAATTGGACTAAGGTATTCTTACCAGCAGTCCCCTTATTCCAATTTATATTATATCCCGGTATCTGGGCTTCCTAGTCTTCAAAATTTCCCGAAACCCAAAAAAAATCATCGTCATTTAGGTCTTTATCCAGTGTATTTTTTATGATTTTCTCTCAGCCTCTTCGTACTCTTAAATAGTACACCCAACCGTCATCATTTTGGCTGAGCGAATATTGGTGAAAAAACTCAGCTAATCCGAGGTTGAGGCCGAGCCGACGGTTTAGCTCGGCGATGCCATTTATTATTCTGTAAGTATTGGTGCCGAGTTGCGTTGGGCATAATCTTGTCTTCCTGAGGAACTCACATATCAATGGTTGTATAGGGAATTGGAGACCGGCCTCTACAATTGATATTACGGTGAATGGAACGAAGCCCGGTTTTCCCCAGGGCGTGGTATCTAGTTCGGCTAAAGACAGATGTATGTCGTCAAGAATATTATAGTCCTTACGAAATTCGGCAATGACCCCAGGTGCTATGGTCGTGAATATGGAGACTCAGAAGGCAAGGGAGAGAAGATGAACAGTATGAGTGTTTGATTCAAAAGTGGGGTTTTTGTATAAAGCACAAGAATGGGCGGGACTGTTCAAATTTTCGTGGTACAAAGACGGCTGTGGCAGGTGTACTTGACCAGTGGGAGCAAGCCACATGTCTAGGGGAATAGATAACGATTCAGGCATGCTTGAGGGGCAGAATGACGTGCAGAGCAGTTGACAAGATGTTTCTGGACCGGGCAAATCGGTACCCCCGGTAACAAATGAGCTCGGTTAGAGGCTTGGACATTTAGCTTGGCTAGTAACGAGTAATCCCAAATCATGCGTTGCAGATAGAATTAAGAGGCAATTACGAGGGTGTTTTTATGTGAACCAGGGCTGAGCTAGGTCCAGATATTGTAATGGACCGAGATATGGGCCGAGGTGAATGGGCTACACAACTTGGACCTTGCCCTTGTTAGCTCGGTCAGAGATAGCTGCTATTTAGCTCGGTCTAACTATTCCGAACCGAGGTATAGGTGGACTAGGACCGAGCTAGGCATTACCCATGAAAGCACCGAGCTAAGTGTATCAGAAGGCTAGTGTTAGCTCGGTTGTGCTGTTATTCTACCGTGGTAAAACCATCTCACTTGGTTAAAGCAGTGGGGAAGGTGTAAAAAGATGAGCATTACCTTTCTGATTCCTAGGAGGACTCTACTAAAGAGAGTTGAAGTTCTATTAGGATTGTGCCAGATGGATTCTACAAAAGCTCATGACAGACTTATGGACAGGTATCACAATTCTTACTCACAAATACACAGAGCTTTTGTGCCTATTGTCTACTTGCTGACTTAGGCATCCGAGAGGTTTCCGGCACATACCCACCGGCTAGCTCACGTTTGTGTTTTCAGGTAGTAAAGTGATGACGTCTAGAGGAGTACAAACTTGATCAACAGGATTATACGAGAAGATTATTTCGTGCTCGTACAGGTACCAAATACTTTACATAGTAAATATTGAATGGAATATTTAGTATTTTTTTTGGGCTAATTACACTAATGGTCTTCCTAGTTTGTTCAAAATTTCAATTTGGTCCTTATATTTTGAATTTTGTCAATTAGGTTCTTGAACTTTCTGATTTGTTCTAATTTGGTCGTTACAACTTTTCTAAGGTTTTATTTATACTTTTGCCCCTTAAATTTTGTTATATTATAAAAAATATTTTTTTTTAATTATCAAAATCTGTAAATACGATTACTAATTTTTAATATTAACAATAACTCTGTTTATTATTATATTTCCTCCATTATCAATTTTTATTACATTTTTTGTTTTTGTGATACTTTTTGGATTACTAAAACTTATTATCCATCTTTGATCTATTTTGATTTCATTAGGATTTATTCTTTTAGGCATAATTCTATCTATGGGTATTCCATTTATTGGTTTAAATTTATCTGCCTCCATTATTTTATGTTGCATTTTTGGATCTATTGTATTATCTAACTTATATATTATTTTTCAAAATATTTTTAATGGATAAACAGTTTCATGCATATTTATTCTTACAATTTTTTTTAATGTTAAAAATTTTAGGGGAGTTGACCCCTAAATCCTAAAAGGTGGAATTATAATATAATCAGTCCCATATTTAACTTTACAATAATGATCTAAAGCTCTAAAAGTAAAGTCTAAAAAGAGCTCTACTAAGCTGGCAAGTTTCCAAAAAAAAAAAATGAAAATTTCAAGCTAAAACATCACACCAAGGTGAACCCCACACAACTCCACATCATTAGTGCATGCTCTAGAACTCTTTGTCACATCCTTACAAAATTATCCAAAATATCTAGAAGGGAGCATGCAAGGAGTGAGGTTAACGGAAGAATCTAGAGCTCCCTAGCAAACTCTAGCACACATGAAGACTATGGAGAATTCTAGAAGGACCTAGAAAATTCAAGAACCTATACACTTGTACATATAATTAGATATTTGTATAGATAGTTCTAGAAGGCATTCTAGAACATTCTTGTAGCTTGTAAAGAAGGCTTCAATGGGAAGCTTCTACATGATATTTTCTTGAGAATTCTAGAATGCTCCTAGGGAGCCTATAAATAGAAGAGGAGCTCATTTGCTCCAATCCATCCAAGAATTGTAAAACTTTCTTTCAAGAGTAAATACAAGGCATTCTCTCAAACTCTCTTGTGTTCTTCTAACTTCTCTTTCCTACAAGTTTGTGAGTTAGGCTGACTTAGCATCATCAAGTAATACTTGAGATTGTCTAAGTGCCGCATGGATAGCTTGGAAAGAACCAAGGCCGTGACACATGCTATCAGAGCGAGGCTCGAGACAAAAGAAGAGAAGGCAACAATGTCATCCGGTGTAGAGAAGACTGTGACAGAGCAAGCCCGCGAAAGGGAACCACAAAGGGAAGGAAGGATAAGTCACGAGCTGTTGTTACCGCCATAGAAACACGACTTGCCAAGGTGGAGCTTGCCATGGGCGACTTGGGGGAGCGTCTTGATGTGTTGGAGCAAAGCCTTGAACAAGAGGTGGAGGGTCTCAAGGAGGAGATCAAGGAACTCCATGATGGCATGCTTTTCACGATCAATTCTGTGGCACACGATGCTCAAGTGGCCAATGAGTCCTTCCAGGCCAAGGTGTTAGAGATGCTCGCACAATTTGAAGCCCATTTGGAGGAGGTTCACCAAGACGTGACAATGTGCAAAAAGGCCATAGCCGGGGGAGTTGTGACCTTGTCGGGGACGTCCAAGGTGGAGGTGCCAAAACCAAAACCCTTTGATGGAAAGAGGGATGCCAAGGAGGTGGACAACTACTTGTGGCACATGGAGAGGTACTTCGAAGCGATGGCGGTAATTGAAGAGGATGCCAAGGTACGAACCGCAATCTTTTACCTCACCGACACAGTAACACTATGGTGGCGTAGGAGGCATGCTGACATTGAGAAAGGTACATGAACCATAGCTACTTGGGATGATTTTAAGAAAGAACTTAAGAAACAATTCTATCCTGAGGATGTGGCTTATCAAGCTAAAAAGAGCTTGAAGAAACTTAAGCACACATTGTCTATTCGGGACTATGTAAAAGAATTCTCTACTCTCATGCTTGAGGTCCTGAGTATAACTGATGAAGAACTACTCTTCAACTTCTTGGACAACTTACAATCATGGGCGGAGCAAGAACTGCGTCGTCGCAGAGTGCAGGATCTTGCCTCGGCTATGGCTATAGCGGAGTCCCTCATTGAGTATAAAAGGATAGACAACAAGGCCAAGACATCCAAGGATAGCCGTCATAAAGGTGGGGAGACAAGGACAAGGGGTTCCAACATAAAGAGGGGCACAATAAACCCCCTACTGGCAAAGAGGGAAAATACAAAGCCAAGTATCAATTCAAGGACGAAGGCAAGTTCAAGCCCGAGACCAATTGCTTCTTATGCGATGGACCACATTGGGCAAGAGATTGTCCCAGAAGACAAGCCCTCAATGCCATGATTAAAGAAAGGGAAAAAGAGGAAACTGCCCACATGGGATCTCTACAACTTCTCAACACCATCAAGTCGATACCAGCTACATCGATCCAAGGGGATAAGGGTCTAATGTATGTAGAAGTGTGCCTTAATGGGAAGACCACTCATGCTATGGTGGACACTGAAGCTACGCATAACTTTGTCTCTATGGATGAGGCAAAAAGGTTGGAACTCAAAGCCACCAAGGAATCGGGTTGGCTTAAAGCCATCAATTTGGAGGCTAGGCCCCTACATGGAGTGGCACGCGGAGTGGACATAGGCATTGGAGCATGGAGTGGCAAGATTGATCTTACAGTAGTACCCATGGATGACTTCATAGTTGTCATTGGCATGGACTTCTTGGGGAAGGTCAAGGCAGTCCCACTACCATTTCTATGCTCCGTGGCCATTTTGGAAAAGAAAGCACCATGTGTAGTGCAGACTACAACTGGGAAAGGATTTAAGATCCTGATACTCTCAGCCATGCAAGTAAAGAAAAGGTTTAAGAAAGGAGAAGTGACCTACCTTGCAACCATGGCAAAAGAAAAAGAGGATGTGCCCAAGGGGTCGATACCCAAGGAAATTGAGAAGGTACTCCATGAGTACAAAGAAGTGATGCTGCCCGAGCTACCAAAGAAACTACCACCTAGGAGAGAGGTGGATCATAAGATCGAATTGGAGCCTAGTACAACACCACCCACCAAAGCGCCTTACAAGATGGCACCACCAGAGTTGGAGGAACTAAGGAGGCAACTAAAGGACTTGTTGGATGCTAGCTACATTCAACCATCCAAAGCTCCATATGGTGCTCCAATGCTATTCCAAAAAAAAGAAGGACGGTTCTCTTCACCTATGCATTGACTATCGGGCGCTTAACAAGGTAACTATCAAGAACAAGTATCCTATCCCTTTGATTGCTGACTTGTTTGATCAACTCGGTAGAGCTCGATATTTCTCTAAACTAGACTTAAGATCTGGTTACTACCAAGTAAAGATAGCAGCTGGGGATGAGCCAAAGACAACTTGCACTACTCGATATAGCTCATTTGAGTTCTTAGTAATGCCATTTGGCCTCACCAATGCCCCAGCCACATTTTCCACTCTCATGAACAAGATCTTTCATCCTTACTTAGACCGATTCGTAGTGGTCTACTTGGATGATATCGTGGTCTATAGCAACACTTTGGAAGACCATGTAGATCATCTACGAACGGTGTTTAAAGTGCTAAAAGATAATGAGCTCTATGTGAAGAAGGAGAAGTGCTCCTTTGTGACAAATGAGGTGTCATTCTTGGGGCACAAGATTAAGGACGGGATACTTATGATGGAAGAAGACAAGGTGTGGGCCATACAAGAATGGGAGGCTCCTACTAAAGTGACAGACTTAAGGTCATTCCTTGGTGTACACGTCCCCGAACGTCCCGGGAGAATATCTCGTTTTGTTCATTGGGCTTACTACAGTTCGGACTCAATGTCACAGTTCTGAATCTAATCTCACAAAGTGCAATGCAAGATCGATAAATCACCAAAGAGTCCAAATCCAGCAAATCGTTTTGAAAAACTGATTTTTAGAAAGAAGTGCCAAACATGGACTACTTTGCCAGATACAGAGTCGCCACCTAAATATTTTATTTTGGGGGAATTTAGGAAACCCCGACTCGTGCCTAAGGCCACGTGTCCGTCATCACCAAAGTTGCCTCGGCTCGGGAACTTGGGTACGATTGGGGAAGGTCATTTCATGACCACCCCCGCTCACCCGATCAAAGATCGGCTACTACTAAGCATGATATCTTGTTTTTGAAAACACATGTGCTCTTATTCCGGTTATTAACCTAGAATTACTATGTGATGCGCACATCATACAAGTATAGACTAGATTGCCTAATTTGGAACAAAGCATCGCATATCCGTTTGTTTTGAAAATGAATTGAAGTTTGCTACTCGCAAGTAGGCTAAAACACGAGTTTCGATGAATTATTCCAACTCAAGCAACCCAACTTTCACCCACAGGCATTCAGGCAGTTATATCACATAAGCACATAGCCTCATGGTAAGCATGCTATCATGGCAGTCACTCACACGCATGCAACGAAGCTAAAGCATAAACACTTACCGAGTACTCCGAGCCAAAGAAAGAAGCTAATTAGAAAACATGCATGAATCCTAACTATGCTGAGATGCCTAATCCAACACATGCAAGAATGCAACTAAGATAGGCTCGGCTATTCTAAGATGGCATGTGAGATGCAACAATCGATACATGTATTCAACTTGGAATTGAAATACAATGCAGTTAGCATGATGCGCGAGCCCGATGCATGCAGTACAGATGAATGAATGCAAGCATGCGAACATATAGATGCTAATTGAAACATGCCCTAAAACTAACCATCATAAGCCGGTAAATAAAAGGGAGAAAGACGTGGGGTTGGAAGACATGCATCACACACACGCACACTTATTACAAAGTTCGCCCTCTCGCGGAGGGTCCAAATGAATAGTACAGAATAAACTAGCTAATCTAAGCTAATTAAACTAATTATTACACGACATTAATTAATTAACGAATTAACTAAGTAAGTAAGGAAACTAGCATGCAAATTAAACAAAATGGACTGCCTCAGCTCTGTTCCGAATGATAGGGATGCATGCATGCTCAAGTCGCCTTGTCGGGAAATCCATCGCGATGCCCCGATTTGCCTCTGTTTGCAACTAGTCCCAGAACACTGTACAAAGCTCCAAAAGGCTGCTGACCAGTTTTTGCTGCTACTTTCCGGTTTGCTGCAACAGAGAGCGAGAAAGGGGCATGGCAAAGTATTTTCAACATATGTATGCATGACCACTCTCCCCATCATTGCACAAGCTCCGGGGAGTATAGTCCTCGATCCTCGTGCCACCAATCACGCATCTTGATGCATGATTACCGAGGAGTCGGATTGCACGACTCGATGTAAAATTAATGCACATATAAACACAACAAGGCCTAAACTCCATCATGGGCAATTCAGAGTGTCGGCGACCGAGAATCGAGGTACGTTTCGTCACTTGGAGTACGAAACGTCCCTTATTTCCTGTGTTTGGACTAAACCCTATTCCAAACACAATGCAATATACATGGCATACACAATACGACTAGCATGCAACCCTAAACGCAATGCAACCTAATCATGCTAGCATGCGAGGGATGATATGCAAACATGCAACTAGCATACACAATGCTATGAACTAAAAATGGCATACTCAATGCACATGAACTACATGGCATACGCAATGCACATGAACAAGGCATACGCAATGCGACGATCAAGCATGCGGCAACACGGATATGGCATACATAATGCAAGATGGACTTAAACTAAAATGAATGGGCCTCAGCCACAGTCAAATCACCATACATGATGAAAATGAAGCAACAACACACATGCAAACATGTACAAATGCAAGGGACCAAACCTAAGGCACAAAGTGCAACTCCACCAAAGCATGGTAAGCATGAAATATGGCATACAATCACACATTTTCCAGCTTTGAAATGACATGTAAGATGGACCCGAATCATGTAAACACCTCACACAATGCATGCTAGATGGCCCGGATACCGAAACTAGTGAAGTGAATTACACTATAGGCATGCAAAGCAATACTCAAATGGCCAAACCAGCCCCAAACAATCCCTATGCAGGCCAAAACAGTAGCAAATATGGACTAAAATGATGGCTCGCAAAGCATGGAAATGAAACTCATGCAATGGTCCAAAAATGAGGTATTCATGCATAACTCTCAAACACATTTAAGGAGTGGAAAACATGGGAATATGGCATACATATAAGCTCTGAAATATGATTCACAATGATGCCAAAACATGGAAATACCTCAAAATACGCATGCAATAGGCTTCAAAACTCAAAGCTAGGCAAGGGTATTGAACTACAACCATGCATAGCAAATATCATTCGACCATGAGGCCCAAAAACAGAGCTAAGGCAGTCTAAAACATGCACAAAATCAGTTTAAGGCATGGCTAAAAAGTGCTAGAATCAAAGACCAAAATAGTATGCAATACGAGCTAGTGAAGAGGGTTTACACTACAAGTATATGAAGCATTCAAAAGGTCACTAAACCAGCAAAATTCAGAGATATGACATGCCAAATAAAGCCCAAAAACTCATTGAAACATGGTCAATGCATGCAAGAATGACATGCTCCTTTGATAGGCTATGAAGAGGGTTATTCTACACATGCAAGATGGACATCCAATATGTCAAAACAAGCTCTAGAAAGAGCCTATGCAGGTCCTAAAACTCATCAAAAATGGCCTAAAACATGGCTTGGAAACATGCAAATAAGAGCTCCTTTGTAAGGCCAAAAATGCTAGAAAATAAAACAAGGAGAGAGAGGGTCACCCCTCTCTGATTTTGGTACTCAAAATAGTATGCTAGCCACTGAAAATCCACTGGATTTTAGTGGCTAAAAGGCCAAAGAAAGGCCAACACAAATGCTCTAAGGCATGGCTCAAAACAAGGTAAAATGAAGCATGCAAGGGAGTAGATGACCCCCAACAGAAAAATGATCTTAAACAAACATATTAAGGGCCTCAAAATAAGACTTTTTTAAGTTTACACCAAAGCTCAAATGTGCTTGCAAGTATGGCTAAAAGATGAAGCAAAATAAAGCTTAAAAGAGGGAATAGTGTGTTACCCTTGTAGCTTCAGCAAAACAGCACACCTCTGGACCAAAACTCAACCTTTAACCTCTGAGAATGACCTCCAAGGAGCTTAGGTTGATAGTGGAAGTGTTAGGCTAGGAGGTGTAGTGTAAAAGGGCCAAGAACTATGCACTTTTGAAGCCAAAATAGAGATATAGAGAGGGAGGTATATGTGTATGCCTTAGGGAAATTTTGAACCTTCACAAAGGAGGGGGAGGCCCTCCTTTATAGAGATTCAAGGCTTTAGCTTCTCAAAGAAGCTAAAAACCAAGGCCAAAGATCCTCCATACACGTGTATGGAGGATGCAGTCTGTGGCTTCCAGCTGGCACAATTGGCAACAACTCATAGAGATAAAACTGAGGAAGGTAGGCCGACCAGTTCAGGTGGTCGGCCAACCACTTACCCTGGTCGGCCGACCAGGTTCAAAAGGGTCAGGTTTCAAAAGCTGGTCGGCAGCCTCCTAGGATGGTCTCCACATTGAATTCAAGCATGTAGTATGGTGGGAGACCTGCAAAAGTGGCTCAAAGACCAAGGAGACTTGCTTCCTGACAAGAAAATCGATCGGCGAGGAGAAAGGTGGTCTCCAAGGAGAAAAGGTGGTCTCCCACCCTTGTACCACCTTCCAAACAATGAAAATAGGGTCCAAGCCAAAAATGAACCAAGATGGATGCAAAATGAGGGTTCGAGGGCCAAAACACGCAGCCAGGTGCCCCGAAAACTGACTGTTAAGCATCGAAAGGGGCGTACGACCACGAAGGTGGTCTCCCAAGCCACAGTGTCCTTCTAGAGAGAGGAAACAAGGTGTGTGCCAAAAACCGAAGCAAACGGAGAAAGTTAAGCGGTCCCGAACCGAGGCGCAACGGCCGACGGCTCCGAAAATCGAAAACTGGTCTCCAAACGGGAACAGTGGTCTACGACCACAAAAAGTAGCCTACGGCCACTGAGAGATGGTCTACGAGACCTCTCCCTCCCTTCAAGAAGAAAAAATAGAACCTGGTTCGCAAACCGAGGCAAAGCACAAAAGAGTCCCGAAGTCAGGAGGCAAGGCTCTTAGCCGAGACTCCGTAACCTCAGAACGAGCACAACATGCGCAATCACCGAGTGCTCAATCGATGACGTCTGAGTCTTAAGGTCGGTCAAAAATGGGGGTGTCTACACTTGGCCTTGTCAATTATTATCGGCGGTTCATCAAGGGATATTCAGCAAGGGCAGCACCACTCACAGACCTCTTAAAGAAGAACAAGGCATGAGAATGGTCAAAGGAATGCCAAGATGCCTTTGAAGACTTGAAGAAGGCAGTGACAGGAGAGCCAGTATTGGGGCTACTAGACCACACCAAGCCTTATGAGGTACACACGGATGCTTCTGATTTTGCCATTGGAGGTGTGCTCATGCAGGATAGGCATCCTATTGCCTATGAAAGTCGCAAGCTTAATGACACCGAGCGAAGGTACACGATGCAAGAAAAGGAGATGATGGCTATCATCCATTGCTTGCGCACATGGAGACACTACCTATTGGGCTCCAAGTTCATAGTCAAGACAGATAATGTTGTCACTAGCTACTTCCAGTCCTAGAAGAAGTTAAGCCTAAAACAAACTAGATGGCAAGACTTCTTGGCGGAATTTGACTATGTCCTGGAGTACAAGCTAGGAAAGGCAAACGTCGTGGCTGATGCACTAAGTTGCAAGGCAAAATTAGCAGCTTTGGGGTAGCAAACCCCAAGGGGAGCTGGTCGAACTCATCAAAGATGGGCTACAACATGGTCCCCTCGCCAAAGGCATCATTGCATTAGCTTACAGTGGGAAAACTAAACGTTTGTGGGTGGAGGATAGCCTACTCTATACGAAGGGGAAATGACTCTATGTTCCAAAGTGAGGTAACCTACGGAGGAATCTAATAAAGGAATGCCATGATACAAAATGGGCAAGCCACCCAGGACAAAGGCGTACAAGAGCATTGTTGGAATCCGCTTACTATTGGCCAAGGATACGAGATGATATGAAGGCATATGTGAAGACCTGTCTTGTGTGTCAACAAGATAAGGTAGAGCAACAAGCACCTGGAGGTTTGCTAGAGCCATTGCCTATAGTTGAGAAGCCATGGGAGAGTGTCACCATGGACTTCATCTCAGCCTTGCCTAAGTCAGAAGGGCGCGACTTTATTATGGTGGTAGTTGACAGGTTTTCTAAGTATGCCACATTCATAGCAACCCCAACAGATTGCACAGTAGAGGAGGCGAGTCGGTTATTCACAAAACATGTAGTGAAATATTGGGATGTGCCTAGATACATCATTAGTGACCGGGACCCTCGCTTTATAGGAAGATTTTGGACCGAGCTATTCAAGATGTTGGGATCAAACTTACACTTCTCTACAAGCTTTACCCGTAAATTGATGGCCAAACGGAATGGGTGAATGCCTTGCTGGAGCTATACTTAAGGCACTTTGTCAGTGCCAATCAGCGAGATTGGGCTAAGTTGCTGGATGTAGCCCAATTCTCTTACAATTTGTAGCGAAGTGAATCCACCAATCACAACCCATTCGAGCTAGCTATTGGGCAACAGCCACTAACGCCACATATGGTGATGTCTGGCTATACGAGAAGGAGTCCTGCAGCATTCAAGTTTGCTAAAGGATGGCAAGAACAAGCCGATGTGGCACGAACCTACTTGGACAAGTCGTCTAAGAAAATGAAGAAGTGGGCTAATAAAAAGAGACGAGTAGTGGAGTTCCAAGTAGGGGACTTGGTACTTGTCAAGCTACTACCTGTAGACACCCCATTTTTGACCGCCCACAAGACTTGGGCACTACTGATGGTTTACTTGGTGGAGAAAGGTGTGCAGGGCACAGGTCCAATTTCTTTGGCAAGGAGAGAGGCGAATCTCAACTTCACACCCCATTTTGAACCAAAATTATTTTGGATGGTTTTTAGACCTTAAAACCCTCTCTTTCAAAACATTTTTTGAAATAAAATTCCCACGATGTTCCGACGCTCGCATTTCGGTAAATGGTGCGCTTTTCGGTAAACCGAGCAAGGACAAAGTGGAGATGAATGAAAGAGAGATGAAATCTTTGAAAAATCTTTCAAAACACCTTGCTTAGGGGTTTGAAGTTGAAGAGAAGAGGAGAAGAGGGGAGAAAACAAGTTGGAGAAGAAGACAGGCAAGAACCGCTAAGAGAGGGACGAGCAGTCCTCGCTAAATCAAGCTCATCTGTCTATACACTTGGAGTTTAGCTATGAGGCCACCACCATTGAAAAGAAGACTTCCGGGGCTTCACTTTGCACTCAAGAATCTCCTAAAGCCAAGTCCGGATGGGGGAGATATGGTTGGTTGAAGCAGGGGATCAGTCCGGTTGGATCGAATCTGCGCGGCTTCACCAAAAAGGGCATAACTTTTTGCACAGGAGGAATTTTAATGCAAGGTTTGTGCCATTGGAAAGATAACTTCTGGGGCTTCAATATGGATACCACCGGCACTTTTTGACCTCATCGGCCACCCATCGGCACTCTATTTATCCGACCGGCCAGTATAAATTGCAAGTCGGCAATATATTGTGCCGACCGGCAATTTATTTGGCCGATGACCATTTTTCATGGCCGATTTGACCCTTTGGACTCTTTTAGGCATGGTGCATGCCAGCTGTGCCAGCTGGGATGCACAGACCCAGCTCCCCGTGCATATGTGTGCCTATTTGGAGCCTTTGCCCCCTTTTTTGGACCCTTTTGCTCATGGCTTCTTGAGGAAGCCTTGACCCCTTGTCTTGGCTTCCTCAAGAAGCCTACCAGCTTTCTTAGCTTCCTTGAGAAGCCTTGGCCCTCTTGCTCCCCTTGACCCTTTCCCTTAAGCTTGTCTTATAAGCTTAGAACCATTTCCATTGCCTATTTAAGGGCCTCTTCTCCTCCATTGTAGGTGGTTGGAGATTTTGAGCAAAAAACCAGAGGGAAGACACATATATCTGATATATACACATATATCTCACCTCCCTCTCCATATCTCTCTCATTCAACCATCAAATACCCTTATTCTTGGGCCATTTCCTCACCAATCCATAGCACCACACCTCTACACTTCATTTCAGTACATTGGAGGTCATTTGCAGAGGCTAGGAGCTCATTTCCTTGGATCAAAACCTGCTGGTTTATTGGTCTACAAGGGTAAGCACACTTTCCCCCTAAACTGGCATTTTCTTGGTTCATATCTAAGCCATATTTTCTTGCACATTTGAGCTCCGACCAAAACTAAAAGTAGTATTTTTTTGAGCTCTATTTCATCTTTCATTAAGGGTCTCTCACTGTTTGAGACCCCCTTTTGGCACTTGCCTCTTTAGCCCTCTTTGTGCCATCTTTTTGCATAGTATTTTTGGCTTGTGTATAATCTGTTTTGGAGCATGATGTAAACTGTAAATGAGTTTATTTTGAGCCCTTCTTCAACATTAAAGAAGGGCTCATCACTGTTTGGGACCCCCATGTATCACTTGCCATTGTACCCCTCTTTGGTCCCCATTTTTGCAAGGTTTGTTAGCCTTTTATGCTTCTGTTTTTGTGGCTTGATCTGGACTGTAAAAAGCCATATTTAGGGCCCCTATACAACATTGCTGAAGGGCCCTTACCTGTTTGAGACCTCCATGTATCAGTTCCTTCTTTGACCCTCTTGTGGCCCATTTCTTGCATAACATTTTGGCCATACTTGTATCTATTTTTGGGGCTTGTCATAAACTGTAAAACATCATATTTTTGGCCCCTCTCCAACATTGTAGAAGGGGCCTCCTGTGTTTGAGACCAGCAGCTGTGACTTGCCTCATTACCCCTCTTGCAGAGCCATTTTTGCATGCTGATTTTGCCCTATCTATGTTTGCTGTTTGGCCTTGCTTTGAACTATAAAAATGCTTGTTTTGGGGTTGCCTTACTTCTGTCTTCATGCTTCATGTCCAGATTATGCATGTTTGATATAGCTATAGGTCATTTCATGTGCCTAATCTTGGGTTTTGGGGCCTATAGCATGCATTGGGTGACATATTTCCATGTTTTGGGACCATTTGGCATCATGTTCCAGCGCTGAAATTCACATGCTTGTATGCCATCTTGCATCCCTTGCCATGCTTTGGTAGAGTTGCATTTTTGTGCCTTAGGTTTGGTTAATGCATTGTGCATGCATTCCATGTATTGTGTTGCCTCACTTGCCTCATTATGGCCACTGATTTTGGCATGCTTGCGAGCTATCCATGTTAGTTTAAGTCCATCGTTGCATGTTGTTGCATGCCATGTTTGTTTACATGTTTAGGTTGCGCGCCTAGCATACATTGTTCATTTGCATGTTCGTGTTGCATACTTAGCCTCTATGCCTAGGTTGCATTTTATTAAGCATGCATCCCTTGCCTCTTGATCAATCATGATAGAGGTTGGGGCTCTTTGATGTGTTTTGTGCTTGCATTTCATTTGATATTGTAGACGCGCCCATGGGCCTTCACTCTACAGTTCGGACTCGATTTTGTGTAGGTTCTAAATCTGAACCAAAGAGTCCAAATCCGGCAAATCGTTTTGAAGAAAAACAGATTTTGAAAAGAAGTGCCAAACATGGACTGCTTTGCCAGATTACAGAGTCGCCACCTAAATATTTTTTAATTGGAAAATTTAGGAAACCCTGACTCGGTGCCGAAGGCCACGTGTCCGTCATCACCAAAGTGGTCTTGGCTCGGGAGCTTGGGTACGAGCGGGGAAGGTCAGCTATGAGCACCCCCTTTCGCCCGGTCCGAAGACCGGCCTCTACTAACCGTGATATCCGATTTTGAAAACATTACATGCTCTTATTCCAATTATTAGCCTAGAATTACTATGTTATGCGCACGGCAAACAAGTATAGACTAAATTGCCTAATTTGGAAATAAATATTGCATATCCGTTTTGTCTCGAAAAACGTGTTGGTTTTTTGTGCTACTCGTAAGTAGGCTAAAATGCAGATTTCAATGAATTGTTCCAACTCACGCAATCCAACCTCCACCCACAGGCATTCAAACAGTATATAACACATAAGCATTTAGCCGCATGGCAAGCATACTGTCATGACAACACTCACACGCATGTGGTATGCTAAAGCATAAAATACTTACATCGTACTCCGCGCCAAAACAATAAACTAGTTAGCAAACATGCATGTCCTAGTTCATGTTAAATGGCTAATGCATCACATACAGGGGTGTAATCTAAACAGGCTCGGCTAACCCTAAACATGGCACATGAGATGCAACAACCATCACGTATTCAATTTGGAATTGAAAGTACGATGCAGTTTGCATGATGTGCCGAGCCCGAATGCATGTAAACAAATGCGTGAATGCACGCATGCATTGCATAAGGTATGCTAATTTAGATGTGCCCTAATCTACCATCATGAGCAGGTAAATAAAAGGGAGAAAGAAGCGGGGGTTGGAAGACATACACCCACTCACACACACTTATTACAGTTTTGCCCTCCCTCGGAGGGACCGAATAATACAGAACCAAATAAATAATTAACTATTCTAGCTAATTAAATATTACAAATCAACTAAATTAATTAAATAAATTAATTAATCTAATTAAGCAGTAAATGGCCTCGGGATGAGGGTTCAAATGCGTCGCGTGCCCGGAACTCGCTCGGATCGCACTGTCATGCAAGCG
Source organism: Camellia granthamiana (assembly GCA_036172215.1). Taxonomy (NCBI): domain Eukaryota; kingdom Viridiplantae; phylum Streptophyta; class Magnoliopsida; order Ericales; family Theaceae; genus Camellia; species Camellia granthamiana. The sequence continues at coordinate 108,775,886 of CM069915.1, read as the reverse complement.
TGCCTCTGTTTTCCCTGCTACCCTCCTCTGAAGGCTGCCAAAGTCTCAGAAACACTTCCTTAGGTACTGGAGATCATTACCGGCTGAGATAGAACACCACCGGCTAAAGGAGATGGCCACCGGCACTTAATAAAGATATCGGCTGCCAATTTACTGCCGGTCGGCACTAAACAGTGCCGGTCGGCACAAAATTCCTGCAAAACCTTCAACTCACAGCAGCAGAGGGCAACAACTTGCATGGCAATGTAATTCAAGGCATGTATGCATCAAACACACTCCTTATCATATTTTGGACTCGAAGGAAGATGTGCCTCGGTTCTCGGACCACCAATCACGCATTTCCATGCATGATGGCCCAAAGAACCGAGAATGCAACTTTGATTTCAAATGCATGCAATGCAAACAAGCACAAAGAGGTGCCAAACCTCCATCAAACTCACTTCAAGAGGCTTGGCATGCATGTCAATGTGATGAAGCCCTAAGCATGTCAACTAGGCATGCAACATGGACAATGTGATGCACTTATGCAAACATACAAGCAAGCATATAAGGCAAGCATGCAAACCATATGGGAGATGGACTTAGACATGAATTAGGCAACCCCAAAAGGCCTAAAATCAGTGGCCAAAGTGCCTAGAAAATGAGACCAAATGCACACACACACATGCAAGTGTTAAGGCTCAAGACTTAGGCATACAAAAGCAACTCTCATGCACACTTAAAGAGACCAAACATGGGCAACTAGTATGCACTTTAAAGCTCTGAAATTCAAGTTAAACATGATGCCAAATCATGCAACGAAGCACACAAAGCATGCGCACATAGGTCCAACATTCAAAGCAAGTCAACGGGGCATTGAACTATACTTACACAAAACAAATGTGACATGCATTAAACAACTAAAAACAGGTTTTTAGTATGTTAAAACAAAACCAAAAGGCTACTTAGATGGCATCTAAGAGGCTTGAAACCAAAGGCATGCGACATGACCAATTCATGGAGCATTCAACACATGCATTTACAACACTAAAGGAGCAACTAAGGCAAGCATACAAGCACACCAAAGGGACTGAAATGACATCTTAAATGGTTCCAAACCATTGAAATGATGGGAGCAATGCATACTACACATGCACCTACTCGAAGCATACAAGCTACAATGCAAAGAGGCTATATTGGGCATGCCAAGATTGACCCAAACGACTATGGACAGAGCTAAAACATGGCAAAATAAGCATAAAACCTTCACAAGTCTAAACCTAAATCATGCTCAAATTAGGGCTAACAACCTAGAGCATGTTAAGGCAAAACAAGGCATTACAAAGCAACTATGCAAATCATGCAAGGAGTGCTAAAACTAACTTATAGACATGTTATATCATGGCAATATAAGCATGGAAAACAACTCAAACATGTTCAACACACACTCAAGCATGGTGCTCTCTCAAGAGGCAAAACTTGCCCTTTTCAAGGACATCAAGGAGAGGGGGTGGCCCTCCCCTTTCTAGGACTTCAAGGCATGCTCTTCACCACTGAAATCCCTCAAGATTTCAGTGGTGAAGAGATCCTATCACCAAAATCTCGGATCTCTCACAAAATAGCACAAAAAGTGCCCTTTTCAAGGCCTAAGGGTGGTCAAACTCACCCAAACCACTAAACACTCTTAATGAACAATAAAGAGGGCTTAAAAACAGAGATTTTATGTGTTAATCACTAAGCACAAAAACTGTTTTAAACTAGGTAAAAACAAGGTGCAAAAATGGGGAAAAAGGGAGTTAGTATCTCACCCTTGTAGCCTTCTTCAACAAAGATGGAGTGATGGCCTCTTTGAGCTTCAAATCAACCAAAAACAGCAAGAAACCAACCTTTGGAACCTCAGAACCAAGAGAAAGGTGGAACACTAGGTGTTTTAGTGCAATAGTAAGGCACAAAACACCTAGATTACAAAGAGAAAGAGAGAGATAGTAAGTATATCTATTCTAACCCTAAAAAAAAAACAGAGCTCTAACTCTCTAACAATGTCTAAAGCTCTTGGATTTTGTAACCCTTGAGCAAAGGGAGGAGCCTTCTCTCTTATAGGCAAAAAGCTTACAAGCTTAGCCACCAAGCAAGCTCATCCCTCCATACACGTGTATGGAGGGGAGCAAAAGGCTGAACAGCTGTGAGAAAATATCTCATAAAGCAGCTGAACAGTGCCCGGCCGGCAAAGAGTGCCATTTTGGCAAACTTAGTGCCGGTTGGCACAAAATAGTGCCGGTCGGCACAAAAAAGTGCCGATAGAAACACCAGCTAGCCGGTGGCCTTTAGCCACAGCCGGTGGTGTGTGGGAATGCCTCACAAAGCATCCCCTTCCCTTCCAAGGCAAAACACAAGTGTTTGGTGCAAAACCAGACACAAAACGGTCGAGTTCGGAGGTCCTGAGGCAAGGCGCGCGAGCCGAGAACTCCGGGAACTCCAAACGAACACAAACATGGATAATCACCGAGTGTCCCAACGGTGACGTCCAAGTCTTGAGGACGGTCAAAAATGGGGTGTCTACAGTTGCCCCTCTTTGACAGAACTCGAAAGTCATAACAATGACGAGAGTGAATGTCAAAGCCCAGAGACGACCCATTTTTGACAAGGCCGAAGACTTGGACAAACATGTAAGACAAAGCAAGGTATGCGCCCGAAGGCAGGGGCAAAATGCAACTGAAAATGCAAGAAGCCGGGCATAACTTATGATCATGCAAAGAAAGCTGTAATGAAGCACACATGCGACAGTGTTAAGCTAGATACGCCAAACTACACTATAATGCAGAAAGGATGTAAGAGAATTATGCAATTCTCGATACGTCTCACTCGGGAGATACAATACCTGCGCGGCTCGTCCGGTTTCACCGGCCTCGAATGAACCGTACATACAATATCGTGCCTGCAAAGAAAGCAAACTTAACAGGTACAATATTGTTAGCAACATGCATGACAATGCAGAATGGATGCAAAATGATATGCAATGTATACAAAACTATGTATGAACAATGCAAATGGAAATGCAATACAATTGAAACTATATGCAAACTACATGCAAGGCAATTGAATCATGATTCATTCATGAGCGATTCGAAACCACACAAATGTCAAATAGATTGATGGAGGTAACAAGTCTGTCTACCATAGAAAAGGTGTCGAAGCCCTCAAGGCGCGAGCGCACGCAGAACTATGAGTAATGTAGACAGACACAAGAACAAGTATTGGGTGGAATGACATAAGTGGGGTGACGACCCGCTGGGGAAAGAATGATGATCCTAATGCCGGATGCAACAATTACACTACAATGTAATATAATGGATAGATGATACAATGGATATGGCACGCGGGCCAAACCAAATCTCGCCTAGGAAGGGCGTGTACACGTACAAGTCATGTCTAACATAGAAAAGGTGTCGAAGCCCTCAAGGCGCGAGCGCACGCAGAACTATGAGTGTATAGACGTGAAAAGTATGAGCACATACCAGACCAAGCTCAACCTGGAAAGGCGCAAGCCATGGATGGAAGGTGATGCAATGGAATGCATGCAATGGAATGGATACAATGGATATGGCACACAAGCCAAACCAAATCTTGCCTAGGAAAGGCATGTACGCGTACAAGCCGCGTCTAACATAGAAAAGGTGTCGAAGCCATCACGGTGCGAGCGCACACAGAACTATGTTTTGACGTGAAAAGTATAGGCACATACCAGACCAAGCTCGACAAGGAAAGGCGCAAGCCATGGATGGAAGGTGATGCAATGGAATGCATGCAATGGAATGGATGGAATGCATGACAATGCAGATGATGCAATGACCATGATCGCAACTTTCCCTATCTTACCAGCAGGGCGATATACTAGGTTGGTTCAGTATCCAGAATCGAGGCGTAAACACGCCGCCTCAACCTATGGGGCTTCCATACAGAGTTCAAGCCGAGGGTTCACCCCCTGGGTATTTAAACCAGACTTTAGTCTCGGAAATTCCGAACCTTTGCGTTCCAGGCATAAGCCGTTCAAACTCTAGTTTTCACCGTCCCCATCGGTCTTCTAGGAACTCACCGCAAGCATGGAAGTCGTTCGGGCACGACAAACACCAAAGGAATTGCACCTTCAGAGGATTTAAGGTCTCCTAGACCGGAATGCAAAATGTATGCATGACAATGCATGTTGTTTTTGTGTTTGTTTGTCTGAAAATGAAAATGATGCATGATTTTTTTGCTTTTTGGTTTTTGAAATGCAAATGATGCATGATATATGCGCTACCTACAATGATACATGACAATGCAATATTTACAATGCGATGCATGATAACGCGGATGGGGCACGCATGCCGATGTATCGAAGGTTTTGCACCCTCCAAGGATTTAAGGTCTCCTAGACCGAGCGTACTTTTGGTCCCACCGGACTCTCGTTTCGGGGCAACGCAAGTGTGGTGCGCAAAATAGCGCGATGAAATGCATGCCAAATGCAATGAGGGGCAACTGAATGCACCGAAGGTCTTGCACCCCCCGAGGATTTAAGGTCTCCTAGACGGTGCGTGTTTAAGGTCTCGCCGGACCGTGCGTGTTTTCGGTCCCGCCGGACCCGCTGTGTGGAATAAAACAATGAGGCCCGCAGGTCAGCGCAAAGAAGCGCAAAACGAGATACAAGACGAGGTATGCATACCTCATAGATGCAAGAATGCAAAACAAAATGCAGGATGAAGCACGCGAGGTAGTAGACCTCACGTGGATCAAAATGGAATGCAAAATGAAGTATGACAGGCATGCCACATGACGATGCAAAACGGTGCAAGCCGCAAGGGACGTGCAAGATGGCGCGATACGATGCGCCGGACAATGTAATGGATGCGTGCGATGTGCACAGGGCAACTTTTGAATTTTGTAAAAGACAAAAAGGATACAAAAGGATACAGTCTTCGCTTGAATTTGAGTGCCACTCACAGCAGACAGAGTCCGAAGTCGAAACGGGGGCCGGTTGAGCATCGGAGATGCACTTTCTTGCATTTTATTGATCTTTGGAGACCCAAAACCCCTCATCTTGCCTAAAAACATTCTTGGGAGCACCACCGGCTGGGTGGGGTGGTCACCGGCTGCCACCGGCTGCCTAAACTAATCCACCGGCACAAAAAAGTGCCGACCGGCACAAAATAGTGCCGACCGGCAGAAAATGCCTGATCGGGGGCAGAACTGCCATTTCACCTCGGGTGTTTTAAAATAGGGTTTGAAACCCTATTCTTCTCATTTCTAAACCGCCGAAAATACTTTCTCTCCCTCTCTAGAGCTCGTTTCCTTCTTGTTTCCTCGTTTCTCTGTGTTTTCGTCTCATTTTCGTCGTTCGATTCGCGAAGTTCATCGCGTTTCGGACATTTTCGACCGATTGAAATTCCGTTTCGGAGCCTCTTTTGCTATTTTCCCCTTTTCGGGACTTGTTTCCCTTGATTTTCTCTACATTTCCGTGTCCTTTCATCTTCCGACCTTCCCGGTCATTTCCGACCCTCCCGGGGTTGACCTTCTCGGTTGACTTTTCGTATTCTTGCTTGTTTTTCCTTTTCCGGCCATTTTCTCATCACCATCACTATGGCAGACGATGTTCCACATGTTGGGACTCCCCCGGATCACGAGATGGATCCCGGGGTCGAGCTCCTCCCATTGAGCGAGCGCCCGTTTGATCCGGCGACCTACCACCCAGCCATCCACGTGCTTCCGCCAGACGGACTCCGCCACTTCCGCGGCTTCGACAGGGCTTTGGACCCGGAGCTTCTGCTGCGCGAGCCGACCTCGCACCTGTCCTTTGGCGCTTCCGAGGTAACATTCTGTACTCTGTTTTATTTTCTGCGCTGTAGAATTTCCTGTCAACTGCCGTAGCTAACTGAACCCGTTAACTGTTTAGTTCTGATGTACTGTATACTGTAGTTGATTGTAGATAAACTCACAACTAATATCTGTTCAGGACCGACGCACATGCACACACACTGCACTAGTCTGAATCACCCAAACACACGGCACACATTGCACTGCCAATTCGCCGACACCCGGTGCTTATTTGAATCTGAAAACTCGTACGCATGCTAGACTCGCACTGAATCACACAAACACGTAGACGCATCACACGTTGGTAATTCACTGAAACATATCGGGACCCGGCACCCGTTTGAACTTTGAAAAACACGCACACATGCTATGTTTACACTGATCCCCATAGGAGCACTGACGTATCACAGACCGTAGTCTACCTACTGGTGCACTGAAACCCGATATCTGCTTGAATCTGAAGAATGTGTACACATGCACCAAGTTTACACTGGAGCATCTAAAACACACTGACGCATCACACGCTTGTAGTTCACTGTAAGCACACCGGTACCCGGTTTCTGTTAAAAATCTGCACGCATACCAGATTTGTACCGACTGCATATTTTCATATGGCTTTGCGATTTCTTGACTACAGGGAGACTCCCATACTCTCCGTGGGTATGGGAACGTCACCGCTCGCGATTGGTACACCGAGCTGCCTGACGCCGTTAGCCGTATTGTAGATCGGGCCGGCTTTGGGACCTTCTGCAGGGGACTCTCCAGGCTCTCTGCTTGCAGACCTCTTCTTGCCGCCCTGGCAGAGAGGTGGTGGGACACCACCGATTCATTTCACTTATCAGCGACTGGGGACATGACGATGACCCCTTACGACTTCTCGATGCTTACCGGCATCGGGGTGGGGGGTGATCCGATCCCCTTCGATACAGACATGGACGAGTGGACCGCCGCTCAGGTCTACCTGCTTGGCGAGGCGCCACCACTTGCTCGTCCAGGGTTCGTCCGCTACTCCTGGTTCGAGGTACAGTTTAGGGTGCAGCCTGCGTTGGAGGCGGCGGCTCCGATGACCGAGACGGCCGTAAAGCAGTATGCCCGCGGCTTCTTGATGTTTCTGCTAGGGACCACCCTCTTCGCCGACCGGGCGAACACCGTGCCTCTCTGTCTTCTCAGCGCACTGGTAGACGTCCGACGGATTGTGCAGTATGACTGGGGTGGCGCGGGTCTGGCCACCCTTTATGGCTACATGAGCTCCGTTTCTCGTGGCAGTGGACAGCTGCTAGGAGGCTACTGGCGAGCCTGGGAGGTACGTCTTCTCCTCTGCTTTACATTTCTGCACTATACTTTCTGTATTCTGCACACTGCACACACTGTAGTCTGTATATTGTACACACGGCGCACACATACTCTGGTTTACACTGACTGTATACTGTACACACGGCACACACACACTCTGCTTTACACTGCACAACACACGGCTTCGTTGTTTCTGCTTTATTCTGCATCCTAATTGATCTGATAGTCATACTGACGTCTGTTTTGCAGCTGTGGGTGTACGCCTACTTCCCCAGACTAGAGCCAGTACCGGAGGCGGAGACTCCTCTGGTCGTCCCCTTCTCTCGCCGTTACGACGGGCGATGCGTCCGGAGGCCCCGGGACACTTTTAGCTTCTTCCGCCGTTTTTTCGACACCATCACCCCCATCGAGGTATGTTTTACTTACAGTCCGTTTAAGCTTCGCTTTCAAGCGTACATTTCTATATCAGTAGATAATCAACTGTATTTCATTTCAGGTCACCTGGCAGCCGTGGGCTCCACTACCAGCGGTGGTACGAGATCGGTATGCCGGCGCGATCGAGACCTCGCGCTACCGGATTTTGCTGGAGGGCCCGGTCTGTCGGGCTTGGTATCTGGGGGAGCGTTTTCTGCGCCAGACCCCCGGATTGCCAGAGCAGATAGTCCCGGTTCACCCTCCCGAGCACATGAGGGACACCGAGAGGTTTTCTCTGCAGCAGATGGAGGACTACACCCTTGGCTGGGACGGGGATGGCTACAGGGGCGAGGGCGACTACTCAGAGTACGTCCGGACCTTCTTGATGCGGCCTTTGAGCAGGGGCTCCCGGGCTGATCCAGCGAGACCTGCGGCGCCCGCGGCTCGGGCAGAGGCAGGAGCAGGAGTGGGGTCGTCACAGAGGGCTCGAGCTCGCGGCAGGAGGGGAGTGCAGAGGGGACGAGGGACGGGCTGGCCCGCTCTGCCTACCATGCTGACATACAGGGGGCAGAGTGGGGAGACCTACCAGATCCCTTTTGCTCCTCCCCCGGCTGGTCATGAGTTGGCCGGTATTCCTGACTTGCCTCCGGTATGTACTGCTTTATTTCTGCGTCTTGCATTGTTATTTCATTTCAGTTCATTCAGATATCCCACAGAATACTGATGTATTTAATACTTCTGCAGGCTTCCTCCGAGTATACCCGTCAGTCTGTGGAGCTGAATGCCTCCCTGATGGGGATGCTGCAGCGGACTCTCGACGCTTTGGCCGTCTACGGCCTGCCGGTATATTCTACTGACCACAGTCTCAAATCATACTCTGTTTCGCACCGTCTGCTATACTGCACAAAAATCTGATAAACTGCTCACGGCTTTCATACACTGTGCTTATACACTACATCTGGCACTGATTCACTGTTTACAGCATTCACACCCTGTACTCATACACTGCATTCTGTACTGATAAACTGCTCACGGCATTCACACACTGTAATCATACGCTGCGTTCTATACTGATAAACTGCTCACGGCATTCACACACTGTACTCATACACTGCATTCTATACTGATAAACTGCTCACGGCATCCACACACTGTACTCATACACTGCATTCTATACTGATAAACTGCTCACGGCATCCACACACTGTACTCATACGCTGCGTTCTATACTGATAAACTGCTCACGGCATTCACACACTGTACTCATACACTGCATTCTATACTGATAAACTGCTCACGGCATTCACACACTGTACTCATACACTGCATTCTATACTGATAAACTGCTCACAGTTTTCTGATGTGTTTGTTCTTCGTATTTTCAGCCTCCCTTCCCGATCCCTCCAGTGGGTGGCGCTCCTCCGGCTGGGCCTTCCCTTTCTACTCGGGATGGCAGGATATTCCCTCGTACTAGAGGGGGACGTGGTCACGTGGGGAGCAGCTCGCGAGCTCCAGTTCCGGGAGATGGTGAGTCGGAGGCGGGGACGGAGTCATTTGCGGAGGAGGCCGGGGACAGCTCGGGCTCGGGCTCCGATAGTGATGGCTCCGACGATGCTTTTGCGCTTTTGCCTAGGAAGAGGGCGAGGACTGATCCTTAGGCATGAGGCCTGCTGCTGGCTGCTGATGATTTTGCTGCTTCTTTCTTTATTTCTTTTCTTGTACTTTCCTCTTTTTGGTAGATAGAGTACTATGTACTGCCGCAGGCAGGTTTTTGCTTTTCTCAAACTATGTATTCGAAAAAAAGATGATATGAAATGAAACAAACTTTTTTGTCTGAAAAAGTGTCACATTTGTGTATATTTCATACCCTGCACTGTGTTACATCATATTACACCTCAAATGTAAATGATATTGATCTGTTGTTTGACAATCGAACACTTGCACTGTAATAATCAAATAATCAACCAACTGAACAGCAAAACAGCACATACGAACCACTGCTCAATCCGAACATACAGCCCATACTCTGCTGAGGACTAATCTGTTGGGGATTGATATGCATTTAGCCTATAACTCAATATTCGGTTCAATATTCGATTCATTCTGCACACAGCAAACCCTGAACCGATAGCCCCAATCTGATGAGACAGATCACAAAGCTGACACGGTTGCGGTTGAAACACACTCGGATGTCCCAAATTTTCCCTTTCCTTCTCTTGCTTTGCACGGATGTAGAGAATGGCACAACATTCAGAGCACGAATGATTTTGAGAAAAAGTTTCACGACCAGAGTATCGAGCCTACCACAGGACACGGCGAGACAGACTTAAACAAAGAAACAAAGGCACACGACCTGACACAACGAGGCACGCTCGGAAAAGACTCAAAACCAAGTTGAGACTAACAAACCAGAAGACACGACACGGACGTGTTTGAAAACAAAAGATCTGGAGGAGCCAATCCTTCCGGGCAGGTTTCCCACCCCCTCTGATTTGTGTGATCCTCACGCCACTCGGCCCTCGAGCTCGGTTTTTCTCACAAAACCCTTTTTGCTCACTTTTCCTCTCAACTTACACCTCTCTATTCTTTATTCTCTCATTTTTCATCCCTCCCCAGAGTGGTTGATGGATAAGTGAGAGGTTACGGGTTCACGCCCGATACAGCTAGCTCACAGCCACTTCTTCTGGTAGATAGGGTGCCTCTCGGGCAAGTGTGTTGACAGGGGAAGGACAGAAGACCTGATTCAACTGTGCCCCTAGTTCGTCACTTTGACCATTTTTTGTTTTCTTTCTAAAACAGTTTCGATCAAAATGAACATCAGATTAGCGCGCTTGTTCGATTTTTGATTTGAAATCATGCAAGTCAGGCTGTGAGCACTGAAAATTTTCCTTTTTGGGTCCAAACATGGCCCAATTGAAAATGAAATAGTTTTTCTGAAAACAGTCAACCTCAGTAAAAATTTTCAAAAACTATTTTTGCAAACAGTCAGTGCTGGACAAGCACAGAACTTACCCTCGAGATGCGCAAACTCGGATCGGAGGCAATGGAGAATTGCCCCTTGCTTAAAGGAGGGGCAAGGCAACGGAAAGTTGCCCCTAGTTTGGGCGACAACTTAGGGCAACATGTGGCGATACATGGCAACGGAAAGTTGCCCCTTGTTTAGATGATGCCGCAGCATGTTATAAACCAGTCCTCGTTGATGACGATCAGACCCTCGGACGCGGAGGAGTTGAAGACGGTCTGAATCAATATGTGGACACAGTCACCTGGAAGGTGTTGGTGGCTGGGCTTCAAGAGGAAGTTACTCACGGAGTTCCAGATTGTTACAATCGAAATATCAGATTCGGAGGAGGCATAAATGATCAAAACCATGACATGGACTGAAACGCTATGGAAGCGTTGGGGGCTGGACTTCAGGATGAAGTTGCCTACGTATCCCAGACATGGGAATCAAGCCTTACGTAGTTCCGGTTAAGGTACACTCGGGTATTTTAACCTTCACTATTTTTAGGCTCTCACTTTTGCCAAGGCGCCCAATGCGGGTTTTCGACCTTGCGAGCTTTATTCTTCTTTCTTTTTCAATTTTTTTTTTTTCGATTTTTCATTTCTTTTCTTTTTTTGCTTTTTTTTCTCTTTTTTTTTTTAAATTTTTTGTATTTTGTATTTTCTTTCTCTTCTTTTTTCTTTTTCTTCTTTTTCTTTGCTCTAACTTTTGCCTGGGCCGCCCTTCCGGGTTTTCGGCCCAGCGAGCCTCTCAAAGGGTAAAAGTGTAGCTTTGTCCATGCCAAATGGTTTTGAGATTGAAGCCCTCCGTATCCAAGAGAGTGGCTGTGGTATTGATTTGCAGAAGGATCCACCTTTTGGCTCTTCGAGCACATCGGATATTTTTTGCCCCTAGTTCGAGGGGTGCTTCTGATCTAGCTTTGCAAGCCTCTTCTGATGAGGTCTGATCTTCTTGATCTGACTTTGGTGCCTCTTGCTCGAGGGCTGCTTCAAACGGGGCCCCACAGGCGTTTCATGGCACTGTTGAATGTTTTGAACGGGTTCCAGTTTGCAACAGATAAATTGAACCTTGAGGCTGAGAGTGATCCTAGGCTGCACAATCTCAAGAGCGATTCCACACAGGTCTTCACAAGACTGCGCAAAACATTTTGTTTTTGAAAGTTTTTAAGAAAGCGACAAATCGCCCGCGCAGAAGATAGTGTGGAACCAGTCTGGATCAAACCAGGGTCCTTCTCAGTACTCACGCTGACAGGCATGATTTCATTCATTAAAAGTTTAGCACGCCTCTCTTTCTCTTAATTGATCAAATTTTTGCAAATCCCGAGGAATTCATTCCTCTTTGTTTTCACCGCAATGTTCGAAAGGTTTTGAAAAACTCAGGTCATTACAATGACTTCAAGGCACAAGAGAGTAGGTAGAAGGTACTATCGTTCCTCTCACAAAGCAAGCATAAAAACAGAGTAACCGCAGCTGTTTCATTCCAAAAACCCTGATTGCAGCCGGCTCCTTAACTGAGACAGACTCAAAAGGAAAAACAACTAAGTACAAAACAGAACGGTGTTTGAGGCAACAGCCCCGAAATCACCCGGTATTCTATACAAGAGGGATTGACTCATTACAATTAGACAGACCCTTAAGCAAAAGGACTGTCTCCAAACAATGAGACAGGCTCAAGACAACACAAAAGACTGACCCGATACTCAAGTCAGAATTTACAAAACTAGTATTGGTCGATGCTCAAAAATGCGTGCCAAATGCTGCATCCAAAAAAATGTTCCTAATACTGCCCGCAGGCGGTTCACCTTCTGATCACATACTCGCGGTATCTGTGTCCTCGATATCTGTGTCCTCATATTCCAAGAACTCTGTAGTGACTGATTTGGCCGAGGTAGGCGGGAGGATAACCTTGTTATCGATCAAATCCTGCACCTCATGACGGAGGCGGAAGCAATTGTCGGTACTGTGACCGGTCTGCTGATGGTACGCACAGTACTGAGTGGCATCATGGCCTGCTGGAAGGGGTTTGGGGAGCGGCCTAGGATCGAGGGGTGTAAGATGCCCCTTTTTGGCCAAGATCAGAAGTGCCCTAGACAAAGGCATGTAGAGAGGATGGAAGGCCCTGCGCCCCCGGGGCAGGTATTTTGGGGCCTGAGCACTCTTGCTAGATGAACTAGCGAACGGGTCAGCGGGTGCGGCTTTGAGTTTTTGACTCTTCCCTGGTGCAGGATTGGGAATGGGAGAAGCTACCCTGGCATGACGGGGCCTGTCCCGATTTTCTGATTGACTGAAACTGCCCTCAGGCGGAGTGGGGAAAGCATCCTCCACAGCTTTTGTCGTAACTGCGGATATCTGTTGCTTGTTCATTCCCCCGGCTTTCAAAGCCTCTACTGCCCACAGCAGTCGTTCGATGGGATCGGCATCTGCCTTCACTTTGTCTTTACCTCTGGCCTCAGCCGGGTTGAGAGTTTGGGTGGATATCGGTGCATCACTGTTGTATGTGGAGGCCATCTCCGGCTGATTAAGCTCAATCACAATCCGCCCCAATAGCGGGGGTTCTTGGGGTTCGAAATTTCCGGCATACGGTGCAACCGGTGGCAAGGCTGACATTCCGTAAGCGAGATCCGCCACGGACCTCTGAAGATCACCTATCATCCCCATTAACTCGAATGTAGTGGGCTCGCGAGCCTGATAGAACTGGGGGGTCCAGATTGGGTGTGCAGCGGGCGACCTGGGCGGATGCGTCATATCAACAGTAGCATCATTCTGTGGGATGGTTTCCTGACTCAATGCGGCCGTCATGACCACAATCTCTTCAGAGTTCTGCATCATGTTCAGTCCTGCCTCAGCAAAGGGGGAGACGCTAACTGTTCTGGGTCAACTCACTGAATCTCTGAACTGAAACGGAAAACAAGCAGTATTTCAGCCCCAAACAGATCAAACACGGGTGTAGCCGGACAACTGCGCTCTACTACTGAATACTATTCCCCGGAGTCATTATCAAAACTGAACTGATACCCGCGGACACGGCTAATTCTCAACAACACTGATACTGGTGCCCTCGGGCCGGGTACCCAAACTCGCAAACCGATATGTACGTTCCCTGCAGAGTTACACTCTAAAGCATATAGCAGATAGATGAGAACCAAAACACCCCTATACTGGGGTAGGGTTTCCTGTCCTATTTTGTCAGGAACTAGGGTTTCACTACGCACACAGCGGTTTCAGACAACTTAGCATCGGGTAAGCAACCTGTCCTAGTTTGGAATGGTCACTATGGATTCCGAATATGCACTAGGTCGAATGGTCAAGAGAGGGTGCCCCGGTAAAAACCGGGGTTTGTGTTCCCATACTGGCTGAGCCCGCAACCGGTCAGCCTTATGGACATGCCTTGACAAGACAAGCCTCCAGCAAACCGCTCAGGAATAGCAGATGGCCAACACGGTGTCCTAGGCGCACCAATGCACATGCAATGCAAAGAGACACATAAATGAAATCAAAACAGGATATCACGAGTTCGAGTCAAGCTCTCTAAACTCCCCAGCAGAGTCGCCAGAAACTGTAGACGCGCCCTGGGGCTTCGATGCTACAGTTCGGACTCGATTTTGTGTAGGTTCTAAATCTGAACCAAAGAGTCCAAATCCGGCAAATCGTTTTGAAGAAAAACAGATTTTGAAAAGAAGTGCCAAACATGGACTGCTTTGCCAGATTACAGAGTCGCCACCTAAATATTTTTTAATTGGGAAATTTAGGAAACCCTGACTCGGTGCCGAAGGCCACGTGTCCGTCATCACCAAAGTGGTCTTGGCTCGGGAGCTTGGGTACGAGCGGGGAAGGTCAGCTATGAGCACCCCCTTTCGCCCGGTCCGAAGACCGGCCTCTACTAACCGTGATATCCGATTTTGAAAACATTACATGCTCTTATTCCAATTATTAGCCTAGAATTACTATGTTATGCGCACGGCAAACAAGTATAGACTAAATTGCCTAATTTGGAAATAAATATTGCATATCCGTTTTGTCTCGAAAAACGTGTTGGTTTTTTGTGCTACTCGTAAGTAGGCTAAAATGCAGATTTCAATGAATTGTTCCAACTCACGCAATCCAACCTCCACCCACAGGCATTCAAACAGTATATAACACATAAGCATTTAGCCGCATGGCAAGCATACTGTCATGACAACACTCACACGCATGTGGTATGCTAAAGCATAAAATACTTACATCGTACTCCGCGCCAAAACAATAAACTAGTTAGCAAACATGCATGTCCTAGTTCATGTTAAATGGCTAATGCATCACATACAGGGGTGTAATCTAAACAGGCTCGGCTAACCCTAAACATGGCACATGAGATGCAACAACCATCACGTATTCAATTTGGAATTGAAAGTACGATGCAGTTTGCATGATGTGCCGAGCCCGAATGCATGTAAACAAATGCGTGAATGCACGCATGCATTGCATAAGGTATGCTAATTTAGATGTGCCCTAATCTACCATCATGAGCAGGTAAATAAAAGGGAGAAAGAAGCGGGGGTTGGAAGACATACACCCACTCACACACACTTATTACAGTTTTGCCCTCCCTCGGAGGGACCGAATAATACAGAACCAAATAAATAATTAACTATTCTAGCTAATTAAATATTACAAATCAACTAAATTAGTTAAATAAATTAATTAATCTAATTAAGCAGTAAATGGCCTCGGGATGAGGGTTCAAATGCGTCGCGTGCCCGGAACTCGCTCGGAATCGCACTGTCATGCAAGCGTGCCTCTGTTTTCCCTGCTACCCTCCTCTGAAGGCTGCCAAAGTCTCAGAAACACTTCCTTAGGTACTAGAGATCATTACCGGCTGAGATAAAACACCACCGGCTGAAGGAGATGGCCACCGGCACTTAATAAAGATATCGGCTGCCAATTTACTGCCGGTCGGCACTAAACAGTGCCGGTCGGCACAAAATTCCTGCAAAACCTGCAACTCACAGCAGCAGAGGGCAACAACTTGCATGGCAATGTAATTCAAGGCATGTATGCATCAAACACACTCCTTATCATATTTTGGACTCGAAGGAAGATGTGCCTCGGTTCTCGGACCACCAATCACGCATTTCCATGCATGATGGCCCAAAGAACCGAGAATGCAACTTTGATTTCAAATGCATGCAATGCAAACAAGCACAAAGAGGTGCCAAACCTCCATCAAACTCACTTCAAGAGGCTTGGCATGCATGTCAATGTGATGAAGCCCTAAGCATGTCAACTAGGCATGCAACATGGACAATGTGATGCACTTATGCAAACATACAAGCAAGCATATAAGGCAAGCATGCAAACCATATGGGAGATGGACTTAGACATGAATTAGGCAACCCCAAAAGGCCTAAAATCAGTGGCCAAAGTGCCTAGAAAATGAGACCAAATGCACACACACACATGCAAGTGTTAAGGCTCAAGACTTAGGCATACAAAAGCAACTCTCATGCACACTTAAAGAGACCAAACATGGGCAACTAGTATGCACTTTAAAGCTCTGAAATTCAAGTTAAACATGATGCCAAATCATGCAACGAAGCACACAAAGCATGCGCACATAGGTCCAACATTCAAAGCAAGTCAACGGGGCATTGAACTATACTTACACAAAACAAATGTGACATGCATTAAACAACTAAAAACAGGTTTTTAGTATGTTAAAACAAAGCCAAAAGGCTACTTAGATGGCATCTAAGAGGCTTGAAACCAAAGGCATGCGACATGACCAATTCATGGAGCATTCAACACATGCATTTACAACACTAAAGGAGCAACTAAGGCAAGCATACAAGCACACCAAAGGGACTGAAATGACATCTTAAATGGTTCCAAACCATTGAAATGATGGGAGCAATGCATACTACACATGCACCTACTCGAAGCATACAAGCTACAATGCAAAGGGGCTATATTAGGCATGCCAAGATTGACCCAAACGACTATGGACAGAGCTAAAACATGGCAAAATAAGCATAAAACCTTCACAAGTCTAAACCTAAATCATGCTCAAATTAGGGCTAACAACCTAGAGCATGTTAAGGCAAAACAAGGCATTACAAAGCAACTATGCAAATCATGCAAGGAGTGCTAAAACTAACTTATAGACATGTTATATCATGGCAATATAAGCATGGAAAACAACTCAAACATGTTCAACACACACTCAAGCATGGTGCTCTCTCAAGAGGCAAAACTTGCCCTTTTCAAGGACATCAAGGAGAGGGGGTGGCCCTCCCCTTTCTAGGACTTCAAGGCATGCTCTTCACCACTGAAATCCCTCAAGATTTCAGTGGTGAAGAGATCCTATCACCAAAATCTCGGATCTCTCACAAAATAGCACAAAAAGTGCCCTTTTCAAGGCCTAAGGGTGGTCAAACTCACCCAAACCACTAAACACTCTTAATGAACAATAAAGAGGGCTTAAAAACAGAGATTTTATGTGTTAATCACTAAGCACAAAAACTGTTTTAAACTAGGTAAAAACAAGGTGCAAAAATGGGGAAAAAGGGAGTTAGTATCTCACCCTTGTAGCCTTCTTCAACAAAGATGGAGTGATGGCCTCTTTGAGCTTCAAATCAACCAAAAACAGCAAGAACCAACCTTTGGAACCTCAGAACCAAGAGAAAGGTGGAACACTAGGTGTTTTAGTGCAATAGTAAGGCACAAAACACCTAGATTACAAGAGAAAGAGAGAGATAGTAAGTATATCTATTCTAACCCTAAAAAAAAAAACAGAGCTCTAACTCTCTAACAATGTCTAAAGCTCTTGGATTTTGTAACCCTTGAGCAAAGGGAGGAGCCTTCTCTCTTATAGGCAAAAAGCTTACAAGCTTAGCCACCAAGCAAGCTCATCCCTCCATACACGTGTATGGAGGGGAGCAAAAGGCTGAACAGCTGTGAGAAAATATCTCATAAAGCAGCTGACAGTGCCCGGCCGGCAAAGAGTGCCATTTTGGCAAACTTAGTGCCGGTCGGCACAAAATAGTGCCGGTCGGCACAAAAAAGTGCCGATAGAAACACCAGCTAGCCGGTGGCCTTTAGCCACAGCCGGTGGTGTGTGGGAATGCCTCACAAAGCATCCCCTTCCCTTCCAAGGCAAAACACAAGTGTTTGGTGCAAAACCAGACACAAAACGGTCGAGTTCGGAGGTCCTGAGGCAAGGCGCGCGAGCCGAGAACTCCGGAACTCCAAACGAACACAAACATGGATAATCACCGAGTGTCCCAACGGTGACGTCCAAGTCTTGAGGACGGTCAAAAATGGGGTGTCTACAGATATCAAAGTTGCTAACTTGGCTTTTGGGCCATCATGCATTGAAATGCGTGATTGATGGCCCGGGGGTCGAGGGCCATGCTCCCTTGAGTCCATTGCATGATAGGGAGTGTGTCCATGCACACATTTGCTTGAAATTCCATGCCATACACTGTCTGTTCTTGTTGCTGTCAAAAACCAGATTCTGCAGGAATTGTTTGCCGACCGGCAGTAAGAGTGCCGACCGGCAACGTATTGGTGGCCGACAACATCATAAGCAGCCGACAAGCATTTTACATGGCCGGTGGCCATTTCATCCAGCCGGTGGTGTCCCACAGTACTCAAAGAAGGTACCCTGGGACTTTGGCAGTCTTCAGAGGGGCAGGACAGTGAAAATAGAGGCAGCAATGGTATGGTGCGGGTTTTCCGGGCAAGACGGATCGAGCATGCATCATTTACGCATCCCGAGGCGGGCGGCTGTGGCCACTTTTCTTTTTGCATTTAATTTGTTAATTAGATTAGAGGTTTTGTAATAATTAATTCAGTATTATTTATTCGGCCTGTATATTCTTTTGGTCCCTCCGTGTGAGGGCGTATTTGTAATAAGTGTGCGTGAGTGGTGTGCATGTCTTCCAACCCCCACTTCTTTCTTCCCTTTTATTTACCTGCTTACGATGGGTAGTATTAGGACACGTTTAAATTAGCATACCTCATGCAATGCATGCGTGCATCCATTCATTTGTCTTACATGCACCGGGCTCGGCACATCATACAAACTGCATTGTATTTTCAATTCCAAATTGAATACGTGATAGTTGTAGCATTTCACATGTCATCATAGATTAGCCGAGCCTATCCTAATCACATTTTGCTTGTGTTGCATTAGCCACTTAACTTGAACTAGGACATGCATGTTTGCTAACTAGTTTATTGTTTTGGCATGGAGTACAATGTAAGTATTTATGCTTTAGCATCTCGCATGCGTGTAAATGTTGCCATGACAGTATGCTTACCATGTGGCTAAGTGCTTATATGAGATAAACTGTTTGAATGCCTGTGGGTGGAGGTTGGATTGCTTGAGTTGGAAAAAACTCGTTGAAATCTATGTTTTAGCCTACTTGCGAGTAGCAAAATCCAAAGCACTTTCAAAACAAACGGATATCAATGCTTGTTCCCAAATTAGGCAATCTAGTCTATACTTGTTTGCTGTGCGCATAACATAGTAATTCTAGGCTAATAACCGAAATAAGAACATGTAATGTTTTCAAAATCGGATATCACGGTTAGTAGAGGCCGATTTTCGGACCGGGCGAAAGGGGGTGCTCATAGCTGACCTTCCCCGATCGTACCCAAGTTCCCGAGCCGAGGAAACTTTGGTGATGACGGACACGTGGCCTTTGGCACCGAGTCAGGGTTTCCTAAATTTCCCGAAATAAAATATTTAGGTGGCGACTCTATATCTGGCAAAGCAGTCCATGTTGGCACTTCTTTTCAAAATCTGTTTTTCTCAAAACGATTTGCCAGACTTGGATTCTTTGGTTCAAGATTTAGAACTGTGACATTTGAGTCCTGAACTGTAGTAGACCCATAAACGAACCGAACGGGAGTCATCCTCCCGGGGCGTTCGGGGATGTCTACACTACCACAAACAATTCAAGTCCCTAAGAAAGGTGCACAAAGGGCTAGTAAGGAATTATGAAGGCCCTTTCCCTATTACAAAAAAGGTAGGCAAAGTTTCCTGTCAAGTTCAACTACCCCCAAAACTCAAGATCCATCCCGTCTTCCATGGAAGCTACTTAAAGCCCTATCTTACTGACACGAAGGATCCAAGCCATGGAGAGTCATCAAGGGCACCAATGGCGGTCGTAACCTCATATGACAAAGAAGTAGAATACATGATGGCTGACCGAATCATTAAAAGACGTGGAGTACCTCCTTGCATTGAGTACGTAGTTAAATGGAAGGGACTACCTGAAAGCGAGGCTAGCTGGGAACCAGCAGATGCTTTATGGCAGTTCAATGAGCAAATATAAAAGTTCCGCGAGGGGGACGCGACGAGGACGTTGCTAGCATAAGTGGGACAGAAATGTCACATCCTTATAAAATTATCCAAAATATCTAGAAGGGAGCATGCAAAGGAGTGAGGTTAACGGAAGAATCTAGAACTCCCTAGCAAACTCTAGCACATATGAAGACTATGGAGAATTCTAGAAGGACCTAGAAAATTCAAGAACCTGTACACTTGTACATATAATTAGATATTTGTATAGATGGTTCTAGAAGGCATTCTAGAACATTCTTGTAGCTTGTAAAGAAGGCTTCCATGGGAAGCTTCTACATGATGTTTTCTTGAGAATTCTAGAATGCTCCTAGGGAGTCTATAAATAGGAGAGGAGCTCATTTGCTCCAATCCATCCAAGAATTGTAAAACTTTCTCTCAAGAGTAAATACAAGGCATTCTCTCAAACTCTCTTGTGTTCTTCTAACTTCTCTTTCCTACAAGTTTGTGAGTCAGGCTGACTTAGCATCATCAAGTAATACTTGAGATTGTCTAAGTGCCACACAGATAGCTTGGAAAGAACCAAGGCCATGACATCTTGCTCTAGAGCTCTGAAATATTTTTTTTTAATTTTACACATGTAAAGGTCCCATTAAGTGTGTAGTTATGTTTTTGCCTGTTTGTGTGTTGTATTTGTTTTTGAAAGTTTTGTTTCCGTGATTTATGTTTATGCCACGTTTGGAAAAAATGTACTATAGGGTTTTTAGGGATTGCTAGTTTGGGTTGGGTAATGTACATTTGTTGGTTGACCCACATTTCAAAGTTCGAGGAAAGTGTGCACTCCCCAATTTGGAGGATTCCGACCGATTTTACCGATTTGGTGAGTCCAGTAACTAGGGTTTCCTGATGGAATACATTTGTTGGCTTGCCTACGTTTTGGTAGACAACATCTTCACCGAGGATTCTGACTAGTTGACCTGAGCTAGTAAGTTTGGCGAGTAAGGTTACGGAATGGAATAGTCTTGACGTTGTTACGTTGGTAATGCATGGGACAAATCTGCAAGATCGAAGATCCTGAAATTGTCGGTGCATTTGTTTAGGAGGTTTGTAATCATTGTGTATCGCATGTTTGATGTAATCAGATCCCATATTTTGCAATGTAGATTTGGAAATAAACCGTTCGTGAGACGATGATGTGCGTGAAAAATCCCCCAAAATCTCACTAAATCTACAACGGGAAAACATACCTTATAGTTGTTGTGTGCAGTGTTACTTTTGTTGGTGAGGTTGTTACGT
>CM069915.1:108558136-108754568 GCA_036172215.1 Camellia granthamiana | reverse complement strand
GAAGGGGAGCGTGAAGACTTGGGAAGGTCTGGCCGAGATGTTTGTGGCCAGATTCATAACAAACAAACTGCAGCCATTGAGGGTGGATGCATTGATGGCTCTGAAGATCGGCAAAGACGAAAGCCTTAGGGCTTATGCAAAGAGGTACTATGAGGTGTTCAACAGAATACCTGAATGCAACCAGGAGGTGGCCGTCGTGTCTTTCAAGAACGGCCTGAAGGATGACTGTCCGCTGCGGAAGTCTTTGGCGAAAACCCTGCCAAAGAGCATGGAGGAACTCATGGCGAGAATTGAGAAGTATGCACGAGCCGAGGAAGATACCTCGGGGAACAAGGAGACAAAGACAGAAAAAGTCAACGGCTCGCCGAAGCGAGGCCGAGGTAACAACGGACCCAACAAACAGGAGACTGAGTTGAGGGCCAAGCAAGCAGTGACAACGGTGTTCCGAATTCCGCTCCACAAAGTCCTTGATCAAATTCGGAATCAGCCCTACTTCAGGGCGCCGGCAAGGGCACCAGGAGAATTTATGGGAAGAAACCTTGGTAGGCGTTGTGCCTACCACAATGAGGAGGGGCACCCAACTCAGGGTTGCAGAGCCCTTAAGGCACACTTAGAAGATTTGGTGAGGCAAGGCCATCTGAGAGACCTTGTGGATGAGGCCAAAACGAGGGAGGAACAGGCACGATTGCCTCAAGCACCAGCAGCCCCGCCACCGCCAGCACAGCAACCACAGGCAGGCGGACCTCGGGTGGTTAATGTGATCCACTCAAAGGTGAATGAAAACGACATACGGGGGGAGACACAGAGAGTAAGACACCTGCAGCACGTCAACCAGGTCGGACTAAAAAGACCTCGGCCTGAAGAATGCCAAGGACAGATGATAGCTTTCACAGAAGCCGACCTAGATATGGTTAAGCACCCGCACAATGATGCCTTGGTAGTATCCCTCCAGGTTGGGGAGTGCCAGGTAAAACGCATCTTGATTGATCAAGGCAGCTCCTGCGACATCATGTATGTCAGATGTTATAAGGAGCTAGGCCTTCACCCTGATGACATGGATCAGTCGAACGGCCCGATGGTCGGCTTCAATGGAACGCCGACATGGCCATTAGGCGCAACAAGCTTGGAAGTACAGGCTGGCACGAAGAAGATCAAGACGGAATTCATTGTGATTGACACGCCCTCGCCTTACAACATCATTTTAGGGAGGCCGTGGTTGCATGCAATGGGGGCAGTTCCCTCAACATTGCATCAACTGCTACGGTTCCCAACAGAACATGGGATTGAGGAAGTTAGAGGAGATCAGTTGCAGGCGAAAAATTGCTCCATGGCAGCAATGAAGTTAACCTGCAGCATTTGGGAACCAGAGAAGGCAGAAGTTGAAAAAGAGGACATGAAGGTCCTAGATGATGTCGGCAAGGAGCCGACCGAGAAAAGTGAAGAAGCATTAAAGAAGATCTTCATCCAGGAGGGCGATGAAGAACGTTTCTTTCTTCTCGGCACAGGATTAGCCGAAGAAGAGGAAAGGGAGCTGGAAGCCTTTCTGAGGAAGAATATTGAGGTGTTCGCCTGGACACCTTATGAAATGCTTGGCATTGACCCCGAGGTCACATGTCACAGACTCAACGTTGACAGGTCGGCCAAACCTGTAATACAACGAGCCAGAAGACCGACGTTGATGCACGTTGAAGCAGTGGAGGAGGAGGTGGACAGACTTCTGGAGGCCAAGGCCATCAGAGAAGCCAATTATCCGACATGGTTGTCAAACACCGTGGTAGTAAAGAAGAAGAATGGCAAGTGGAGGGTCTGCGTGGATTTTACAAACTTGAACAAAGCTTGTCCCAAAGACAGCTTCCCTCTGCCAAAGATCGACCAGTTGGTGGACGCCACATCTGGACATGGAAGGATAAGCTTCTTGGATGCTTATAGGGGGTATCACCAGATAGCCATGTACCCCCCAGACGAGGAGAAAACAGCGTTTATCACTCCAAAAGGTCTGTATTGTTACAAAGTCATGCCTTTTGGGTTGAAAAACGCAGGAGCAACCTATCAAAGGCTGGTGACCAAGATGTTCAAACACTTGATCGGCCGAACAGTAGAAGTCTACATTGATGACATGGTCGTGAAGACCAAGGAACCAAAGGATCATCTTGCTGACCTAAAAGAGGTCTTTGACATACTCAAAACATATCGGCTCCGACTAAACGCATCGAAATGCGCGTTTGGAGTCGGATCCGGTAAGTTCTTGGGATACCTAGTGACTAGAAGGGGCATTGAAGCCAGCCCAGACCAGATCAAGGCCATTCTGGAATTACAGAGTCCGACGTCAGCAAAACAGGTTCAAATGCTTACTGGAAGGGCCGCAGCCCTAAACAGGTTCATAAGCCGAAGTTCGGACAAATGTAAACCTTTTTTCAACCTGGTGAAAAAGGCCGCAGATTTTCTATGGACAGAGGAATGTGAAGCCGCTCTGGCCGACCTGAAGAAATATCTTACCACGGCTCCAGTCCTCTCAACACCTCAACTTGGGGAGGAGCTGTTTCTATACTTAGCAGTTTCTGAGCACGCAGTAAGCGCTGTGATAATCCGAGAAGAGCAGGGAGAGCAGAAAGCTGTTTACTATGTGAGTAAAACCTTGGCCGATGCAGAAACAAGGTATCTACCATTGGAGAAATTGATGCTGGCCTTGGTAATGGCCTCAAAGAAGCTAAACCATTACTTTCAGGCTCACAAGATAGTGGTTCTGACAGAGCACCCACTGAAGTCCTTGTTGCAACAAGGAGACTTAACTGGAAGAATAGCAAGATGGGCCGTAGTTTTGGGCCAATATGACCTGGAGTTCAGGCCGAGAACAGCAATTAAGGGCCAAGTCTTGGCCGATTTCGTGGCCGAGTTCTCGCCAGAATACATCGAGCATCGGGCTCCGTTGAGCCGAGATGAACGATGTCCAAACGAGGAAGGAGAAGCCCAGCCTAAGGCTAAAGAACCAAGGAAGGACAAACTCAGACCTTGCAGCATTTACATCGGCGACTCCTTTCAACTTTTTGTTGATGGGAGCTCAAACCGGCAGGGGGCAGGGGCAGGAGTAGTGTTAATTTCCCCCGATGGAGAGATATTGGAGCAGTCCATTCGACTGGGGTTCAAGGCCTCGAACAATGAGGCGGAATATGAAGCATTGATTGCTGGACTGAAGCTGGCAGTAGTAGCAGAGGCAGATGAGGTAATAGTTTTTTGTGACTCACAACTTATAGGGAATCAAACTACAGGAGAGTTTGCTGCCCGAGATGAAAGGATGTCGGCATACGCAAAAGAAGTCATCAGGCTGGCAGAGAAGTTTCAAAACTGCCGACTTCTTCAGGTTAGCTGAGACGATAACAACCACGCCGACGCGTTGGCCAATTTAGCAAGCTCAATGAAAACCGGAAAGACGAGGACAATAATGATTGATTACCTATCAGGCCCGAGCATAGAGCCATCGAACACGATGCAAGAGGCATTATGTGTGGACATGGGACCCAGCTGGATGGATGCAATTATTGCATTCCTAAAAGAAGGAAAGCTGCCAGAAGACCGAAAGGAAGCACACAAAGTCAGATTGAAGTCGGCAAGATTCAGTCTGACAGCAGAGGGACATCTCTACAGAAGATCCTTCACTGGACCTCTTTTAAGGTGTGTACACCCTCTTCAGGTCGAAGACTTTTTGTATGAAATTCATGAAGGAGTTTGTGGAAGCCACGCGGGGGGCAGATCGTTAGCTCACAGTGCCATTACCCAGGGGTATTGGTGGCCCTATATGCAAAAAGATGCCGAAGCCTATGTGAAGAAGTGTGAACAATGTCAGAGGTTTGCACCTTTGATACATCAGCCAGCTGCCGACCTGAACCCGGTTTCCAGCCCTTGGCCATTTGCCCAATGGGGCATGGATCTCGTTGGACAACTGCCCTAAGCGACTGCGCAGCGGAAGTACCTACTAGTGGCAACAGACTACTTCACAAAGTGGATAGAAGCAGAACCTCTTGCCAAAATCCGAGATGTGGATGTGAAGAACTTCATCTGGAAAAACATCATCACCAGATTTGGGATTCCAAGAGCAATCGTTGCCGACAACGGAACACAGTTTGACAGCAAACTCATCAAGAATTTTTGCGCAAAGTTCAAGATAAAGAATTACTTTTCGACACCAAGCTTTCCCCAAAGTAATGGGCAAGCAGAAGCATCCAACAAAGTAATTCTGGACGGAATAAAGAAGAGGCTACAGGCAGCAAAAGGAAAATGGGTAGACGAATTGCCCAGTGTGCTCTGGGCATATCGCACAACGCCGAGAAGATCAACAGGAGAGTCCCCCTTTGCCATGGCTTATGGCACAGAAGCAGTCATTCCATTGGAGATCGGCATCCCAGGGATCAGAACCCAGGGAGTTGAGAACGGGACTAACGATGTGCTCTTAGCCCGAGATCTGGATCTACTAGAAGAAAGAAGAGAGAAAGCTGCAATCCAGCTTGCAGCATACCAGCAACAGCTTGCCAAAGCTTACAACAGGAAGGTCAATCCAAGGGATTTTCAGGTCAACGACCTAGTCTTGAGGAAAGTCGTCGGCAATAAGAAGGATCCCAGAGAGGGCCAGCTTGGCCCGAACTGGGAAGGGCCCTACAGAATAACCTCGGTGTTAGGAAATGGGGCATATCGGCTCGAGGATAGTGAAGGCAAAGCATTGCCTAGACCTTGGAACACTTGTAATTTAAAGTTTTTTTTATCATTAGATGTTGTTTGACTTTTTGCCGATATGATCAATGAAATCTTTCCAGAATTTTCCAGAACTTATTAAATTATGCATAACGTTGTCTTTTGAATAATGAGAACCCAAGTGGAACTTAGGTTCACATTGGGGGCAGATAGAAGACAGTAATGCCTAACCGAAGTTAAGCCGAGATAATTCCTTATCTTTACTTGTTGAAATTTGTAGCAATTTACAAGTTAAAGTTAAGCCGATAATTCCTTATCTTTACTTGTTGAAATTTGTAGCAATTTACAAGTTAAAGTTAAGCCGAGAAAAATTCCTTATCTTTACTTGTTGAAATTTGTAGCAATTTGCAAGTTAAAGTTAAGCCGAGAAAAATTCCTTATCTTTACTTGTTGAAATTTGTAACAATTTACAAGTTAAAGTTAAGCCGAGATAAATTCCTTATCTTTACTTGTTGAAATTTGTAGCAATTTACAAGTTAAAGTTAAGCCGAGATAAATTCCTTATCTTTACTTGTTGAAATTTGTAGTAATTTACAAGTTAAAGCTAAGCTGATATAATTGTTTACCTTCACTTGTTGAAATTTGTAGCAATTTACAAGATGAAGTTGAATTAAGTTTATACGCTTTATACTTGTTGAAGTTTATGAAAAGTTCACAGGTGAAGTCCTAGCCGAGGTAAATCTTCAGGTAAACATGCCCGAGGTATGTAACCCCGAGGAGATTAAGCGAAGGAAGATTTATATAAATCATGCAAAATATTCTAAGTATAGAATCAAACAGAAGCAAAGAAGAGAAATTAAAGACTACAGCATTCAAAGAGAAACAGTTGTATATAAAGAAGGCACAATGGCCTAGCAGAAGTAAATTGTTCTAAAGCCACAAAGAAAGGCACATCGGCCATAAAGAAGAAGCTTACATTGTTCAGGGAACATTAACAAGAGCAAAGAAAAGAAACAAAGTACAAAAGATAAAGGAAAAAAAGCTATGATTCTTCAGCTTCAGGAACATTCTGGATCTGGACATCGGTAGTCTCTGGGAGCACGACCTCGGCATCTTTTTGAACCGCAACCTCGCTCTCCTTGTCTGCCGCTATCTCGGCATCAATCTCGGCAAGAGTTGTTTCAACATTTCTCTCAGCCAAAAGAAGGTCAGATGATAAGTGAACTGAGTCCGCCTCCTTGGGCACCATCTCAACCTCCTCGTCCTCCTCTTGGGTTAAGTCCAGGACTTGATCACCCTGAGGAGGTGACTTGGTCTTAGTGGCATCCTTGGATTTCCTCACCAAGGCTTCTTCATCATTGTTGTCTTCATCCTCATCCTCAGCCTGGGATTCAGATTCAGCTTCCTCCTCAGTCTGACTTGGAGGAGGAGGAGGAGGAAACGGCAAAGGAATAGCTTCAGTCTTGCGCCAGGGTGAGTCAGCAGGAAGATCAAGCTTTTTGGCCAAGGAGTTCCAACCTAGGGAAAATCCCCTGTTGCACGCCTCCTTAACTTGTAACTTGTAATCTTCTGCAACATCGGCCATGCCTTAGGCATACGCCTTGCCGTCGGCCGCCTTGATTTCGGCGTCCTTGGTGGCCAGCGCCTCGTGCAATTCTTTCTCGGCCTGGGCAGCCTTCGCCTGAGCCTCTTTCTTTTCTGCCTCGGCAACTATTTTAATGGCTTCAGCGGCCTCGGCCTTCTCATCAGCCTCTTGCTGAGCCTGCGTCGCAGCCTCGGCTTGATCTTCCAGAGTCTTCATTTTATTTTTAAGACTCTTGTTCTGTTTCTGAAGGGCAGCACACTCCTTCTCCATCTCGGATAGTCTCTCCTTCGTTTCAAATGCTTGCAAGGAGAAGGAGTGGGCATGTTGCATGGCCTGAAAGAATACAAGGCAAAGGTTATCACAAAATATTACAAGACTTTATATAGTATGAAGAAAGTGGCAGTGAGAAAAATTATCAAATTCAAAGACTTACTAGGACAGAGTGTTGCAGCATAAAGGCGTAGTTCTCATATTCACTCATCTTGGCATTACGCTCAAGATCGCCTTCAAGGAGAACTGCAGTACTGAGCGCTACGCCGATAGTGACATCGGCGGCGCTCTCATGGGCGTAAACGGGCCTGTTTTCAAGGGTAATTTTAGGCTCCCAGGGAACCTTAGGAACTCTGGACCCCGAAGTCGTCGCAGACGATGACCTCGGCCTTTTCGACTGAGTGGATCCTGACGGCTAGGCTTCGGCAGGTCTTTTGGCAGGAGCAGAGGAAGTCTTTTTGTTCTCGGCTAGCTGGGAAATAGGTAAGGCATCCTCAACCTCGGCGTCAGTAGCCTTGGACTTTGGTTGGGCCTTCTTGATCTTTTTTGGTTTCGGTGGGGGCACCGTTTGGGTTGGTGCAGCGTCCACGTCGGTTGGGAGGTCGGCCAGAAGGTCCTGCACAACTGGCTTCGGGCGAACCATTTCGGCAGTTTTTACAAGTCGTCGCCGACGCTTTCTTTCAGAAATCGGTACCAAGTATGGTGTCGCGGTCGAAGGATGATTGGCTGGATCAGAAGTTGAACCTTGATCAGTCCGAGATGTGGATGCGGTTTGAGTTACTACAGTAAGAGAAGAGGAGCTCTTTTTCTTCTTTCTTGGAACGTCGGGAAGAGTTGATCTGTGTGTTGGGATGAAATTCAGTAAGACTGGAGCTTTTCGCTTTTGGATAGGAAGATCCAGAAGCTTCTTTAAGTCTTTGCCGAGGAAGTAAGACTGGCGAAAATTTTTGGGAGGCTTACGAACGTCTGCAACAAGGAGCACAACATCAGAAACAAATAAAAACTCTTGTATACTTGGAGAGAAACAAACAACAGCTAAGTAGTTGACGCTGGGCTCTTACCCTTGCCCTCTTTAACTGTTCGGGGAAGAGGGTAGAGATGGACTTCCTCATCTGGGCCAAACTCCCAGTTACCAGATGCAATAAGGTAGTCATCCCCAGCACCTTTGTTGGAGTCAGGAAGGTCGGCTACAATTTTAAATTCGGTAGACCTTGGCTTAAGGTAATATACAAAGCCCTTTTCTTTCAGAATTGAGAGCGCACATAGTGTAACAGAATTGGATGTCGGCGAGAGTAATTCTAACATTCTCCTGTTGAGCTAAGGCTATTATACCGTTAAGTATCCTGTAGGAGTTGATGGTGAGTTGCATAGGGTTCAAAGCGTAGTAGTGGAGAACTTCACGAAAAAGGGGATTAAGTGGGAGCCGAAGTCCACACTCAATAAACGCTATAATGGGAAAGGGCATTGTATTATCAGTAGGCATAATGGAATCGTCATCCCCAGCTAGCCTAAGGTGAACATCGGCAGGGATAGAGAACTCTTGCCTAAAGAATTCGAGTTTGGTTGGGGAATTTACTCTGTGTCTCCACATACCCATGGCTTTTGGAGCAAAGGCACTTGGCTACAGAAACAGTGTGATCTTGAAGGGTTACTGATACCTCGGCTTAAACCTAGGTGTATACTGGCAAAAGATTGTTGCAGTTTTCCCTAAGAATTAAAGGTTCTAGAAACAAATCCCAAACCTAAGAACTACGAAGGCAAAGATCGAAAGCACGAATCTGGAGAAAATACAAAAAAAGCAGAAAACAGAAACGGAATTTCAGATTCAGGAAACACAAAGGGTGGAAGACCAAGAAATGATGCAAGAGACATATACAGAAGCATGAAATAAGAATCATTCAAGAAGAGAATTCACGAATCGAATGCTAAAACAGAACAGCAACAACAAGAAATTCCAGAAACAATCAAGAACTGGGGAAGAGAAGCCAGTTGCTTACCAGAAAATGTGAGGCCGGAATGAGCTTCGCCGAGATCAGACGACGGGGGCAACAGTGGGGAAAGCTTCGTAGAAATGGTAGATGGAGATGGGTGCAGAGCTCAGAGCTTGGGGCAATGGCAGATTCGAAGAAGAGAAAGCTTTAGAGAGAGAAAATGTAAAATACTCAAACGCAAAAGTGAAAAGAAAGAGAGAGGCAAACGTTTTTGTCCAAAACATGAAACGGCGGTAAATCAAAAGCAATTATTGCGCCTGGGTTAACGCATGCGTCAGACAGCGCAAGCAGAGAAAAGACGGCCAACAGGCGCATCGCCAGCACGGACCAATAAGGGAAAAACGCGTCAGTAGAACGGTTGTAAAATGGTGCGTGACAGCTCATACACTTGGGAGAGTTCGTGAGAATTCTTGTTCTTGAAAGAAGACATTTCGGCCTGGAATAAATGATCTTGGCTATAAGGTTCTTAAGCCAATGTACGAGAAAAAAGTTCAATATAGGTTCCATCATCTCAGAATGCCGAGGTAATAGAACCTAGGGGGCAGTTGTGGGGATGTATTTTCTGAATACCAACACGTGGCCGAGATGACACCGAAGTGTCAGCCGAGGTGCCACGTGTCGTGGTAATTACGCCGAGGTTATCTCAGAGTTGCCGAGGTTATCTGCGAGAATACAGGAGTCCGGGGTTACCGCCGAAGATATCGGAATCCGAGATGATCAGATAAGGGGCAAGAGTCCTAGAATGAAGAAAGACTTCAAGATGGATAAGGATAGTATTCTTAGGGAGTCTATCCTTATCTCATGTAGAGTCCAGAGTAAGTACTAAAATGGGAGTCCATAGAAGTGAGACTTCTAGTGAGACTAGGACAGAGAAAGACTATAAAAGAAGGGCACCCCCGGCGGGTCTAAGGTACGCAATTTGTAGTTTTGAGCAGTAAATTAAGCACTTGTATTATCTTTGAGAGATATTGAGACTGACTTGATCGTCGGAGTTCCCCCGGGTGGAAGAACCACCGCCGGAGCCTTTTCTTTCTGTGCAGATTGCAGGGAGCCATCTATTCTGCCTGTGTTCTACAGCTGATTCACTAAGGAGGGCAGTGTGATCGGAAAATCACTCACACATGTAGTAATTTGTATTTGTACATTGCCAATAAGTAGATATTTATATTTATGTTCTTTATTATTTCTTATTATATTTTCATAATTTATTTATCCTATACTATATTCACAATTTTTAATTTCTAAATCTCATATGTATTCACTTTTTAAATGAAAAATTAATTATTGATATATTTCTTCTTTATATCAATTTCAAACTAATTTATTATTAAGGCCTTGTTTGGGTAGTGCAAAATAATCTAAAAAGCCAAAAAGTTACTCAAAAAGTTAAAAAGTTAACACTATTCACCAAAAGTCAACAATTACGGCTGCACAACTCCCAATTCAAATTTTTCTCTAAAAACCAATTTTCACAATTTTTTATTACAAATTTTTCCATAAAAAGTCAAAAAGTTAACCCAAACATCCATATTTTCAACCTCAATTTTTTAGTCAAAAAAGACAAAAAGTACCCCTTCGAAGGGTGTGTCTATTTGCACTTTTAAGTTTAGCAATTCTATAGCTATAAGTCACTAAAGACTGTCCTGATACAATAGTTAAAAGAACATTTAATTTATTTAGTTGATTTTCTAATTCAAAAATGGGAAATTCTAATAGACACACCCTTCGAAGGGGTGTATATGTACTATATACACCCATAGTTATACTATTTTTTTTATTTTTAGTTATGGTTAATTTTTTTCTTTAGTTATGACATTATTTTAGTTATAACTCATGAAATTTTTAGTTATATCTCATATTATGTTTAGTTAAGACATTTTTTTTAATTATGACTAAAAAGGTATAAAATTATGTTTTTTTTTTTTTTCTTTATAGTGCTTTCCTTAAAAAAATATATGTTAAACTATTATTTATTTCAGCCCTTATTTCTGTGATCAAAAGCTTAAGGTGGAGTGAAACAAACCTAGATAGGGTTTTATAGTAATTAATCAAACTTTTGAGCTGATGCATTATTTATATTTTAAGCTTGAGGGCTAAATTGATTTGATTTTGAAAATTAAGGGACTAAACTACCACACAGCTGAGTTTAAAAAAAAAAAAAAACCTACCACAGTTGAAACACGTGTTAAACTTGAGGGGCTAGGGCTATATTTTGCTTTTATTTATTTATTTTAAGTGCCTTAATTAACATTTTCGGAGAAATAGGAGCATCACGGAGCAGAAGCTAAGAGCATCTCCAACCCGTCCTCTATGACTTCATATTTGAAAGATTTGCTTCTTCAATCAATCCTTTAAATCCATCTCTATTTGGAAGGAGGATGGGTTGATCCTCCATATTTGGAGGGAGGATGAAAAATAGAGGATTCTCTCTAAAATACTATTCATTCTATATTTTTTATTATATTACAAATAACTTTTAATATGTAAATTTAATTTTTATAAAATTGATATCATTAAAAATGGTGAAATTATACCTTTAAAATGTGTATAATATTAAATATATTTTACAAAAATTTCAAAATTAAATATTTGTTAATGAATAAAAATTATTTACTTTTTGATGAAAATATTTTCAAGAGAAATCTTTAGAGAAGAAAATGATGATTAATGTTTAAAAAAAATGCCCAATAAGTTTAAAAAAAAATTAAAAAATAAAAAATTATGGTTGATAACACCCATTCGAAAGAAAACGAAGATTTGTAATTGAAATTTAAATGAATAGTAACATATTCTATATTTATTTTTGAGTAAAAAAAATTATTTTCATTCCCTTGGTGGTGGGACGATTGGGTTGAAGGTGCTTTAAGACAGCAGCTACAACCTAGAGCTTTACAATTAGATCATCATCCATAATAAGAAGCGAAGCGAAGCAAGTGCAAATTTGCATCGCTACTTGTCCGTCGTGTCTATGAGAATAATGTCACCCTACTCCTCTATTAAACGCCACCGATTTTTGTGTACAAGTAGTAGTAGTGGTAGTGGCGGTACAACTAGTTCAACGACAAGAAGAGAAGAGCAACAACGACAACTCCTCCTCCAGCTGCTAGTAGGGGTGGGGGACGCGAAGCAGCTGTATGAAAGCCATGGTATGATGGTGCGCAGGGGTCTGGATCTGGATAACCTCCTTCTCAGCAGATTCATCGGCGCATCCTCCGCCCTGGGCTCGTCGGACTACGCTTATACGGTTTTCAAACACAGGATTAAAATGAAGCCAGCTGGGGGGAATGGGCCTGACATTTACCTGTACAACACTATGATCAAGGCTCTCTCTACTCGTCATTACTGTCAACCCCAAGATGCCATTCTTGTTTATAACAATATTCAATCACTCTCCCACTTACGACCCGACAATTACTCCTTCCCCTTTGCCTTGAAGGCCGTCCCCCGACTCGGACTCATCGAAAACCAAAACCAAAACCAAGACCAAAACCAAATCCCAATCCAAAACCAAAACCAAATCCAAGTCGGCCGACAGATTCACTGCCAAGCCATTGCCACTGGACTACACACCCACCTCCACGTCTCCACCGCCCTTATTCAAATGTATGCTTCCTGCGGATGCCTCCCTGCCGCCCGAAAGCTGTTCGATGGAATGCTTCTTACTACTACCTCCTCCTGGAATGCAATCATTGCTGCCTACGCCAAGGTTGCTGATCTTGACACTGCCCGTCAATTGTTCGACCGCATGCCCCTCCTCCACAGGAATGTTATTTCTTGGACTTGTCTCATTTCTGGATATGCTCGGTCGGACAGGCCCAGCGAGGCTATCTTCTTCTTCCGCAGAATGCAACTTGAGGGTGTGGAGCCTGATGAAGTTGCTTTGTTGTCTGTGCTCTCAGCTTGTGCCCATTTGGGTGCCCTTGAGTTGGGGGAGTGGATCCATAACTATATCCACAAACACACCCACAGGCTCCACAAAAATACGCTCCCTCTCAACAATGCTCTCATAGACATGTATGCCAAATGTGGCAACATTCGAAAGGCCACTCAAGTTTTTAAAAGCATGAAGCACACTAGTGTCGTAACTTGGACTAGTATAATTTCTGGCTTGGCATTGCACGGGCTTGGTAGAGAAGCCCTGCAAGTGTTCTCTCTCATGGAAAGGGCTCAAATTAAGCCAAATGGCATCACCTTCATTGCTCTTCTTTCTGCTTGTAGCCATGTTGGATCGGTTGAAATGGGCCGATGGTATTTCAATATCATGCATTCAAGGTATGGGATCAAACCAAAGATTGAGCACTATGGTTGTATGATTGATTTACTAGGACGCTCTGGTTGCCTCCAAGAGGCACAGGAACTAGTTGCAGAGATGCCATTTGAAGCTAACGGAGCTATATGGGGGTCCCTTCTTGCTGCCTCTAGAATCCATGGAGACGTGGAGCTAGCAGAACGATCTTTGCAACATCTGATGGCGGTGGAGCCCCATAATAGTGGAAACTATACAATTTTATCTAATGTGTATGCTGGTCTTGGTAGGTGGAATGAATCTGGGATGATGAGGAAGGTGATGAGGAACACAGGTGTCATAAAGGTGCCAGGTGGGAGTTCCATTGAAGTGAATAACAGAGTTCATGAATTCAGTGCAGGAGACAGATTACATCCTCAATCTGAGAGGATATACAAACTTCTCTCCCTGATAATTGAACAGTTGATGATGGCAGGGTACATGCCTGAGGAACATTGGGGGATGCTTGAATCTGAAGATGGATGCTCCAATTCTTAGCTCTACTTATGCAAGATCTTGTTTAAAACTAGGTCTGGGTAATCATGAAAGAAGATTGCAACATAACCAACATGAATATTACCCTCGTATCAAAACTTGTAACAATCATTTGGCATCAAAGATCAAGAAAATTCAACTCGCTTTGGAAGATGTACCCTTCAACAACCGAGATCCACCTAATGATCAGATTTACAAAATCAAGCGATTCTAAACGACTCTTAGGTTGGTTACGATTTTCATACGAGAGTATCAGTTTGTGGGCTTCACTCAACATCATGGTAGTTCAGGGAGCTTTGCTTCCTGGAATTTTTTTACCACTCAGTCAATTGGCAGGTATTTAAATTTCTATCTTTTTAAGCTACCATGTAACTATAGCCTTCATGCATGCATGCATTTTTCTCTCCTTTCCTGTTGCTTCCCTTGTCGTATGTTTGGATCTTGGATTTGTGGAGGGGAAGGAAAAGGGATGGAAATAAATTTAAAGTTATTATTATTATTATTTGAATTGTTGATTCTGTTAAGAAAATGAATAGATTATTTTTAAAAATAAAAATCAATGTTTTAGTTGGTTACCCATTAAAAATGAATTTGAACATTTCATTTTCGTTTTGCTTGACAAATTCAAGATCCAAATATAGTCTTAAGACAAGGCCAAATATAGTATTAGAGTTTGCATTGTATTATTCAGCTTTAAAAATGAATTTGTACATTTCATTTTCCTTTGTACATTTCATTTATTGTTAAAAATAAAATTCATTTTCCTTGTACATTTCATTTCATTGTATTATTCAGCTCGTTTTTACTGTTGTGTTCAAGACATACTACTCAAAATGCAGAACCCTCAAGCGAAGA
The DNA here is from genome assembly GCA_036172215.1 of Camellia granthamiana. Lineage (NCBI taxonomy): Eukaryota > Viridiplantae > Streptophyta > Magnoliopsida > Ericales > Theaceae > Camellia > Camellia granthamiana. The sequence goes on along the minus strand of CM069915.1, from coordinate 108,740,404 downwards.
AATTCCATACATTAATTTATTGTTCCATGAGGCCTAGCTGGCAACAATACACCTCTTTCCTAGAAGCAATCTGATGTAGGATACTTTAAGAAAAGAGGAGAGAGAGAAGAGGGCCACAGCCCTAACACAAGGCCACAGCCTAACGCACTTAATTCATTAATTTAAAGCTGAATAATACAATGCAAACTCTAATACTTAATAAGTCAAGAAACCTAGTCAAAATAGGAAACTGAATCCTAATGGAATAAGGAAACAAATATTAATAAAATCCTAACCAAAATAACCTCCTAATTAAGATAAGAGAAAATTGGTGATGAATCTAATGGAAGGAGGGTATAAGACATTAGATCTAATGAATATTTTTTATTGGTGATAGGTCCACTCTTTATGAAATAGTTTAGGACTGATTCTACTTACACCACTACTTTACCTTTTTACACCCTCCATCTCATTACACCACTAAAAAAAAAATAACTCTCATTACACCCCCATTATATTACCAATACTAACCCCAAATTAACCCTTTCATCTCTTTACACCACTTAACTTTTAGAGGGAAAAGAGAGAAGCAGCAGCAAGGAAGACGAGGGGTTCGGACGTAGAGAAGGCGAGTGGTTTGGGCGGCGGGAGGGGTTCGAATGGCGTTGTGATCTATGTTATCGGTGTGGACGATTGAACTCATTCTTCTCATTTGCCAAAGGTAAGTGAAAAACTCTTCTTTCTCTCTCTATATTGACAGACATATATATGTATCTGTATCATCTATATCATAATTTTTTTTGAATAAACAAAGAATAACACGTTCCCAACATAGTTTTGGTGGTTTTGATCTACTAATTTAATTGGGTTTGTAATTTTCGGTGCTAATTTTGAATGTTGAAGTTCAAATTTTGGTCCTCTGTTTTGTTAGATTTTTGTTCTCTGTGTAACTTGCATCAACATTGTAACTTGGTTTTGGTGATTTTTGTTCTAGGGAATGACCTCTGTTTTGTTAGAAAATTGCATCAGCATAAAAGTTACACTGCTCATTTGAATGACCTCTTCCTTATTCCCTAGAACAGTGTAACTTTTATGCTGATGCAATTTTCTTGGATAAAAAAGTTTCAAATGATGCCAAGTTTCCCCTTCACTTATCATTTTAATAATTTTTTTTCTAAAACATCATGTATTAATAGATCATGTATTTTGCTCTTCTATATTTAGAATTTTTCCCCTTTTTATACATTTGCACATTCAAATTTTTTTTTTTTTTTTAAATTGAATGTCTTTTATGAAATTATGGTTTCTTTGCTGATATTGTTTACATCATTCATTTAATATATTCAAGTTTTTGCTGATAGATAACATTCAATTTTAAAAATAAAAAATAAAAAATAAATTGAAGGTGCAAATGTATAAAAAGGGGAAAATTTCTAATTATAGAAGAGCAACGGCATCCAACAGAAGACATGCTAGGCAAACAGAACCTGAAGCATTGGAAGTGAATGTCCCTGTAGAGGAGGATGATCATGTCGATGTGAATAATGATTATGTTGACGATGATGTTGGTGTGGAGGATGACGATGTTGATAATGATGTTGGTGTAGAGGTTGACCTCATGGAGGACGATGTTGGTGTGGATGATGACAACACATAACCAGTTTCAGGTGCTCTAGAGGATCCTTCATTGCTAATTAGCTTCCGTAACCATGTTGCTGCCACTGTTTGGAAGAAAAAGGTATTTTTTGAATTTTTTGCTAATAAATGTATTTTGCTAATTAGCTTACATTTAAAAAAATATTGAATGTGCAAATGTATAAGAAGGGTAAAATTTCTAATTATAGAAGAGTAAAATACATGTATTAATAATTTTAATAAATTCTAATAATTTTTTACTTTTAATAAATTAAATACATGTATTTAATATTTTTTTAAATGTATTTAATTACATTTAAAAACATTTAATAAATGTATTTTGCTCTTCTATAATTAGAATTTTTCCCCTTTTTATACATTTGCACATTCAATATATATATATATATATATATTTTTAAATTGAATATTATCTATGAAATTATGGTTTCTTTGTTGATATTTTTTTACATCAGTCATTTAATATATCCGAGTTTTTGCTGATATTGGATTTAATTTTTTTTTTTTTTTTATTACACAGAAATGGTTAGTGGTGTCTCACGTAAGAGACCAACAGCATCCAACAGAAGACGTGCTAGGCAAATAGAACCTGAAGCATTGGAAGTGAATGTCCCTGTGGAGAAGGATGACCATGTCGATGTGAATAATGATTATGTTGACGACGATATTGGTGTAGAGGATGACAATGTCGATAATGATATTAGTGTAGAGGCTAACCTCATGGAGGACGATGTTGGTGTGGATGATGACAACGCATAACTAGTTTCGGGTGCTCCAGAGGATCCTTCATTGCCAATTAGCTTCCGTAACCATGTTGCTGCCGTTGTTTGGAAGAAAAAGGTATTTTTTTAATTTCTCAACAACAAACTAATCATATGTACTATATGCTTCAAATTATTTATATATTTTATGTAAAATGCAGGAACGGGGACCTCTTAAATGTTTGAATCATTCTCAAAAGCTTGCCGAGTGGTCATGGATGTCACCAACAGTCGAAAATGCTAGGTGGAGACATTTGGTTGAGCAGTCTGGTCTTAGTGTCCTTATTGATCACACATATCGGCATGGCAATAGAGTGGCAATATTTGCCTTCGTCGAAAGGTGGCATCCAAAGACAAATACATTTCACATGCCAAATGGTGAGATGACTATCACGTTGGATGATGTATGGACCATACTTGGCATTCCAGTCACTGGCAGGGCTTTGTCATGTCCTAAGTTAACAAGATACGAGGTTGCTGAACTAGTGAGTGCTACTTTAGGAGTGCCAGTGAATGATGCGTTTGTAGAATTAGTTCAATCTCGTGGGCAATCCATGAAGCCAGAGTGGTTGAGAATCATATTTCATGAAGTTAAAGATACAGATGGTGCAAATTTCATATAATACGCAGCCAGAGCTTACTTGCTATATTTATTAGGTTGTACCCTCTTCGCTGACAAGAGTGGGACTCGAGTACCCGTTGCTTACCTGCACATGTTGACTGACATTGATGCTGTTAGTTCATATGCATGGGGTGCTGTAGCTTTGGCATTCCTGTATAGACAATTAGGACTTGCTAACAGGGCTGGTGTTAAGCAAATTGCTTGTTACTTGAAGCTATTAGAAGCATGGATTTATGAGCATTTTCGTTTAGGAAGGCCTCATCCAAATTTGTCCTATTCTGATGCACAACCTCGTGTTTGTCAATGGAGTCCGCAGAGAGATGGGGGTTTTACAGAAGACCACTTGCAGACATTACGAGAGCAGCTTAACATGTTACGTGCTAATGAGGTTAGGCATTTTATAATAGTGTCATATTGTGAAAAAAATAAGATTTTATAACTAACATTATGCATTGCCTATTTGTAGATCGAGTGGGATCCATACCGTTTATGTAGGACACATCATCCACTTCATGAGGTTGCATATTATATTGGATGTTTGAAATACTTTAATATTGTTGAACCCTATCACCCCAATAGGATTTTGTGACAGTGTGGTAGGGTCCAAACCATCCCACCAGCACCATTATCTCCTGTTTGAGCTACATGAGGTAGTAAACCAAGACAGTACAGAATCATGCATCAATACAATGGCACGATATGGGCGCAATGGGAGAATTATGTGTTGTCCATTAACGTTCATAGTGTGCCTGTATAGCAGAGCCCATCTGAATGTGTACGGGGATACCTTCAATGGTATGCTCGTGTTTCACACCGGGTTGTTCAAAATCCTACGCATCACTCTCAGTTTGATCCATGTGTTCAACGTCCCGATAATGATGTTAATATGGATCTTGAGTGGGTAAGTGAATTGTGAATTAACTTATTTCACTTTTAAGTGGTTCACTATAAATCAAACACTAAGTACGATTTTTATCAATTTATTTTCAGTGTAATGATGGTGCTTTCAGTATTAGTGCTGCAGTCCGTAGGCTCGGTCGTGATGAGTGTGTCTTGCACCCTGACATGATGTATAAAACCATTGGTAGGATGTTGCAAGTTCTTGATGGACAGAGTTTGGGATCTACATCGACAGGTACAGAGCATCAAGTCTACTATTGTAAATGTCGTAGGATGGACCGTACATGAGGATTGGGATCTATTTTTTTTTTTTTTTTATGTCATAGTTATGTGTTGACCGTACATGAGAGTTGGGATCTAGTTTTTGTTTGATGGCATAGTTTTTGTGAATACCTAGCCCGTATAAAGTTTGGGATATACTTTTGTGTTGACCATACATGAGAGTTGGGATCTAGTTTTTTATTTTATTTTTTTTTATGGCATAGTTGTTGTGAATGCCTAGTCTGTACAGAGTTTGGGATATATTTTTTCCTAATGGCATAGTTTTTGTGGATGTCTTGGATCTTTGGTAAACTAGATGTTTGGTTAAACAAATAATGAAATGTCATACTTTTGTATGAATTTTAAACAATTTCACATCTATTTTGTACTCAATATTTATGTGATGATTTTAATGAAAAATTATTTTGGTGAACATATGGATTTGTTATTGTTTGTAATGCATTGTAATGGTATTAAAGTGTTGTGGAGTGATATGGTACCATTTTCTGGAAGTAACATTATTTTTTTCAGTGCTATGGGCCAGTTCAGTGGCACATTGCTAAACAATTTCCATTATTTCAGTGTTCTGTTGTCGGAAAAAATAGATCCCTCCAGCATTTTGCTGCTATATATTTACATAGCCACTTTCTCCTAAATAATGTTTTTTAATTTGTGCTGGGCCTGTTTGGTAATACAATGCTAAACAATTTGAATTACTTCAATGCCATGTTACCAGATAAATTTTTTTTTCCCAACATTATGTTGCCGTTCAATTGGATAATTTTAGTTTGCTTCATAACAAAGCCAGTAGAGCCCACATTGAAGTGCCTATTTGGTCACACAATGCGAAACAATTTACATAACTTCAGTGTCATAACGCTAAAATAAATTGGTTTGTCCGGCGTTTTGTTGCTATAAATTTACAAAGCTACTTCCTTCCAAATAATGTGGTAATAATTTGTGCTGGGCCTGTTCGATAATAAAATGCAAATGGATTTCAATTATTCCAGTGCCGTGTTACCAGACAAACTATTTCTTCCTAACATTATGTTGCCATACAATTGGATAATTTCAATTTACTTCACAACAAAGTCAGTGGAGCCCACTGTGAAGTGTTTGTTCGGTCACACGGTATTAGACAATTTACATTTTTCCGGTGTTATGTTGCTGGAAACAATAGGTTTGTCCAGCGTTTTCCTCCTTAGATAATCTACCAGCAAATGAGTGCCCTTCATGATGTTCAGCGGACAGATGATTGTGCACTCCGCATAAGACATGCAACATCCACTCATCACTTGTAGGAAATTTTCCCCCTTTAATAGAAATGGATATCCACACTTTTTAGGACCTATCAATCTCAATTGTTCCCTATTGATCTTCCTGTTGTCTCTATAGTAACCACTTCTTTCACAAGCAAGGGTAAGTCTTGGTTTTTTGCCATTACCTCCCGCATCTGATGTCTTTATAACAATGACAAATCCAGTCTTCTTCCCAACGTCAGAAGCCCATTTAATTAATACTTGATGACTACTACAAATCTAAACATAATAAATATATTTATCCATCAAATTATTAATAAAACTCAATACAAATTAAAAATAAGAAAAAATTGTACTCATAAAAAACTTAACAAACCTTATTTTTAATGAATTCATGACTGGAGTCCACTAATAATGCAGTACTTGCGTTGTTGTAATGAGTATAAGTATAATCTTTCCAAGCAAAAAACATAAAAAATATAAAAAAAAATGAAACTGAAAATACATGTTAAGGAGTAGCCAAACAAATTTAAAAAATCCGGCCTTATATCATTGGAAATGTATTTTTTATTCGGCAACTACCAGACTTATATTTTTTGTTTGGCATCACAAAAGTCAAAGACCAGCCCAGAAAATCGAAGCAAAAACCTACCAAACAAATAAAAATACTCACCATTTCACTTTTTTGATGGTTCTTCACCACTGTTTCTTCATCCATTGCTTTCTTTGATGATCAAAACACTATGATTCTCACTTTTTGAAAAAAGATGTGTAAGAGAAAAGAAAAGATGAGAAAGGAAAAATAGGAGTAGGGATTGAAGACCAAGGGTGTAAGGAGATAATAAAATATATTTAATTTTAGTGTTTTGTCCTTAAAAGTAATTTCACACATGGATAAAATTAGAAGAAAAAAAAATCTCATATAGATGGTGTAAGGAGATAAAGTAGTGGTGTAAGTAGAATCACCCTCGTTTAGTGAGAAATCCTTTTATTGGTTTTAAAGAACATTTTGTTTCAAATTTTACCCTTCACTTTTTTTATCTGTTTGACTTTTTTTGACTATCTGTTCAAATTTATATCTATCTGTTTAAATTTTTTTCTATCTATTCAAATTTTTTAATTATCTGTTCAAATTTATATCTATTTGTTTAAAATTTTGTCCCCCTATCTGTTCAAAATATATATATCTATCTGTTCAAATTTTTTGACTATCTGTTTAATTTTTTCCCTTTATATGTCCAAATTTTATTATCTGTTGAATTTTTGCATTTATCTGTTTAAATCTATTTGTTTCAATTTTATTATCTGTTCAACTACAATAACAAATCTATCTGTTGAAAATCTAACAACAATAAAAAAAAATCTCTATTGAAAATCTATGGGTATGTTTGGTTTGCATTTGGGAGATGAGTTTTAGAAAAAAAAATTTCTAAAAAATTGTTTGGTTTCAGTTTTTCTCAAAAAATTTCCAAAATCACTTTCTCTCTTTTACACATCAATCAATCACTTTTTCTCTCTCCTCTCTCCTTTTCAATCACTTTTTCTCTCACACACATCTACTCAAATTCTCCCAAAATATCAAATCATCCCAAACTCCCAAAAAAACAACTCTCACAAAATATACAACCAAACAAACCAAAAAAATTTCTAAACTCTCTTCCCAAATTTTTTTTCAAAAACAACTCTCCCAAAAACAAACCAAACAAGCCCTATATCTCTTCCTACTCTCTATTTGTTCAAAATCAACAACTCCGGCCGGTCTTTCCCCGTTGGAAAACCACCCACTGTCTGTTTAAACCAAACACATGGATCTGCAATATGTTTTATCATCATCAACAACAACAACTACACATCATCATCATCAACAACAACAACTACCAAAAAAGAAAAGAAAAAAGAGAGGAGGATCTGGATAATTATTGTACACACACATAGAGATGATCCTTTACTAGATTTGAGCTCAAATCTTTAAAAAAAAAAAAAAAAAAAAAAAAAAAAAAAAAAAAAAAAAAAAAAAAGAAGAAGAAGAAGAAGAAGAAGAAGAAGATATTTGAAAAAATCATATTCATATGTATATATATATATATTTCTCATATTTGATTTCGAAAAACATATATAATCACAAATCTCAAGGTTGATGAAACAAATCTATTTTTGAGCTTTGAAGATGATGATGATGACTCATACATATCTGTTTTCGAGCTTTGAAGATGGTGATGATGACTCATAGCACTCTTTGACTGCACAACGACAAAATAGAGAGGCGGTGAGAGGATTTGAGAGCTGATAGGCACAATGGCACCGTTGTTTCAGCTATAGCAAAAGGACCGTGGACGGCGGCGAGATATACGATTGGAGAGATCATCGTGTAGCATATCTCGAGTCCCGACTAGCTACTTCGGCCACAGGAAGAGGATGGTGGACGGCGGCGAGATTGTCATCAGAGAGATCTAAGTGAGAGAGGGTTTGGGACTGTTGGTGGATGTGAGAGAGAGAGAGAGAGAGAGAGAGAGAGAGAGAGAGAGAGCTGTGAGAGAGAGAGAGAGAGAGCTGTGAGAGATGGTTTGGGAGTTTGGGACCATGGACACGCGAACACACAAATTTTCAAAAAACAAGGGTCACAACACGCTGAAGATACGTTTAATATATAGAATATTATTTATTTAATATATGTATAAAAAAATTAAAAAAAATTAATATATGTTTAAAATTAATAAAAACAGTACCCACAAGATTTTAATAAAATTTGATTTTTTTTTTTTAAAAAAAAATAAGGATACCAAAAAAATAGAAAGGAAAAAAAAGGCTACTCAGATAAAAATAAATAAATAAATAAAAATAAAATTAAAAAGTTAAAAAAAAAGAAAGAAGAAGAAGAAGGAAGAGAGAAACTAAATCAGAAATATAAAAGAAGAAAAGAAAAAAGGGAAAAAAAAGAGAAAAGAAAAACAGAAGAGAAGAAGAAGAAAAGAAGAAAATGAAGAGAAGAAGAAGAAAAGAAGAAAATGAAGAGAAGAAAAAATAAAAGAAGAAAATGGAGAGAAGAAGAGTAAAAGAAGAAAACAAAGAATAGAAGAGAAGAAGAAATGAAGAAGAGAGTTTCTGCTTCTTCTTCTTTTTTAATTTTCTCAGGATGTTTGTCACGACCCCAACCCGCCCCTAGTAGGATGGTGCCGTGATGGCCAGTAATCCGTAATTACCGAAGGCCAACTTATCGAAAATTTAAAGACAATCAGAGTATGATGTACGGGGCTTACAAATGCGGAAGCAATAAATCAAATACAAATGGTCCATAAGAGCTTGTGCGTAGATCAAATGAGACAACATATACCATATGATTTACATCCAGTTCAAAAATAACAAAATACAAGTTTACAACTTGATCAAAAGGCTTCTCGGCCGAAAAGAACGAAATACAGCGATTACAAGCCAAGAAGCATGATTTTCAAGAGTTGCCGACGTAAATACAAAAATGCCGACATGAATGCAAAACAGCCGATGCAAGCACAAAACTGCCGACGGTAAAAGAGTCAAGCCGACATGTCAAGAGTCCCATAACAAGCTTTGCAAAATAGACTAGGCGTCGCCGCCGTCCTGCTCATCACCTACATATATATAGAGAGGGTGAGTTTGACAACTCAGTGAATGGTACGAATAATAAAGGTTTTTGCATGAATAGCCGAGGTCCTTCAAAGCTAAACAAAACTTTCTAAATCATACGAATATTAGCCGAAGTCCTTCTGAAGCAGAATTCATCAAACTTTACCAAATCGAGGGATGAACCATATTCATCTATCAAGTCTTACCATATATCAAGGGATGCTTACCAACATCGGCGTAACACAATCAAAACTGTCAAATCAAGTGATGAACCGTATTCATCTAACAAATCTTACCATATTTCAAGGGATGCTTACCAACATCGGCGTAACACAATCAAAGCTGTCAATTCAAGTGATGAACCGTATTCATCTATCAAATCTTACAAAACTTGCAAACTTGCGTGACTTAGGCCCCGTAGCCCTTTTTCACCTTAAACTTGTGTGACTTAGGCCCGTAGCCCTTTTTCACCTTAAACTTGTGTGACTTAGGCCCGTAGCCCTTTTTCACCTTAAACTTGTGTGACTTAGGCCCGTAGCCCTTTTTCAACACGTTGGCTTTTCCAAGAAAGGACCGTATCCTTTTTAACACAAGAACTAATGTCACTTAGGCCGTAGCCCTTTTTGACAAGGTGGTGCTGCGAAAGTTTATAGTCCTCCAGCCAAGGGACTTTCACACTTAATATCAAAACCAGGCTTATCATTGATACATTCGAAATAGGCTAATCATTCATGCTTATCAAAGACTTTCTTCAAAACAAAGCAAGACAAGATTTATCAAAACATTATAACATAGCTTTACTAGAAGCACCACTCACCTGGATCTTCAGGTGCAGGCTCAAAGCAAAGGTCAAAGTCCTGGCAATCACAAGGCAAACCACATTCTCAAAACAAGTTTCATATGCACTTAATGATCTCGGCACTCTCACGAATCCAAGTCAAAAGTAAAGCAAAGCATGACAAGGGTCAAAACGCTGTTTTCCATCTCATGGAAACACACTGGGTACTACCCAGGGCTAGCCGAAGTCCCACACTCCTTGCCGAGGTGTGAACCTGATGGCCACACACAAAACGAAATCGGGAAAACCTGGGTTTCCCTTTGAGGAACGCAAAGGACAAAATAATCAAGAACATGCATGCTGGAGTTCATAACTAGTACATTCAAAATCTGAGATCTCATGCAAAGAGCCTCAAAACATGGACCTGGGCATTACAGGGAAAACATGCAAGAACAACACAAAAACATGGTTCTTGTTCCAAACCTTCGGATCAAAACGAGGTTTTACTCAAGAACACATGAACATCAACTTTCTCTTTCAAACCGACTTCAAATCGTTGCATGGCATTGGGAAAACAAACACAATCATGCAATGCAACTTGATAACCAATAAGAGTAATCAAAGTAGAGCAAGAATCTAACCTCAAACTCAGATCCAACGGTTGGATCGCCAAAGATCAAGATCGAAAATCAACTTCTCACTCTAAAACTCCCTTCTCTCCCTTGAGAGCTTCTCTCTCTAAAAACAAATATTTGAGACAAAATGATTTGTCTCCAAGTCTGCCGGCTGTCTATACACACAGCTCGGACACGTGGCTTAACCGGGTTGGCTCAGCTCAAAAGGTGACTGATTGATAAGACAAGTCACTGACAAAGCGTACTCGACAAGCTAAGGCAAAGCGTCTCGCAAAGCGTAACAAAGACATCGGCTAGGGAGGACGGACACTTACTAAGTACGTGCCACACCTGCCCTGGAACAAAACACCAAGTGCAAAGACATTCTCGGCCTGGAAGGTACACTTCTCCGGCCTCGGTTCTGAACATCTCGGCAATCATGCCGGAGTGAAGATGGAGGTCAACAGATGGCTCCAGAATAGTTCTAAGTGCAGAGGTTCAAAAGTGGACTACACTGAGCTGACCTCGGCAACACACACCAAGCACGGAACAAGATCAAGCAAGCACACGAAACAAAGCAAGCCGAAACAAGATTAATAAGATTGTAACATATCAAGACAAGGTCTCACATGAATGTATGCAAGTATAGCTAAAAGAATGAGGGTTGTTACAATGTTTCTGCTTTCTAGTATCGACATCACCTCTTCTTGGTGTTGACACCGCTTGACCTGAGTGTTTTGGATGCAACAATGTTTTTTGGTGTCGACGCCTGGGCTTTGTGGTGTCGACACCCCTCCTTGAGATGTCGACACTTGACAGAAACTTAGAAATTTCAGCTGTGTTTTTGCCCTATATTTTTTGGATTTTTGACTTATATTTTAATTGACTTTTGGGGCTAATAACCACTAGTGTCCTAGTACTATAAATAGACCCTCAAACACTCTCTTTCCTTACTTTTTCTTTCTCTTTCTCTCTCTCTCTTTTCTTCCTTTACTTCATAACCCACCTTTTCTCTCTCTCAAACTCTAGCTTCTCACACAAAACTCTCTGATCTACTCACCCCGAATCATCCCCTCACCTTGCTCCTTTGAGTTAGATTGTAGAGCTTGTCGAGGGTTGTTCTAATCTGAGCAGATCGTCTTTTTGCCACCGTCGACTTTTGGGATTTTTCCCTCCTTCTCTAGTTGAGGTAGGGATTTATATTACTCTAGTGTGTTTGTATTCTCATGGATATGTGGTATTTTGTAGCTATGGATTTTGGGATTCATTGAGGCTTTGGTAAAGCTATATAGTATTAAACCTAGGGCTTGTTCTCCTTGTTTTAAAATATTGAAGTTCATATTTCTAATTAGCAAATGGTATCTTGATTTCAAAGGTTTGACTTGTAAAATGAGAAAACCTTAAATTTTGTGAAAACCCAAAAAATGGGAAATTTGGGGTTTTTGATTGTATATTGAAATTTGGTTTGAGAAATGTGAATTTGTATTGGAAATGGGAGAATCTTCTTGGAAAATGGAATATTGTTGCGTTATTGAAATTGTTTGAAATTCATGAATTGTTGGGAGTTGTTGATATGTATTGATGAAAATGATTTTGTTACGCTTTGGTATTGTCATTTATGAAATACTTCGATAGGATAACTGTTTTTGGCAATCAGTGGAGGATTGCATGATTGTTGTAGAAATGAATTGGAAACTAGGAAAAATTGAAACTGTTACAACTCATACTTCACATTGGCATTGCATATTTTTCTCATGTGTTTTTGTTGGACATCTTTTGAGAAATCGTCTTTGGGACTCTTTTGGGAGACAATTGGAAAATGTTCATTTATTGAAGTAAATAACTTGGTTAAATCCAAAATGTGTAGAAAATGTTTGTAAATTGATTAAGTTGGCTTGAGGTCCTCAGTTGAAGTCTGGAAACCAACAAAGAGTCAGGTGTCCGATTGCCCTTCTGGTTAATAGCTAGTAAATGTGGATTTTTAGTAGTTCTGAATAGACTATTTGCAGACACATCGCCTAGGGACTTCCATGATGTTATTTGTGATCTAATAATTGGTTTATGAATTGTTCAGAACTTGATTTATTTTGGAGGGAATGCATTGTCGCATTTACGAGTAAGGAAAACATTTTGACATGAAATGACATCACTTGCATTCATGATCATATACATGCTATGTAATGACCCCAAAATGCGTATAAGAAATCATCTTTATTTACCTATGAGATGATGTGTTTTAATTTAAATATATCTATTAGAATTGAAGCATTATATGTTGAGTTACGGACTTAAAATTGAAATTACCGACCTTTATGGGTTCAGGAATCAAAATTGAGTACTTGGGTATGTTAATGGGAATTTTTAGAACTATTTGGAAAAATCAATTGGAAATCTAATTTGTCTGATTCGTTAATGCACGTTTGGGTGGTTAACTTTATACTGCAAATTGAAGGCCCTAGAGGCTTCAGAAACCAGAACAGGGGACATATTTACGATCAGCGCAATTTTTAGAGTCGCCTGGGAACTTTAATTGAAATTTGATTTTGCACGATTCGTAAGGCCACGTTTGGCTCTCGCTATTGTGTTAAGCCATGTGTGTGTGTTTATTTAGATATATAGCTATGTTTGTGAGTGTTTGGTCTCATCTTTTGGAAGCCAAAATATCTAAAAGAGAGAGAGGAGAACCGTGGGGGAGAAAAGAGAGGAGAGACCAAGAAAAGCTTAACAATCATGGGGGTTTGAAGGGAATTGAAGACAGAGAAGGGAGAACAACCATGGAGGCTTGAGGAAATGGAGGAGAATTAAAAGGAAGTCAAAGATTGAACTAAGGTATGATCACCTCTCTTGAATCCTTATGTTTAAAGCATCAAATACATGAAATCAAGGATTGATATAGAAGATGTGAGCTTTGAACCCCAACTATGGCTATATTATATTCTTGTGTCCTTGTGATTGGAAATTGAGTAATAGTTTGAGGTTATGATGTTTGATGGAGATTAATAATATGAAATTTGTTATGTATTAAAGGGTTTTGGGCTTTGATTTACATGGAATTGAGGTTTGATTTTGAAAATGAGAAGTCCCAATTTTTCAGCCATTTTCGGACTGCAAACTGTCCAGGGCCGCACGTGCGGAGACAGCTCTGTCCAGCCAACTTTGAACGAGCATATCTTTTCCATCCGGAGTCCTTTTTGAGTGATTCTTGAGCCTAAAATCAAGCCCCAGAAGTCTAGTTTCCAATGGCGGTGGTCTCCAAATTCTAAATACAGAAATAGTTATGCCCAAATTAGTGACGACTGTTCACTTTCTGTCAACTGGTTTTGTACCATTTCTTCACCTAAACCATTTCCCATCGATTTCTCCTGTTTTCTGAGACATGGACTATAACCTAGGGAGGACTAATGAGTCTAGAACCACCATGGCTATTGGTTAAAGAATAAGAAAGAGATTGGTTTTATTCTCATATTCTGTTATGTGCATTGTATTTGTAGGTCAAGACGAGGACATCGTTCCACCGCTATCAGAGACCTACCACTGTGAGTAGTACGGTAGTCGTACATTCAATGATCGTTAATGATTCTTATTGTTACCATACTATTCCTTGCAAGTATGTTAATTGGAAAATCTAAAGGCATTATTGCGCAATACATTTTATTTATTGTTGACAAAGAATACTAATGTTATGTGCAAGATATCTATAGTAATTCATGACGAACCAAGAGAACGTATCAGCACTATGGAGTCATGGTATTCACGTATCTCTGATATCATTCAATCTGTACAACATGCTTACCTTTTGTTAATATTGATCAGGAATGTCCTATTAGACTTAAATTAACTCATGTGACTGGTGTAACGATTACCATTAATACTTTGTTAATTACAAGTCAACTATGTTAACATAGACGAGCGATCAAACAAAGGTGTATGCTTCTATGTGCTACTGATTAATAGATCAAGTGAACTACGCTGTTTCTTAAAGAATAAAGAGAAATTATGTTCATTCTTGAAGAACGAATTTTGAGTAAATATGAGACAGTTATAGGTTATCAAGGGTAGACACCTTCGATGAATCAGAATAATTGGAAAGCTATGTGTATTCACGTGAATGGGAAATTATTCAGAAACCACGACATAAGGGCAAAAGTTTAACATGTTTATGTAACCCTCATGAGAATGTGAATTATTTCTATCTTTGTTAAGCGTACGATAATAACATGATATGACAAGAAATGCCCTATTTCCTAACATGTTACGTTTTGAATCACCGAATGATTGTTCATTTATATAAAGGTATTTAAGGTATCCGTAGCGCAAGGCCCTTACCCAGGGGTAATAATACCGTGGTTCAAATATGTTACAAGTTCACGTATGTTACAAGTTCAAGGATGTTACAAGTTCTTTGTACCAAGGGCTTTATGCCACATGTTCAAGGGCTTTCATGCCACATGTTTCAAGGGCTTTCATGCCATGTGTTTCAAGGGCATTATGCCACTCTATTCAAGGGCTTCAAGCCATTATGATTTAAGATGTAATGTTTCAAGCTTTTATGTTCAAGACTGGGCCTAAGGCCATTATGAAATGAATACAGAATCAGGCTAACTATGTGAACTCTGCATTTTCATACGCTTTAATATTATGTTCAAGTTAAGCATTGTTTTATTTATGTATTACTATTCACTGAGCCCGGCTCACTCTCTGTTATGTCTGTTTCTGTAGGTAACCAACCAGGTAGTCAGTCCTAGCCCATGACGCCCGGTTTCTTTTGTCAACCTTCGTGTGTCCAGGCACTATACGAGGCCACTTATTTTGTGGAGTCTGTTAAGATGATTGGCTTACTTTTGGTTGGCCATCTAAGGTTAAATGTATATAACTTCAATGGTTTTGTGCATGCCCGATTATAGGGCTGGGTCTGTATATGTGTTTGTGTATAAATACTGTTAAGGGATATTTTTGGACCTTATCTGCCTATTATGATGCATGTGATGTATGAGATCCTGGCATATTAGAAGTAGCTCAATGGAGTTTGTTTGTATCAGTATACTTTTAATGTTTTGTGCTTCCGGCAAGGCCCCATATGTTATATATACCAGGTTATATGTCCGTTTATGAATAGGTCATGCCCAAACTTTTAGGGGCAGGTTTGGGGTGTGACATGCTAAGTTCGAGAAGGCTCCTGTTTTGTTGTTCATTTTTTGTAAAGAATTTGAGCTAAACTATATGGGTTGAGACCCTCTTTTTGTAACAAGGTTTCAACCTTGGAAGATGTAAGCCCATAGGGCATTTTACTTGCTATTTACATTGTTGTATTAGCTATTCACATGGTATAGAATCAGGATAAGAATATTTTGAATGTATTGATGCATGTGAATGTTTTGGAAATTATCATATTTCAAATGATGAAATGTAATGGAAAGGGAGTTTATTTTGGATTATGATGAGAGTGTTGAGCAATTGGGTATTACATTGATTTTGGCACATATATATAATGGGTATCTAATAAAGGAGTGATTAGGCATTTAATTAATGTTATTCAAGGTTATGAACTTTTGGGGCGTTTTAATATGAGTGCTGCTATTAGCATCCCATTTATTATTTTGGACCCCTTATTTTTTTATTTTTTTTAATTACAATAATAACCTTAAATGAAATTCCTAAAGAGGACATCAATCATTTTGGGACACCCTATCTCACAATTACGCCTACACACCCACTAAATCATGAGATAAGGTTTATGAGAGCACCCACCTCCATCATCACCCGTCCATCTTTCCAAATCCCACCGTCAAAACGTTGAGAACTCTCCGGAGGCGATATTTCAGCGACAACGATGGCAACCATTTGATTACACACTTCTCTGGCAGTGGCAATGAGTGAAAGTTTTTCCAACAATCACCACTTCATGAGACGAGAGGAGCACAACATTGTAAGTTTAGAGGAGGTTCATAGGTTTGATAGTGTTCTTAGTTCGGAGGAGGTTGGCCTTATAAGGGTAAGTTTCTTGAAAAACACATCAAAAATGGTACAACTGTTCTTATTTTTTTTGGTACTGAACTCCCGAATATATGACCAAAATTTGGGAACACAAACTCGAACATTGGTTATTTGTTCGGGAACACAAGCTCGAACATGGAAATCTGATACACTTTGAAGGGTTAAATTTGTTCATATTTGTAGGAGTTTTTGTTTTATCAAGTTCAGGAACACAGGCCCAAACATTGGTTATTTGTTCAAGAGCACAGGCCCGAACATAGCTTATTTATTCAGGAACACAGATCTGAACATTCTCAATGAAAAAGAGAGGAGAGAGACTTCGGAGGATAGGGGAGGAGCGAGATTGAGACTAAGAAAAATGCAAATTTGCTCCCTTCGAACTATACATACACATTTATATGTATTTATATCCATTGTTTTTAGGGTTTAGGGTTGATCAAAGAAATGGATGGAATTGGAGGAAGACATATGCACCCAATGCAAAGAAAAAAGTGAACATCATAGAGAACACATTCCTTACACCGATCAATTCACTTCAAAAATAATTTTCTTCCACCTTCGTGAGAGAGAGAATGGGTTTTGGGGAGTTTTTTTTGTTTTGTTTTGTTAAGGTTTTAGGAGATAATGCTTTTTAGGGGTGTGGGCACTACAAGAAAATATACTTTTGGCGACCACTTTTGCTGACTAAAACAATTTTGGTCGCCAAAAGTTGTGGAATTGGCGACCATAAATTATGTTAGTTAGCAAAAGTACAATATTTAGTGACTAACATTTTTTAGTCGGGATATATTGATTATTGGCGACTCAAAAAAAATTTAGTCGCTAAAAATGGCACAATTGGCAACTGAAAAATTTTTTAGTCGCTGTATAGTTAGTTTTGGCTACTAAAATTATTTAGTCGCCGAATGAAAATCAAAAATTTACTTTTTATCTTTAACGACCAAAAGTTTGGTTGGCAAAAAGTTATTTTCAGCAACTAACAAATATTTTAGTCGCTTATAGTTAGTTTTGGCTACTAAAATTATTTAGTCGCCAAATGAAAAACATTTTTATCTTTGGCGACCAAACGTTTGGTCACTAAAAATTTTTTTCAGCGACTAACAAATAATTTTGTCGTTGTATAGTGTGTTTTGGCTACTCAAATTATTTGGTCGCCGAATGAAAACAAAATTTTACTTTTTATCTTTGGTGACCACAAGTTGGTCCTCAAAAATTTATTTTTCGCAACTAAAAAATATTTTAGTCACTATATAGTTAGTTCTGGCTACTAAAATTATTTAGTCGCCAATTGAAAATTTTTTATCTTTGGCGACCAAAAGTTTGGTCGGCAAAAAGTTATTTTCAGCAACTAAAAAATATTTTTGTCGCTGTATAGTTAGTTTTGGATACTAAAATTATTTAGTCGCCAAATGAAATTTTTTTTTATCTTTGGCGACCAATAGTTTGGTCACCAATAATTTATTTTCAGCGACTAAAATTATTTGGTCGCCGAATGAAAAACAAAAATTTTCTTTTTATCTTTGGGGACCAAAAGTTTGGCCGCCAAAAAAGTTATTTTAAGCGACTAAAATTTCAAGTCGCCAAAGAACTAAAATATTTGGAAGGAGACATTTCAAATTTTGGAGGGTATTGTAAAATTAATTGGCAACCAAAATGTTTTGTCACGAATTGTGTAAAATGACCACATATGTATATTTTGTTTCCAAACCAATCCCTAATCAAACCAGTGCCTCTCTCTCTTCAGCGTCTCTCTCCCTTTCCGCTGCTCCTCTCCCCTCCCTCTCTCACCGTGTCACGCCCCAAGCTCCGTGACAACGCCGCACACTCATTTAGGTGAGCATGCAAGGCTAAGAGTCTAACACATAACCAACAATATAAAATACTCAAATTAAATCCTTTAATATCATAATGCTAAAAACCATACAAATAGACAATTCTAATCATATGAAATTGTCCACCAAGTCCACTAATAAAATAATAATAATAATAATGATCCAAATACTTAAATCATAGTCCTACTCTCGACACTCCCACAAGTAAAAACCCCGCGCAGCTCTACTCCTCAGAATCTGAAAAATAAAATAAGGGTAAGCCAGACAGCCCAGTAAATAACCAACCATCACTGCTAGCTGGATCAAGTATACAAAAATAAATAAATAAATCGATGACCAATAAATATAATTTTTCTACAGTTCAATAAATGAACAATTATTTGTAAGATGGTTTCATAGCTAAAAATAAACAATGTACAATACGTTTTAAATGAAAAGCCAATGTGATAATTCAAAGTAATTTGTTGTTCAAATCGATGGTTCGATATTCAGATAGTTCAATTATTCGATTCACAAAACCCAAGTCTTAATGACTACGGTCACTTAGCCCGTGACAAGGCCCAGAACCACACATAGGCCGGTGGTAAAGCCCCAAAAGAAACTAGTTTCTGTGCCAATAAATAACCCCCATTGGCTAGGGTCCAAATCATAGTCAGACTAGAGTGATGTTCAAAATTCAAACAATACACAACTTTCAAATAAAATATTCGATATTTTCGGAATAAACATTTGGTACAATTTTTAGAATAGTTTTACAAAATATTCAAATAACTTTCATAATAATATTCGATGTTGTTTTATACTTGACCCATGTTTTATTTTAAGAGAACACGAAGGCTATAAATATATATTTATGATTTTAAACGATTCGATAGGAATAAAAATGAACCAACAGTGATAGAGGGTTACTTACTTCAAACAGCTAAAATAACACTCCAACACCAACTCCAAACATCCAGCTTCACCACTTCAATCTCACAAACCTAATAAATAAAACCTCAAATAAATTAATATTTTTTTACATGTTACATATACCCACAAAAGCCCCACCATATTAGATTAATGTATTGCTTTAATATCCAAGAGATCAAACCATTCAACCCAACTTTATAGCCAAACACACCCATACCCATGATACAAACTCCATTGTTTCTATTACCCACCCAAAGTTACACTTACACATTGCACCCAATTCTCAAAACCTAAGTAGGCACCTATAGATCTTCCAAATCCCCTTAGTGCATTGATTGTTAAATTCCTCAACATAAACTTAATAATTAACAGTAAAGATAGATTTTACCTTAACCAATGGGTGTCCCAAAATCACCAACGTGCTGCCTCCAATCCCTATTGTAGCCTCACTTGAACCTCTCTTCTCTTTTTCTTTTCTTTTTTTCTTTTACCTTCTCAAACCCTAGCCGCCTATGGAGCAATTCCTAGCCTCTGTTTTGTTTGTTTCCCAAGACTTAAAGCCACAATATATAGGTGGGCTTATTAACCTAATTTCTCAAAGTTACAAAATTACCCATCTAAGTAATAGAAAATATAATGCCATCTCATAACTAATTCTTTGATATTAATAAATGACCCATATAAATTAATTTAATTACTAATCTATCCAACAAAATAATCCTACACACAACTTGGGTTTTATACACCGTCTCTCCAACAGCCACGGAACAACTCTCCTTTGCCGTACCTCCTCGTGTTTGCCAACAACCGGAGCACCGATTCACCTGAGATCCATCACCCACGGAAGCTCGATTGGCAACTCCTCCCTCACAAAGAGTGGTGAGGCTGCTGGTTTCTTTCCCCCCATCATCATCATCATCATCATCATCATCTGAGGTTGTCTCATCGCCGATTATGCAAGTAAAAACCCAAATTTTAGGTAAATTTTTAGTCTTAGTTTCCGGGTTTTTTTTATAATTTATATTATAATTTACATTTTGATTAGAATTTAGGGAAAATTGTGTTATCTAGGTCTCTTACTATGTATAGATTGTTGGAGATGATTCAAACTTTGTGTTCCTTACACTTATTTATATCGTTCTCCCACATTGGTCTCCTACTTATTATTTTCTAATTTCATACTTAGCTATATTCGAGTTTAATATATTAATTTGTTAACGTGAGTATTTTACAACTTTGCTCATGAGTTGGAAATCTTCATTTCCAACTTATAATGGAGCACATTTGAATTTGGAGATGCCGCTTTAATCCACCAAGCCACTCTAGTTTTAATTAGATCACAAAGCACATTCATATCAGATTGTGTACCCAAAAACACAATCTCATTCCTACTCTTCCAAATGGACCATAGAATTGCCAGAGGTATGGCCTTCCAGATTTTCTGTTCTAATCTTTTAAAGCTAAAACCAGCCCACCACTACAACAACCCCATTTATTAAGTTACAATGTTTAGTAATGCACAATGATTAATGCTATGAATTGGATCTCCTTATTTCTAAGGCGATGATTAGAAAATAGATGTCAGCTATAGTGAAATTTATGTCAAGGTTTTGCAACAATACATTTCCTCACAAATTGCCCTTTCAAATGAAGTGCTACTACACACATCGCCAATTTGAAGACAGTATTTTTCTAGTCTCAATATGCCATTAAGTATTTATACTTTGACTGACTAAAATAGTTTCAACGTGTTTGAGGCTTTGTCAAAAGCTCTAACTGCTTAAACATCCTTGAGATTTGGTCGTCGAAAAATATTCAGTGTGTTTAGTTTCAAATTTCTGAATTCAGTTTTTTGAAAACTAAATTTTCTATTTTTCGTGTATTTTTTGTTTTTAGTGAATATTTTTAAAATTTTAAGAATTTTTTTTTTTTACTTTTTTAGATGTACCTTACTTAAATGTATCTGAAAAGTAAAATATTTGTGAAAAAATATTTTAAAAAATTAATAAATACACAAAAATACAAAAAATATATTGAATTTTAGTATTTTTTTTTTTTGTATTTTTGGTATTTAGTGAATTTTTTTAAAGATTTTTTATGAAAATTATACTTTTTAAGTGTATTTATGTTAGGTGTGTGTAAAAATTAAAAAATTATTTAAAATATTAAAAAAAATTAAGTAAAAACAAAAAAATAAGAAAAATGAGAAAGTATAATTTTCTTAAAAGTGTTTTCAAAAATTGGAAACAAACATGGTGATAAAGTTTTGGTGACAAAAATAAAATTAGTCATGGTATACTCATTTTTTCCAACGAGAAAAAAATTAGTCGCCAAAGGATTTCAGCGACTGATATTTTAGTCGCTGTTACTTAAGATTTGGCTACAAGAAGTATTAGTCGTTATATATTGGTCATTTGCCAACCAATAATCTATTTAGTCGCTAAAGGTCTAAAACTTTAAGAGAGAAATTTACTTTTAATATTCGCGCCCTCTTCTCTTCTCTGTTTATACAAACACAAGAGTTCTCTCCCTCACACATCACCACCAAACCTCACCCTACCTCATCTTAGTGCAGTCCCTCACCACTGTTGCTTACCGTACGTCGTACATCGCCACCGCCACAGCCGCAAATCACAGGTTCCCGCTCTCTCCCTCTCTGCCTCGGTCGCGCTCTCTCTCTATCTCGCTCTCGATCGTGCTCTCTCTATCTCGCTCTCGGTCCTTCTCTCTCACTCTCTCCCTTCCTCTATTTCCCCAACTGTCAATTCTTGCTATAGGGTTTTATATGATTTATACTAAATAATTTCGTGTTGATTTCTTAAACTGGTTTGATTTCTACAGCTTTATGGGTTTGATGTCGTAAATGGGTTTGATTTTACTGGTTTGATACCTTTCCCTCTCTTTTTCCTTTCTCTGTCATTAGTTTCAAAGCGCTAATCCATTGATTGTGTATGCATTTGCATGTACGGCTACTCATTGATTGTGTATGTATTTTCATGTATTCTGATTGTTTGAATTGAAATTTGATTCTAAGATTGCAATAGTAAATAATTTATTAGCTTCCCTTTGATGATTATTTCTCAAATTATGGGCAATACCCCTCATTTTGCTAGTTTTCAAGAGGCTTCTCAATCTCACTCCATGGCAGGGGCGTAGCTATCTTGATGGCAGTGGTGTCGGTTGACACCACTGAACTTCAAAATTTTGTTAAAGAGTATATGTAAATTCCATATAAAAGTTTTAAGCATTAACAAATTGAACCCCAATAGATCTAGAAATAAAATACCAAGTATTGAAAGTTTACAAATTGACCCCAGTGGAGTTAAAAACAAAAATCAAACCTTATGCTGCATTTTTAATCTTCTATAAATAAATTCATAATTTGTTCATGTTAGAGACTTATTCCATGGCATTTTTTTTAAACCACTAGGTTGAGTTCATATAATCTAGCAACTACTCCATTTATGGCCAATTAGTGTCATAATGCAATCTATTTTGTTTGTCTTTGTACCCCTTATTTGTTGATTTGTTTGCCTATTTATTTGAGATTTATCCCACATCACTTCTCTAAACTACCCAAGTTTGATTCATCCACATCTTCGCTAAATCACCCAAGTTCGAATTATATAATTTAAAGGCTACTCTACACATAACCAATTGATTTTATGTTGGATGCCTCAAATAATTCTAACAATTAGTTATGTTGCGTTTATCCTCAAATAATTCTAAAAATTTGTTCTCCCTCGAGTCTCGACGATATAGTTCTCTAACGACCATTGTAGTGTTTATTCTTATAAAATGTTTTTTTTTTTTTTTGAAATATTAAGATTTTTTTAATTTACTAATTTTAATTATTTTTTTCAATGTAATCGAAAATATATATGTGATTTACAAGTATCATGTGAATGCTAATATTATTAATAGGTTTTGTAGAACTAAAAATACAAAATAATAGCATTAATGATGACTTGTTAAATGACACCACTGATTGAAATTCCTAGCTACGCCACTGCTCCATGGTTTTGCTACATTTGTTTTCTTGGATCTTGTGTAGCCTTGGATTTGGTGTTAGAGGAATAGTGTCTATCTTTGAGATATATATATCTGGTTTTGCTCAAGCTAATATCTTTGTTTATTGACCTAGTTAAGATCTATATATTAAACATATCAGGAAGTCTAACTTATTAACTCCTCCTATTCACACTCTTCTTTTACAGAACCCTAGAAAATAATCTTGTATGTCCAGCGAGGTTTTACTTTTTAATTTAAAATTTCATAATGGCAACAAAGTTTCAATTTATGACTTTTGAAAATTATTCACTATCAATTGTTTCTCATGATTTGTGTGAAGTAATTTGAAGAATTTTTCTTTCAACAAGCATTGGATAGTAAACGATGGTGGTTGACATTTCTTACCTCAAGCATTGGATAGTAAACAATGCAGCTAGGGTCTTAATGTTGTCCTCAAAAGGAGAATGTTTCGTTGAGATTCCTTAGCTTGTAATATTGTTTTCTTTTTTTAGTGCGAAAATAGTTTTTTAAATTTAAAAATATATGTTCAATATTTATTTTCCCCAAACTAGTTTTTAATAATTTTAATAAAATAGATTCTGATAATAGCTTTACTTCTCATCTTGGATTATTGCTTTTTTTGCTGTTATTTCCTCGTTTCCTGTGAAAATTAAGTGTTGTGGATTGCTAAAGCTAGACTATACAAGGTGGATAATATGATTCACTAAAACCAGAGAGGGAGAGAGAGAGAGAGAGAGAGAGAGAGTTTTATGAAAATTAATACATTACGAAGAATTGCAGGCTTGTAGCATAAACAATAGATGATATTTTTGCCATATCTTTAAGAAGATTGAAGAATTACTTCACCATTTTTAGTTCATGGTAATTAATGCATGGCTTCTTTTTCCCTTTATGCCGGTCATTTGTTGGTTGCCTGTGAGATGAAATCATAAAGTTTATATGAACACCATTTATTTACTTGAGTTGATATCAAAATTCAATATAAAGTTTATATTTCCTCATTTTAGTGGTATTATTTTTCCATTTTCTTTTTTGTACCTTTAGTTAGATATTTGTCATACTGATCCCGCTCTTTTATAGTCCAACAATTTATATGCAGTTTCAGCTTGTCTTCTAATTCTGATCTCAGTGTTGCTTACTCCATTATAATATTTCACACTCAGTCTCGGTTTCAAAATCAATCATCTGCTAACTCTCGAGGGAATCATCATCAGTTTCGTAGAGGAGATAATACCTCAATAGGAGGTCAATTTCGAGGAAATCCGATTCTCTAACTCAGGCCGACAATCTCAATCTTCATCTTCTTCCTCTGGTTCATTTCTATTTTGTCAGATCTGTGGCAAGCCTAACCATACAGCTCTTGATTGTTGGTTTCGTATGGATGCTTCTTACAATTCTTCGACACAATCATCCTCTCCATCTTAGACTGCCTATATAGCTTCTCAGTCTGTTTCTCATCCTACAAATTGGTATGTTGATTCTGCGGGTACTACTCATGTCACCAGACCTAAAGCATCAGTCTCTCATCAGTGACTGTTGGTTTCTACTGCTCCTGATCCTGTTGAGCCTCATAGTTTCTCTGATGCCATTAACACTCCAGCTTGGGCTGCAGCCATGACTGAGGAATTTCAGGCTATCCAAAGTCAAAAGACATGGATGTTGCTGCCTCTTCCTCCTGGCAAATAGCAAATTGGATACAAATGATGCTGCCCTCAAAGCAGGTCAGCATGCTTGAATTTGAGCACAGCTCCAACCAAAGCCACCTGATGCTGTCCTCAATTCCAGTGGAGACATCAATACAACCTGAGAAACCAAACAGTGGGTAGAAGAACAGAGAAACAGAGTCAAAAAAATTAAGAATAGGATCAATAACCTGAGGCAAACCTCACTGATATATGTACTGACGAACTCAAATTCAATAGCATAATCACTCATCAAATGAACATGCTGTAGAAACTATATATAAATCAAACCAAATATATATCCTCTCATCACTAGGCTCTCACCAAAGAATTCCCTACTAATGTGCCAGCACATATTTGATCCTGCAAGAAAATAGTTAGGAACACTCTTAGAAAATTTCACATCACTCAACCCACAAGCTCATTACTGCCCACCACCTGACTACATGCTCACAACACACTCAACCAACCATCCCTAAGAAAGGCCAGAATGACAACCTGCATAGCAAACTGTTAGGAAAGATTTTATAGTAGCTCACATACTGTCAACCCTGATTATAGGTAACACACCACACTCAACTCACTGCTCCAATCATCTGGTCCATTCATGATAATGATGTATACCAGCAACCAGAATGAGGGCAAGACCACCTTCAAAACTGTTAGATATACCTACTAAACCTTCAATAAGGATACTTACTGAGGATAGATGATGGTTTAACCCTTAAGAACTATTACATCAATATACAATTCAATCCAATTGAACACAACCCAGGAAACTATCAAATAAATATAATGTTGACATAGAACATATTGAAAAAAATTTTAAAAAAAAAGTGTCAAACCAACCTCAATGTAAGATGCAGCAATGTTTGAGTCCTTAATGCTTCTCATGAAAAGGTTTTGCATGCTATATAGTTAGTTTAACCCTTAATTTCTAAACCCAAAATGTGTAAAGACTCTAAACACTTTCTTAGAAAAAAAGGTGGGTCTCTTCATATACGCATGAAGGAGCTATGAGTGTACAACTTTCTGAGTCTTTTTGAATATTATATATCTTTTGTTATAGGTCAAACTGTATATGTGGAACTTTCATGAGATGCATATAGAGACAAAGATAAGGGATATGAAAATGAAACCTTTTTCTTGCCCTTTTTTCTAGGGCCATAAAATCAGTCTAGAAAACCACCAAAACACAGGTGGTTGTCACATACAAACATTAACATTACAATCTCAGCCTGATGTTCTGTAGTTTGTAACACTTTCTCTAATATTTTGTTGATGAATTAATGTTATGGTTGTCTTTAACCTTTCAGATGGCCCAAATTGGCAAGAGTTGGATGACAATAAAAAATAGATTAAGCAGTAGGGAGTATCAAGAAGGGGTTAATTCATTTATAGAATTTGCGATGAGAAATGTAAGCCTGGAGGATAAGATTTGGTGTCCATGTATCGATTGCTTGAACGACAAAATACATACGAACCACGTTGTCAAGATTCATTTGATTCGAAGAGGGATCTCTTTCTTACAAGAGTTGGGTGCACCATGGGGAACTAGTCCCTGTGGCTTAACCTACCATACCTAATAACGATCACCATGACATACATAGTCAAATTGGAGGGGAAGATCAGGATGATGAGGATGATTTGCCTACTATGTTGGAAGAGGTCTGTAGGGGTTTCGCAATGGATGATGAAGGGGACGAATTACCTGCAAGTTTGGAGAGTGTGGATGGGCGGAACTTTGATAAATTATTTGAAGATGGTCAACGTAAATTGTACCCAGACTACACAAGGTTTACTGTGTTGTCGTTTGTTATTAAGATGCTTCATAATAAGGTCTACAACAAGTGGAGCAACAACTCGTTTGATATGGTTATGAAAGTTTTCAAAGCCACCTTACCCAAGTGTGATGAGACTATTCTGTGACCATATATGCCGCAAAAAAATTCTTGCGTGATTTGGGTTTGGGCTACGTTTCAATTCATGTGTGTAGGTATGACTGTGCACTATTTTGGAAAATAATGCAAATCTTGATAATTGCCCCAAGTGTAAAGAGCCTAGATACAAGTTGGACAACGGGAAGGGTAAGAAGATCCCTTATAAGATATTGAGGTACTTTCCGTTGACACCAAGATTGAAGAGATTGTATATGTCCAAGAAAACCGCTACAGATATGAGACGGCACAAGGAGAAACGTGTGGATGATGGAATATTGAGGCATCTAGCTGATGGTGAGACATGGAAAGACTTTGATCGGCAACATCCTATGTTTGCCATGGATCCACGGAATGTAAGGCTAGGGCTCACCACCGATGGTTTCAATCCATTTGGAAATATAAGCACATCATACAGTATGTGGCCCGTTATACTAATGCCTTACAATCTCCCACCGTGGAAGTGTATGAAAGAGCCTTTTTCCATGATGTCATTGCTTATTCCTGAACAATCAGCACCTGGAAGAGATATCGATATTTACTTACGACCATTAATTGATGAGTTGAAGGATTTATGGGGGAATGGGGTGCAAACTTATGATGTAAAAAACGAACAATCTTTTAGAATGCATGCTGCAGTGATGTGGACCATCAACGACTTCCCTGCATATGGTAACATGTTAGGGTGGACTACCAAAGGTTATTTGGCTTGTCCCATTTCTAATGAGGACGCATCATCACAAAGGTTAACAAGTAAGATAGGGCACATGGGTGCTTGTCGTTACTTGCCCGAGAACCACAGATGGCAAAGGAGCAAGTTGTTTAATGGACAAAGTGAGTTCAGGTGCAGACTGTTGGAACAAAGGGTCTTGAATTCTTCAAATGGTGGTCTTCGGGTCTTCAAAATTTGGCAATGATCTTGTCTATATAGAATAGAAAATTAGTGCTTCAAGTCGCGTTACTAAGTCGCTTTCCTAAAGACAATATTTGTACCCACCAAAAGGTGTGCAGGGGGTTACAACAAATTTGCCTCTAGGATACAATGAAGCCTGATCTAAAGATCTAGTCTATCGGCGTCTGCACTGACGACAATAGATCAGAACACTCTTGATATAATCAAGAAACCAAGACACTGATAATCAAATCTGCAGAACTTGATTATCAATAAGAAAAATAGAAATTTGCTCAAGAAACTCTTGATCGAAAATTCAAAATCAAGAGGGAGAGAGAGAGAGAATTGTAGGAAAGCTTTTCAGGATTTTGGATGGAATGAAATGGCTGATTTCGTAGCCTATTTATAGACCTTGAAGCGCCTAATCGAATATTCATGTCCCTTGATCGCATCCGATCAGATATGACCGTTGGATCGACGATCTATGGTGCAGATCATTCTGACACCATATAGATGCCTTAACAAATCACACCTGATTATGATCGGGTGCCATCTCATCCGTACGATCGCGCGCATCTCTAATCAACGGCTATGATCAACCCGCTCCAAATCAAACACACAACCGTTTGATCGGTTGGTTGACTCATCGCCAACGGACAACACGTCACTGCCACGAGGAGCTGACTGTATTCTACGTCACCCATGCCATGTCGGATCCACATCTTCATTTCAACCTGTCCGATGCAAATAGGAAAGCGCCCTCATGGCGCCTTGTGCCGATGCGTCCGTGCTAAATGCAAAGTGCGCCATCAAGTGCCACATAGCCCACTGCCCATGCCACGCGCGCGTATGCTTGTGCAGATGGTGCGAAGCACCATCCTTGCGGTGTGGGTGCATGCACACTAGCTTTCATCTCACAATTCCATATTCAGAGGAATATTCCATGTAGCACTTTATTAAATGCTCCATGTTTTCCTCTCTTTCCGATGTGGGACAAAGTCCCCAAGCTTAATTAATGCTTTCCAAAGAAAAACAAGGAAGGTTTTGAAAACACCCAAAAAACTAAACTATAAATTTTAAAAACCATTTTGAAAATTCCCTAACAGATCTTTGTTGTTATTAGGGGAGCAAATATTAGTGCAAATTGAGACTGGGACATACAAGCCATTTGGAAAACATCCAAATAACAGGAAAAGACAAAGGGACAAAAATCCAGTGTTGAATTGGACAAAGAGAAGCATTATGTTTGAGTTGCCTTACTGGAAGACGCTCAAGCTTCGACACAACCTTGATGTCATGCACATAGAGAAGAACATATGTGACAATTTGGTGGGGACATTATTAAATGTGGATGGGAAGAACAAGGACACGGAAAAAACACGAATTGATTTGGCAAATTTACAAATCCAGAAGGGGTTACACCTACAGAGGCGTGGAGATGGGTCATTTGTGAAGCCTTTAGCTGTGTACACATTATCCACGAAAGAAAGACGAGGCTTTTGTGATTTTTTGAAATCAATCAAGTATCCTGATGTTTATGCAGCAATCATCACCAAATGTATGAATATTCATAGTGGCAAAATCTCAGGGCTCAAAAGTCATGATTGTCATGTGCTTCTACAGCGACTACTTCCTATTGGGATGCATGGGTATCTTAACAATGAAATTGGTACCACACTTTTTTAGTTAAGAAATTTCTTCCAACAATTGTGTTCAAAGACGTTGAAGGTGATAGATTTACGGAAGCTAGAGAATCAAATCATACTTGTACTTTGCAAGCTTGAGAAGATTTTTCCTCCAGCTTTCTTTGATGTCATGGTTCACTTGGCTGTTCATTTGCCGCGTGAGGCTATACTTGGAGGGCCAGTGCAATATCGATGGATGTACCCAATTGAACGGTAATTATTTATGCTTTTACCATACAATTGTCATCAACCTCTAATAGTAGTCCATATTGTTGTATAGTCTTGACAGAATAAAATTCTTTCCTCTTATAGGCTACTTGGAATTCTAAAAGGATTTGTTGCCAATAAAGCGCATCCTGAAGGTTCAATAGCGGAGGTGTACATTTCCAAAGAGTGTACAACTTTCTGCTCGATGTATCTTGATGGAATTGCAACAGTGTTTAATCGAGAAGAAATGAATGATGATGGTGGTGACACGGCTCGGGGTTAGCCATCTTTTCTCAAACTGTTCATCTATTTGGTCTAATCAGTAGGGCACTGGATGTGTGTGTCTGCGAACGAGAGATGGCTCACTGGTTTGTCTTATACAATAGCTCTGAAGTGGAACAATATCTGGAGTACATTTTCACAGTAGAAAGATTTTAAAGAGCAAATTTATGTTTGTCCAATGATTCGTAATTATATCTCTTACTTATGACCTCTTGTTATTAACTAGGGAACACAAGACCATTTTGCAAAATGGAAGTACATGTGACACCACAAAGAGGCAATGCCAAGAATTTCCTAAGTGGTTAAAAGAGCGTGTAAGACATATATTTATCCAACATTTGAGCACATTATGCTATAACATACAAAAAGCAACATAACATGTATATCTTATGTAGATGAATCACCTGCAGAATCAAGGGTCGCTAGAAGCAACCAATGAATTGTGGTGGTTGGCCAATGGTCCTAATGCAATAGTCAACACATATTTGGGATGCATTTCTAATGGTGTTTGATTTCATACCATCAACTGTGATAACCGTCGTAAAACTCAAAATAGTGGGTTGGTTGTAGAAGAGGAGCATGAGGGTCATCCAATGCATTTCTATGGTTATTTGAGCAAAGTGTCGGAAATGACATATTTGTTCAGACATCGAGTTGTTTTGTACCAATGTGAATGGTTTAACACCGGTAGCAAGAACACTTTTCTCATGGGTACACATGTCACAAGTGTTGATGTAAAAAGTCAATGGTATGAACATGACCCTTTTGTATTCCCAGCTCAAGTAGAACAAGTATTCTACGTTAATGATACCAATTTAGGTGGGAATTGAAAAGTTGTAGAACGATTCCACCATCGAGGAATCTAGAATGTGCCCGAGATGGATGGTTTACCCGATGATGCTCTCAATAGTGTGTTCCAACAAGACGAAACCATTGAGGTTGTACCAATTGTGGACGGAACCAGTATGCAAATTGAAGGCGTTGGTGATGAAGGGGTTTTGTGTAGAGATGATATTGAAGGTGAAATTATTCTGAATACGGTGGTTTTACAATCTCATAGTCAAGCACAAGTTGAAGCTGTTGATGATGCTTTCATTTGTGATACCGACGAAGATGACTTCAGAGCGGACGATGATGAGCAAGAAGAAGACGAATTTGACATCGATTCGGATATAAATCATGACATAGAACCTTGATGTATTTATGTAATAGATAGTGATTGAATTGAGGAGATACTACCACAGTTTTTGTTATATCTGTCTTTACTATCACTTGCAAATTGACATAGATGGATTAATCTATATATGAAACTAATGTATTAATGGATGTTCATTTGTTACTTATATATTTGTTAATTTTCACTCTTCATGTATATATTTGTACACATTTAAGATTTGTGCTTATCCATGTGCTCATTGTGCTCTTTGCCTTTGGTTATTTTACAATTACACAGAATGGCTCCTACAAAGAAGATGCACCGTTCAGCACCACCAAAGAGGGCATTAATTGAACCGTACTCATCCCCGACCGATACACCTACACATTGTCTTGAAGGTCTTGCAGTAGATGGATCTGAGACTATTGCACCATCTCCGTCTTGAACTAATGCGATGTCAGGATTTGAAACTGTTGCACCATCTCCGTCTAAAACAAATGCCCCATCTCCTGGCGTAGGTAATTAACTATGTTTCATCTAGCAAAAATTTATCTATTTGGTTATATTTTTAAATTTGTAAATACACTAATAATATTTCTAAGACTATTGCACCATCTCCGTCTCCAACTAATGCAATGTCAGGATCTAAGACTGTTGCACCAT
Source organism: Camellia granthamiana (assembly GCA_036172215.1). Classification (NCBI taxonomy): domain Eukaryota; kingdom Viridiplantae; phylum Streptophyta; class Magnoliopsida; order Ericales; family Theaceae; genus Camellia; species Camellia granthamiana. Next base: position 108,708,703 of record CM069915.1, on the reverse strand, counting down.
CTCTGGCTCAAACTAATGCATTAGCTGGAACTGAGACTATTGCACCATCTTCGTCTGAAACGAATGCACCATCTCCTCAGAGTCGAACGAGTGGCGTAGGTAATTAACTATGTTTCATCTAGCAAAAGTTTATCTATTTGGTTATGTTTTTAAATTTGTAAATACACTAATAATATTATGAACATGAAAGGTGCATCTTCATCAAGGCGTGTGTGGCGACCGACAGTTGGAAAAGCAACTGAAAAAAGAATTGCGAAGAATAATGGAAACAAGCTCTACATTCCAATCACTGCAACATTCAATGCATTCGAAGGTGTGCTAGCGACCCCAGGATCTAATGAGATCGGCCTTCAAGTTAGGAGGATGTGCCCCATTCAAGGCGTTTCCAGTTGGACTGTTGCTGATCCAGCGACAAAAGGGGCTATTGTACAAGCTGTCCGGGTATGATTTACTTTTAGTCATGGTTTGTGTGGATTATGGAATAAGTGCTCTTTTCATGTGCATATAGGATGGATGGTTAGTAACTTTGTTTTATTTTTAAGTGCTAATTTGTTGGTTATGAAAGCTTCAAAAAGTCTAATTACATAATGAGTATGCAACGGGTTTAAAATGTTGAACGTTGTGTGAAGTTTCGAATACCTATTAAGGTTTTATTACTGTAAGTAGTTATTTTCAGGTTCACATGTGCAATTATGTTACTTATTTGGTTTGTTATGGTTGTAGGATAAATTTGAAATTGGGGATGATTATGAGGACAATTCACTATGTCAGCAAGTTGTGGAAAAGAAGTGTTATGTGTTACATAAAGATTAGAAGTGCAGAATGAAAAAGAAATGGGAGAAGCTTGTGAATGCGGGAACTGACCCATATCCTTATCCATATAAAGGAGTGAGCCTAGATGATTGGAAGTATTTGATTGATCATGTATGGTTGGATCCCAAAAACAAGGTTTGTTATGATTTAGTTATAAAATAGTAATGTATTATTAACAAGTAACTGAAATCTTCGAGAATGAAGGATCAATTTATCTGCCTATAAACAACTCTAATCTACTTGCACATATAACCACCTTCAACATTACTAAGTACTCTTATCAGTAGTAACTATATATCTAACAAACCCTTATAATGTGGATTATGTAGTGTCGCTATGACGCCGGCAAACTTAACAGGAGCAAGCTACCCTACAATCACACTAGTGGGTCTCGATCTTTTCCAGCGGCGATGAGCATTGCGATGAGATATATTTCATTGATTTTATTAACTTTATCCACACTTATTTAATGTATTATCACATTAATGAAAAAGTATTGATCTCGGTGTTTGGCACTGTCACAGTTGAAGGAGAATGGTGGACTGTTACTAGATATCTGTGATTTTTACAAGGACACTCACCAGAACAAGAAGACAAAAGAGTGGATTGATCCTACATGCCATGATTTACATGCAAGTATTCTAATCATTTGGCCACTCATAGAAACTATTGTGTTTGCTTTATATTAACAATATTTATATTTTACAATTATAGGAGCATATGACGACTGTGCGGGATGAGTCTATCGCCTCTGGAACACCGATGACACAAGAGGATATCTCAAGAGCGGTTCTTGGAAAGAAGAAGGGATACTTGAGAGGATTTGGGTTCGGACCAAAGCCCTCTTCCTGTGAATCTGGGTCGAATGCTGCATCACAGGCACATGACGAGCAATTGAAAAGGCTTACATTCGAGTTGGAGACAGTCCGTGAGGAGCAGCAAAAAAAGGAAGAGGACCAACAAATAAAAGAGGCAGAGAATGCAAGACAACGTGAGGAGATGCAGAGGCAGATTTTTGGACTTCAGAGCATGTTGGCGCAAGTTTTGAATAATGGTGGCCACCAAATTTCCCACCATAGCTAGTCATGGTAATGGGTAAGTGTGTTAAACCAGATTTCATTATATTTATGTTCAAAGTAAAGGCAAACAAACGTGTGATGAGAATATAGATGAAAAATCTATAGATGCAAAAAAAAAAAAAAAACATGTAGGTAAAGTCTATAAATGAAAAATACAAAAACAAACCAAAATAGGAAGAGATCAAGGCTTTTGTTAGGCATGTATTCATATATGAAAACAATTTATTATCCCTGTATGCCACAACCCAATAGCCCGACAATGTTCAATCTGTAAGATAGGTTACTGTTTTGTAAATTTACTTTTTTGTGTTCTATTACTTCTTTGACGCTGAATTACATAGCAGCCAGCAGGAAGACCCGAGAGTATTGCACTATCTTTGTAGCACCGATAACTAGCGTATCCACTATAATCTTCTTCCTTTGCCCTGTTCAATAGGATGCACGGTTAGATATTTATACAGCAAAAATGTTATGAAAAAAGGCAAAAACGGACCGTTTGGGGGCAAAAATTGGAAATAGACTTGAAACACCCCCGATATCATAATGGTCACCTCGGCCTAGATTAAAGAAACTTGTGAGAGCAAGCGGTGCATCAATAAGATGCACGGTTAGAGATTTAGACAAAATTGTAAGGAAAAGAGGAGAAAATGGGTCGTTTGGGGGAAAAATTTGAAAACAGCCCCCAAACAGCCCCGAGATCATCACGGTCATGTAGGAGTACACTAAATAAACTTGTGAGAGCAAGTGCCGTGTCGATAGGACGCACGGTTAGATATTTATACGCCAAAAATGTTATGAAAAAAGGCGAAAACGGGCCGTTTGGGGGCGAAAATTGGAAACAGACTCGAAACACCCCCGAGATCATAATGGTCACCTTGGCCTAGATTAAAGAGACTTGTGAGAGCAAGCGGCGCGTTAATAGGATGCATGGTTAGAGATTTAGACAAAAAATTGTGAGGAAAATAGGCGAAAACGGGCCGTTTGGGGGAAACATTTGGAAACAGCCCCCAAATAGCCTCGAGATCATCACAGTCATGTAGAAGTACATTAAATAAATTTGTGAGAGCAAGCAGCGTGTCGATAGGACGCACAATTAGACATGTAGACAACAAAATGTTATGGAAAAAGGCGAAAACGGGCCGTTTGGGGGCTAAAAAAATAGAAATAGCATCGAAACACTCTTGAGTTCATAATGGTCACCTCGGCCTACATTAAATAAACTTGTGAGAGCATGCAGCGTGTCAAAAGGATGCACGATTAGAAATTTAGACAAAAAATTTTGAGGAAAAGAGGCCAAAACAGGCCGTTTGGGTGACAGAATTGGAACAGCCCCAAGATCATAATGGTCACCAAGGACTAGATGAAATAAACTTGTGAGAGCAAACGGCTTGTCGATAGGATGCACGGTTAGAGATTTATGCAAGAAATTGTCCATTGAAATGCGAAAATATGCATAGTTGGAAGATTATATATGCTTATATATGCTTCAATTCATTTTGCAACAAAATAAAAATTTATTTTAGCATTGATAAAAACTTATTATTTATAGATTAAGTGGTTCCGTTTTTGGCCCCTATTATTAAGTGGCTTCAAAACTTTGTTTATTACATCCTTTTGACAACTTCAATTGTTGAATGTCTAATTTTTTATCATTTGTTTGAATTGTTGAATTTTAAATGTAGTATTTGACTTCCTCCTGCAAATATATTGCACTGGTTTTTGAAAATTCATCATATAGTATGACATTTATCAGTGATGTATTCTTTCCATAATGTGCATAACACACAAAAAAAATTTAAAAAAAATAAAATAAAATAAAAAAAGAAAAAAGAAAAAGAAGAGAAACTATATTGTTAAAATTAGAGTTACTTTGGGAACAACCTTTTGCTAAGTGTTGGAATCATATATTGTCAAAACCAAAATTTATGTCTAATTGTCTCCTTTTTTACAGAAAAACTATAAGTTACAGATGCTTCTTTCTTTCCTGTTGTTGTCTCATTTTTTTAATCCTCATTGGAATTTGTGGATGATAGAATCATAGTGTAGTGCATTTGTTGTCCCATTGTTATTTTTACGTATGATCTTATTTTTTTAAATATGGTTCAGTGTAGAGCTTATTTTTTACTTAGGAGCTTTTTTTTTTTTTTTTATAGTGTAGTGCTTTTGTGCTCATTTTATGTTAAGTAATTTAGAGGAGTTAGCAAAACTAGATGAAAACATGTGAAGAATAGGGGAACTGGACTATGTGCATGGTGGTGAGTGGTGGTGTCTGACAAATCAAGAACTAAGATCCCCTTTAGCTGTTAGAAAGTTTATTGTCTACTATATGATGTGATTTGGAAATATTGAACAATAGTCATTTTTTCTTTGAATTATATTTTTCTTCTTTAATCCATTTGACTTTATGTGCATTGTGGTGAGTGGTGGTGCATGATAAATCAAGAAGTAAGATACTTTTTAGCAACTAGAAAGTTTATTGGCTATTATGTGATGCTATTTGGAAATGTTGAGCAGTGGTCATTTTTTTTTTTGAATTAGATTTTGCATAAAAGATGGAACCAAAATGGGATTGATGAGCAATGGATAAAATGTCGCCCATGATGGAAGCAAACTTTTTTGTTTTGATTTACTTATTCCATTAGATTAGTTTTCTCCTTATTTAGGTGTTTATCTCTTAATTTGGCTTGTTATGGCATATAAGAAACCAACTATAATAGTTCATTTGAATGCCTCCTGCATGATATTTTGGTTTCTTAATTTTCTGTTTGGCATGGCTTTGGATTGTATACAACTAGCTTACTTTCCCCCCATAAAAAGTATTGGTTTGGCTATTACATGTTTTGGTGATTGTTGGAATGACTTCCATTCCATGTCAAATAATAAATGTGTTGAAGATTTAAACCAAATAGAAAATGTGCATAATGAGGATTATGAGAAAAAAAAAAAAAAAAAGGGTGTCTATCTGTGAAAAGAGTGGATAAAGTGCATTCACAAAATTGCCATATAGCAAAAAGCTACATATATTTTCAATTACCTTAAGACTCCAACAAAATGTTTTCAGAAAATCCTGTCAATCACATGGACTTACAATTGATAGAATTTTACACTTCACCATTGAAATGGCTGCCACAACTTACAACGACTCTTTAAACAATGGTGTGACTTCTAAGTTCAAAATAGCTCGAGCCAGCAACAAAACACCACCTTTTCACATAAATCTTGAAATAGTAACAAAAACTGACATTTTTGTAGAAAACAATAAAAAGAAGCCTTATTTGAGTAAAGACCACATATGAAAGACTCCGGGGATGAGGCCAATGCGGTTGGTATTAAAAGTAGACGACAAACAACATTGGAAATGATCATATTGATAGCATTGTAATGTTGGTTGGATATATACATATGAATGCTGTTGTTTTATTTACAAACTGGTATTGAAAGTTCAATAATTTGTTCCTATTACCTGTATTGAAATTGGACATTTTTCATTTTTTGTCCAATTTTACAATCATTTGATGTGCAAATTTTTCATTAAAAAAGTACCTGACATTATTTCTCTTTTTATTTGGTACAGATGGATGAACTCGTGCATGAAGCTGAATTGTACAGGACTAGTTGGCACTTATTACATTTTTTGAAGAATTATTTATTTTTGGATAGATGTTTTGGTGGAACATATTTGGGTACAATAGTAGTTCTATTTTTGGATGGATGTGTATAGAAAATATTTGGGTAGTCTACTAGTTATATTTTTTGATAGATGCGAATGAATAAAAAGTTAAAACATAATAACAAGTACTTGTCTTGTTTTAAATTTTTATGCTATATGGATGTGAATTGGATGATTATATAGATTACAAGTGGATTTTTAATTGGAGGAATATGTAGTTTGGAATTACTTATGGATGAAAACTTATAATAGTTGGTGGCTTTCTTTAAACAGGTTCAGGATTGGATGATTTATGTTTTTTGTCGAATGTTCATGATTCAGTTGATTTGAATGATGCTTGCAAAGTACATAGTATATTGAGTGGATTGAATGGATTAGTGTGAATTATAGGTTTATTTTGTTGGAAGTTGGCGACCAAATTTTAGTTTTGTTTTTCCTGTTTTGGCGACCAAGTGATTAGTCGGAAAAGACAAGTAATACTTTTGCCGACTAAATAAGGTAGGCGAGAGGGTACATTTGGCGACTAATTATTTAGTTGTTAAAATCATTAATTTTGGTAACCAAAGGATTTCGTCACTAATAGGTCAAATGCCAACTAAAGTTTTAGTTGCACAAACATTTTTTTTTGACGACTAACATGTTTGGTCGTGGAATGTGACACTTGGCGACCAAACATTTTGGTCGTGGAATGTGACAATTGGCAACTAAACTTTTTGGTCGTGGAATCTGACAATTAGCAACCAAACTTTTTGGTCGTGGAATGTGAAAATTGGCGATCAAACTTTTTGGTCGTGAATTGTGACAATTGGTGACCAAACTGTTTAGTCATGGAATGTAACAATTGACGACCAAATTATTTGGTTGTGGAATCTGACAATTAGTGACTAAAAATTTTGGTCATGGAATATGACAATTACCGACCAAACTTTTTAGTCATTGAATGTGATAATTGGCGACTAAAATGTTTGGTCGGGAAAATATGGCCTTTCGCGACTAAAGTGTTTTAGCTACTAAATGGATTAGTCGTGGTAATTATATATTTAGCGACCAAAATGTTAAGTCGGCAAATAGAAACTAAAAAAAATTTTAGTCGCGAATTACTTTTTGCGACCCTCAATTGGCGACCAAAGTGGTGACCAAAAAAATTAGTTACGGATAACTTTTGCCGACTAAAAATGGACTTTTACCGACTAAATTTTTAGTCAGCAAAAGTGCGAATTCCTGTAGTGGGGGTTGTGCATTTGAGTGGAGGTGAAATTTTCACAAAGATAATTTGGTATTATTTGGGGTTCATGATGATGGTAGATCTAGTCATGTGATTTTGCGGGGTAATTGTCAATCTCCATGGAAGTCAATATCTCACATTTTCCCTCTTTTTTCTAGATTTATCTCACTAAGGGTGGGAATTGGGTAGTGTGTTCAATTTTGGAAGGATATTTGGGTTCTTTTGCTACAGATTTCCCAGGTCTTTATAGGGTTGCAAATTCTCATGGTTTCTCCATTGCGTCATTGGCTTGCTCTAGTTTGGCTCCAATTGCATGGAATCTAAGTTTTGCTAGAAATCTCACTGATAGAGATTTTGGGGATTTAACCTCCTTGTTGTCCGCATTGATCATTTGTCTTTGGATTCTTCCTCGAGGGATAAATTGGGGATGTAACCTTCTTGTTTTAAGATTTCCCAAGCATCTCAAGAATATTTTGCACCAATTATTCTAAGAAAAATAGTTTTGCTTACCCCTTGTTGTATGTTGAGTGACGCCTTTGCATATTTCTTCTTATTCTCTTTGTACTCCTTTGTTTGCCTTGTGTCCATGATGATAATGTTTCATGATCTCCTGAAACAGGGAAATCTTCCTCCACTATCTCCCATAGATCTTAAGAAATAAAGAGTCTTCATTTGAATACTCCAATAACCATAATTTTCCCCATCAAAAATGGGTATTTGATTTGAAGTATAGTTGAAGGTAGTGGTGTTTGAGTTTGATGCCATGGACAAGGTTTAAAGTAGAGTATGAACAAAAAGGGGTTTGGATTTGATACCAAAAATATGTTGGGTGCAAAGCGTATTTGTATGAATTACGGTGGGACCACAAATCTAGAGAGAGAAATTGCAAGACCTGAAAATATAAAGAGAGATTTTTAGAGTTAGAGAGAGAGAGAGAGAGAGAGAGTGAGTGAGAAAGAGCTTTGTATTGCTTGCTCTCTTGGTGTGATTTCAAACAATGCATACATGCCTTTATACAGGCTTGGTTGCCAACTATCTCAACCAATGAAACACTGCCACATAACGAGTAGGTTTATACATGAATCTGATACAGATGCATGTACAGAGGCAAGTTGGGCTGTGCAAGTTGGGCAACTTGCAAACATATTTACATTAACCCAAAACAAAAACTTTATTACAAATTAGTTTTTTTTTTTTTTATAGCAGTTTTTCCCTCATTTTATTTCTCTTTTAAAATTCTCTTTTCCTTTGCATGTTGCCCTTCTTCATGATCTTCTGGCTCAGCATTTTCAGTCGCCATGAAAGCAAAAATGTGGTCTTTTGTTGGGGTTCATTGTTCTGGAAAAAATATTCTTGCTTCTCCTCAAAATTCAAAAGAACCATGCATGGCACCTTTGTGCCTTCGTCAGGTGCTTTCATTCTTATGTTAAAACTGAATCTGTTGGTAACATCTTATAGCTTAAAAATGAAGTTGAGATATTATTTCAACGGCTTAATACGTTTGACATTTGTGATAGAATTTTGTTAATTACTAAGTATCCGCCGTTGCAGTTGCTTGTGTAGTATTAGAGGATAGTACAAAAGGAATTTGCTAAGGCGGGTTCATGACCTCCTTGATAGATATGAGGGTGGATAATTTGATTTTCCTTCAGACAGTGGATCATCATAGGTTTGTTGTTATGTACCTATGTACCTATGTACTTGTGCCTATTTTATGGACAACTGTATCTTTTTGGTAGAGGACATGCTATAGCTACAACACTTTTCACTTCCTTGAATAATGCTTAATTTTATTATTTATTCTATATTTTTCATCAATAAATTAATTTTATTTATTCTAAACAAGTTTGGAAGATTTTTTCACAACCTAAATGTTTATTGTCACGAGTTTTGATTGGTAAATATTGTCAATCTTCACCTTTTCACTATGTTAAACCTTCTAGTAATGCCTCGTGGGGATGGAAAAGCATCTTGTGGTGTAGAGATCTTACTTGTTCTAGTTTACGTTGGGTAGTGGGTGATGGCCAATCCATAAATCCCTTAGAAGCCAGTGGATTCCCTCGATGTCAAACCCTATAGGTGGACGTAATCTGTCCACCTTGTTCCTTTCTCTATCCCTATCTCATTTTATTGATCGTTATTCCCACTATTGGCGATTGAGTTTGCTCCGCCAATTCTTTCCTCCGGAATGTGATAAGATCCATATGGGGTTTTACCCGCAATGGGAAATATTCTAGTAAGTCCAGCTATATTCGTGCTTTAGAGCTGGGTCATATGGAAGGGGCCCCTACTGTTGTCATTGTTCCACATAATGTGTGGATTTGGCCTTGGAAATTAAGCATCCCTTCAAAAAGGTTTTTTTTTTCTTTGGAAATGTCTTCATAATATTCTTTTGGTTAAATGGAATTTGCTGCAAAGGGTAATTGATTTGGATCGTTGTTGTTCATAGTGCTCAAAGGATACCAAAATGCTAGAACACATTTTCTTTCAATGTCCTGATTCTCAAAGAATCTGGCGTGCTAGCCCTGTGGGCTTAGATTTTACATGTGACAATCCAGTCAGCTTCATTGATTGGTTTAGAAAGTGGGTTGAGATTGTTCCTGATAAGGAGGTGATCATTCATTCCATTGCTTTGTTGTGGGTGATTTGGAAGAGGAATAGTGTGTTATTACAAAACCTTAATGCTGTGTTTGGTTGGAGAATTTGAGGAAGGATTTGAAAAGGAAAATGAAAAAGGTAGGTGAAATGTGAATAAAATATACTTACATTTTACCTAATTTAGTACATCTTTTCCTTTTCTCTTTCTCTTTTCAAATCCCCCAACCAGTGTAAAATTCCTACCAGTCTTGCTGTGAGTCATGCACAAGAAATTAATTGCTTCAACATAACCCAAAAACATGGACGACACTGGCTTGGTGGTTCAGGCAAGAGTTGACTGTAATTGCTGTGTTATTTTCAATTCTTTGCATAAAATTGATGATTTTCAGGTATGAACGTTCTTTGTCGATGGTTCTTCGTGAATGGAGGGTCACAAGGCAGGTTCTGCATGGGTTTGCTACAATCACAACCAAGAGCAGATTGCCCAGAGTGAAAAACGGCTTCACCTTCCATCCCCTTTTCCGAAGCTAGAGCAAGTTTGGATGCCTTACAGTGTGCTTGGGAACAGGGGATGCGGTGCATATCTATCTTTACAAACTCAAAAAGTGTCCGTCAATGTTCTTAATGGCATATCTTATCCTAATTGGACTGTTGCGACTGTTATCGTGTATATAAGGAATTGTGGTAGTTCATTTCTTTTTGTAGCTATGCCTAAGGTGCACAGGTCTATATTGTCCAGCCTGCACACAAACCTGCTAAAAAAAAAAAAGGTTCCCTAATTTCTAATATATCTGTTTATCTTTGTTCTTCAAAAAATATAAAATATAAAAAATAAAAAAAGATTTTTTGTTTCTTGTCAAATAAGATTTGTTCAATAATTTTATTTTCTTTGTAAAATTAAAATTTATTCAATCCGCCAACCCTATTCGTATCCACCGGCCAATCCACGCACTCAATTTCGAAACCTTAGCAGATTGGCTATGAACGGAATTTTTCTCAACCTAAACCCCATTCCATCGGGTGACATATGATTTAGAACCCACACGAACCCTGAGCACCCTTATTTTTTTATTAAGATATTGTTGTTCAGTAAAAATGCTTTTAATTCATATTATATTATTGCCCTGCTAGCAAAATATATTATTTTATTACACCAAAAACCATACCTAATCAGGGAAGTGGCGTGGAAAAATAGTACTAATTAAAAAAAGTACTAACAAATCTGCATCTGATCAACTTTAATTCAAAATTAGACTATAAAAATGACAAAACAAGTCAGGGCATTCGGGCTTCAAATGATTTTCATTTGGACTGGAAGTTTAAGTATCAAGCTCATCTGTTAATGTATTTCTCAAGCAGAGTGGCTAGCAATAAGCAACCTTAGTTAGGCCAACCAAACTTATCCATAAAAAATCTTCACTAATCCAAATGCCACATAATATGTCAAAAAGCGTCTTTAGAACTAAAAGACGAGTATTTCATTTATTTTGTATGCATATTACAAGAACAAAATTCATACAAACGAAACACTTGTGCAGAGCCATTGATAATGGAAAAGTAAACTGACAGAAAAAATCAAACAGGTATGCCTAATTCTGAAATCTTCATTATCCTTTTGTTTATAGCAATCCTCTGTTGTTGGAGAAGTGATGCCATAGAAGCAACCTGATCACACACACACACACACACACAAACACACAAAAACACTGTTGAATACAATGAAGCCGAGAATATATATATGTGTGTGTGTGAGAATGGCATTGTTGTACTTGCCTCTGCTCGAAGCCTCAAAGCCTCCCTACCTGGAATTTCTCGCAATCCTTCCATCAATTCTACAGAAAATAAATAAATAAATAAATAAAAGAAAAGAAAAGAAAAAAAGTGACACAAGATCAATGTTGTACCACTTAGGAATAAAAATTTAAAAGAAGATGCAAATGATACTCAATGATAATTGAGAGGGGTAAAGTGTTAATTAACCCTAATGCAAATCAACCCCACCCCTTGGAAAAACTAGAAAAAATGAATCAAATGACAATGACAAGCATGCACAAGTAAAATAAAATATACATTAGAAACAAAACAATCAAACATTATGAACAAGGAAAGATTAGGAGATATGTACCTTACATTCGTGATTAGGCCATACCAATAACATACTGCAACAGAGTTTCTCCCACATCTCTGCCTTTGTTTATGAACGTGCCCCCCTCTTTTTTCTTTTTGCGTAAACTATCAATTAGTCCCTCTCAACTAACTTTGATATTTTCAAAGTCCCTCAAACTTTAAATTTATTTATTTAAGCCCTCCCTTTTACTTTTCAATGCAACCTTTGAACATTTTAATGTAAACCTCAGACTACTAATTTTTTTTTTTTTTTTTTTTTTTAAATTTTATTTAAGCCTTCCAACTTTTATAATTAAGTCAATGTAGTCCAATCCACTATTTGGATTAAAAAAAATATATATCATTTTATAGCACATGCTTCCTATGACCTAATTTTAGGGTTTACACTAAGAAAATGATTAATAAATGAGAAAAAAAATAATTAAAATTATGGAGATAAAATCGCAAACAGTTTCATGTGAAATGAGTTACCTATTTAGGATAAATTATAATTCTGTCCTGAAATATAAATGATTTAATCCAAAACTGTTAATAGTTTCCACTGCATGTTTTTTTCTCCTCACATTTTAACTATCATATTCTTAATTTAAATCTTATCTTAAAATTAAACAAATTAGGAAGCAAACAATAGTTTTCCCACACTAGGTTTTAAAAACCAAACCGGACCGGACTGGCCAGTTCAATTAGTTGAATTTGTGATTGGTCCTAGTTCCGGTCCAAATAACCCATAAAAAACCGTTCAAGATTGAAAACCAGAGTATTTTTGCAAAACTGTTCAAACTACAGTTTTAATCGGTAAACCTACCAAACCAGCACTGGGTCATCTTAACTAGCCAATTTGATGTCCCCTACAATTTTTTTCCAAAATTAGAGCTGTCATCTCACTTTTACATTTCTATCTCTCCTCTCGTTCTATCATTGGCAAACAACATGAAGGTTCAATCTCTCATCTCGTAGCTGTCAGGCTCTCCTCTCACAGTTTCATCCACGACCAGCAGCGGCAACACAATCCCAACATTCGGCAAGCAAAGCACTCTCTCTCTCTCTCTCTCTCTCTCCCCAGTGATCGAGTCTCTCTTGTGATCGTCTCCTGCTGTCTTGTGTCTCTGGTCGTCAAGTCCAGCTCCAGCCTCCACCATGGTACCCACTCTCCTCTCACCCTCACCCTCCCATCCTCCTCTTCCCCATTGCCTCTGGTTCCTCTACCCTTCTACCTCTGTATTTCATTTTTCAGAGATTACATATAACAAATCTATATTTTTTATGTATTATTCTAAATTTTAAGTAGGTATATAAATGGGATTAAGGTTTGTTTAAAACAGGTCCATGGTGTTGGACTGGATCTCTTTATGTGTCACTCACTGCATTTGTCCAATTTGTAAAAAGGGAAGTTTACAATATTTTACATTTATAGGTTGTGATTAAATCTTAGTGGCTTGACAGCATCAACCATCATTCTTTACTTCTTTCATGTTTCTCCAATACATGAATTTGTTGGTTTGACATTGAAGGCTGGTCCGAACTCCAGGTTGTTAATATTGATACAAAATCTAGGAGCTGCTTTTAAAGTTCTTAAAATCCTAGAGTTGCATTCTGATGTGTTAAACAGATTAGTTTTATTTTAAATTTATAAATGAATTTATACTGTAAAAGTGCAAATCCGATGCTACTTGTATTTAATTTGATTTTGTTATAAAACTGTATAATGGTTGAAGCAAATAAACTTATTAAGCAGGGTGGTTACCTACTTTAGTTTTAAAAATTGTTACCAATATCTTAGGCTATGAAACACGGGTACTCTGAAAATGTTGCCATACTTCTGTGGCACTTGGACACTCCGTGGGTACAGGTTGGGTACATCAAGGGTACACCAAGCTATGAGATACTGGTGAAGACACATTTAATTTATTAAAGAAATCTTATTTACTTTAAATTGCAAATCCTTTACTTGATGCGCTAGAGATGAAAAATGTTTTTTTTTTTCTTTTTTCGATACATTGGAAATAAATTTAAAAAAATGTATTATTTAATGATGATATTGATAGAAGTGAAAACTGAAATTTCAAGTTTCTAAATTTTGCTTAACTTGCTTTTGGAATGAAACTTTATTTTGTAATTTCTCCTATTTAATGGCCATTAAAATAGCTTATGGACTTTGTTTTGGTATTGATATTGTTGAACTATGATTTCTCTTTTAATTTTGTAATTTCTTCTTTTAGTTTTGGTATAAAACTTTGATTTGTAGGTTGAATTTCAAACTATAAATTATAAAAAAATAAAAAAAATTATTGAAATACTCCAGTCATACCTGTATCCTATTTTTTTTAGGTATTGTTGTATTAGTGTACCCATACTAACGGATAACTCCAGTCATACCTGTATCTTATTTTTTTTAGGTCTTGTTGTATTAGTGTACCCATACTAATATCCGTACCCACACTCACGCTTCATAGATCATTGGAAATTTTTTACATATTTTATATTTATATATAATTTTTAAATATGTATTACGTAATTTCAAAGTCGTGATTCAATTGCAGTTTGACTCCGGTTGACCTAACAATTGAATTACTAACCCATGACACGGTCACATTTCCAGTTCGCTTAATGAACAGGAACTTACAACATTGTTCCCACATCTATTAATAGACTAGATTATTAAAATTGGAGGTCACATATAGAAAAATTAAGAGTTTAAGGGGATCCAATGAATCTTGAGCAAAGTTGGAGGGCTTAAATGGAAAAATTAAGCATTAGGGTCATATCAAAAACTAGACCAAAGTTGGTGGGATAAATTGATAGTTTACCCTTTTTCTTGTTTTTATTCTTTTTGTTGTTTATTTATTTTTTTAGGGATGGTGACGTAATCTTTCATGCAACACAGGCTCCAATAGATTTTAATTGCATTCGATTGTTTCCTTTTAATTTTCTTTATCTTTTTGCTAAATAAAAAAATTGAACTTCATAATGCTACAATAGACAAAGAAAACCTTTGCAATCTCCTGTGTTATTGTAGTTTGGCAACAGAACATCTAGTTTTAATATTCTTCGTTCCCCTATTGTACAACATCCTCCATTTTGATACTAACACAAGTATAAGAAGTCCATTGAATTATGATTAGGCTTGACAATACTTCACAGACCATACCACTGCACAAACCACTGCCTATGGCAAAAGGAATGGCCCAAAGACCAAGTAAAGACCCTAACATCATCATACCAGCCAACAAAAATGTTATTAAAAGAAGGATAAACATACCAGAAGTATGGACTTCAACGTTGGTAACAGATTTCGCAAGACGTTGGATCTGAGTTCCAGCATTCCTATCAATATTACACAAAACAATCAGGTACAAATAATTGTACGAATATGGCTACACGTGCATTAAATATGATCAGAAACAATTTCTACATTAGATCAGATTGGCCATGTTTCATATCCTTTTCAGCAAGGGCAGCCCTTTCAAGCAGTTTTCTACTCTCTTTCTTCATTAAATCAACTGAAAGGTTCAACTCTTTCACATTCTTCTCAGCTCTAAGAAACCGCGCCTGCAATATATTTGTAGCTTTAATTTATGAGCTGAATGCTTAATTGGATTATGACAATATGACCCAATTTATCAATGCACAAAAAGCCAAGAAGCTGAATACTTGTTCTTGTGCAACATACAAGTGTCGATGAAAATTGAATTCCTCAGACTAAGAGCATCAATTTCTGAATTTCACTAACAAAACTTCAAGACAATTGAGGAGAATACCTCATCACTTTGAAGTCGACCAAATGTATGACGAAACAAAAACCTTCTTGAGCCTACAGACAAAACGGGTCTGAGATATCAGGAATTAAGAATAATTTTGTAGAAAGACAATCAACAACATTAGTAGATGTGTGCTTGATTCTGGATTAAATGCTTGACAAAGAGGATAACAAAATCTAACTGATCAAAATAAAGATGTACATAACAAAGTCTAAGCGATAAAAAGATGTACATAAGACATGAACTGCAAGAAGATGCCGAAACCAAATTATGAATGGGTTCCACAACCAACACCCCAGGCAAAACTCTATTTTGAACAATTTAATATTGACTACGTAACTTTACCCTTTTTTTATGTTAACCAAATATATTATTAAAAAGAGGCACAAGGGGGTTCACAACCCATATAGAAAAGAAGACCTATAACTGGACATCAAAAACCTTATCAAAAGCTCTCTACAAGAACCAAAAATCGGTCTGAGGATGGGTTAACCTCCCCCGTGGGCCAACCATGAGCATTGCTATTCAAGTCCAAAAATTAGACCCACTTTTCAAGCCCAATGACATGGCAATCAATTAGGATATCTAAGGCAACACACTCTCTCATATATTCCTTAACCATCAACCAATCATATCACTTACACATCATTGGGTCTAGAAAATAGGTCTAGAAAGTGGGCTTATATCATTTTCCGACCAACTATACAAGAAAGACAAGACTCGACTCTTAATTTTAATAATAGGTCCCTCAACACAATTGAAAGATTTTATGTTACACTTGCCCCAAACCCCAAACCTTCATTTGTTTACCCACCCGACCTACACTCCAACAAAAAAAAATCCTTCACCTTTGTTGGAAACACCCAAGTAACACCAAACAAAAGGAGGACCAACAACCACAATTCCCGAGCCACCTCACAATAAAGAAGCAAGTGCTCTACCATCTCTCATCATGCTTGCACATGCAACACTAGTTCACATGCACTTGCCTTCTAATAAAAAGGTGAGCATTTTATGATAAGCCACACATCAAACCAAAACAAAAGGCATTTTTGATGGAGCCTTAGTACCCCACACCACTCTCCCAGGGAAAGTAGAACCACAATGGCCCAAACACACCTCATAATAGGACTTCACACTAAAAAGGCCTGAATTGTTCCTCATCCATTGGGCATCACCCCTATCTACAGTACGGATGGCATATAAAAGCCACTACAGATCCAAAAGCTCCCCCAATGCAACACCCCAAAGGACGCCAGGTGCTACAATTGTATTATTACCTATCCTTAGATACCCTAAGTCAAATTTACCATCTTACCACACAAATATTTAAGGAAAAGCTTAAAAATGAGTAGTTAAGGAACTTTGAACATGAGAATCTCACTATCAACTGTTAAGACTTAGGAACTAATCACCCTTTTGAGCATAGCAAGCTTACATCAAAAGTATTTTTACATGACATAACCAAATACTTACCTTAATTTAATCACCTTACAATACCCTAGAGATAGATATATGAATTGATAAGATGAAACCTTAGAAGATGAATACAATTGGCAAGAAATTTAAAAGTGAAAAACATGCCTTGATGAGACAAACTTAAGAATAGAAACACTTCAAGATTATTAAGAGTTAGGGGATACCTTAAGTTTAGAATTTGTGGATACTAGGATGTGCCTATGCACTAATTGAGGAGCTTAAAGATCCTAGACTAATGCACTCGTCATTTTAATACTATATGTCATTTTGCTAATTGGGATTAGTGTTAATTAAGTAGGATTAGTGAACCCTAATTGAGATTAATAAAGCTAAGCAAGATTAAGTTAAACCTTAATTAACTAAAGACTAATTATAACTAAAATTGATTAACTAAGCTAAGCAAGTGAAATTAGAAAAATTGGTGAAACACACCTCTTCTTTTGTACAAATGTCCAACTTTGTCCTACCTAGTTTTTGTCTTACCTTTAAATAAGCCAAATGAGGGAAGTGAAATCAGATTTCACTAGAAAGAGGGAGAAGAAAAGAGAAGCAGAAGAGAAGGAAGAACAAAGAAGAGGAGAAAGAGGGGAGAAGAAAGCTTGACGAATCAACCAAAAATCCATCTTTTAATAATCCAGAGGTAAGATTTCAAGCCTAATTCTTGTAGTAATCCTACCTATTGTCGAAGATTGAAAAGAAACTAAGATTTAATTAAGTTATTAGTGAACAAATAAGGAAAAAAACGAAGAGAAGTAGGAAAGGTTGAAGAACAAGCTAGGTAGTCAATGTTGTGAAAAGCGTGCCTAGGCGCAGCGAGGCGCAAGGAGTGCGCCTGAAGGGGACCAAGGCGAGGCGCATTTGATGAGTCATGCGCCTTGGATGCGACTTGGACCAAGCGCAACGAAGCTCAAGGCATGAGCCTAAGGGGCTTTTTTTTTCCTTCTTGATTCTGATCTAACGGCTGTGATCTGTGTGGGAGAGTTTCCAACCACATAGGATTACAACTCATACAATACAACACAACACAACCCAACCCAAATCAGTACACGACTCAAATCCCTAATCTATCGAAGAAGAAATCTGTGTCGTCTCTTCCTCTAAGCTCCTCTCTCGACTTCGACTTCGACTCATCAGGTCAGTGCTTCTTCTTCTTCTCTTCTACTTCGCTGGATTTTTTTTTTTCCCTGTTTTCTTCTTCGCTAGTTGCTAGTAGCTTCTTCTTCGCTGCCTCGCTGTTTTTTTTTTTTTTTTTTTTTGCTTCTTCGACTCTCTCTCTCTTCTTCTTCTTCTTTTTCTTCTTCTTTTCTCTCTCTCTCTTTGAGTTGAGTCTCTGTTAGAAGAAAAATAAATAAATAAATACAAATAAGACTTATATTAGTCTCTGTTAGTATTTTTTTTTTTTTTCCCTTTGCTGTGACGTTGGTCTGTTTTTTTTCCTCTGTTAGGAAAAAAAAATTACAAATAGTTAATTAATCACACATAACATTACATTGAAATTATTTTTCATTTATTAAATTTGTTGTGTCGAAAATGATATCTGAAAGTAATAGAAAAGATTCGTCATGGCAACTTGCCCTTTTGGTAGAGCCTAATAGTTTAAACAAGTTTTGAGTGTAATTTTTTGTGGTAAAGTATCAAATGGAGGTGTTTATTGGGTGAAACAACACCTCACGGGAGGTTATAGGAATGTCATTGCTTGCCCGAAGTGTCCAGCTCATGTAAGAGAAGAAATTAGAGAGTTCATGTCAAAAAAGAAGATGCAAAAAAAACGAAATAAACTTGTTGCCTGATTTCGATGACATGGACATGGAAGATGAAGATGAAGATGAAGATGAAGATGATGATGATGATGTTAAGATCAATGTCAATCAACGCCGTAAGTTAACAAGTAGCAACCAAGGTTCATCCAAATCCAAATCAAAATCAAAAATGGCAAAGAGAAAAGGGCCTATGGATGTTTACTTCACACCCAATCCTGAATCAGTGGTGAAAAATCAAAGAGACCAAGCAAAAGGAAAGCAAACACAAATTGATGAGAATGACCCTTACAAAAAAGAAACGAAAGCTCAGGCAATGCAAAGATTTGCAAGCTGGATGTATGAAGCTGGTATCCTTTTCAATGCTGTAAATTATGAGAGTTTTGGACCAATGATTGAAGCCATTGGGCAATATGGTCCCGATATGAAGCCACCAACTTACCATGAAGTGCGCGCTACCCAACTCAAAAAAGAGGTAAAACATACTGAAGATTTGATGAAGAATCATAAAGAGGATTGTGCAAAATACAGGGTGTTCCGTAATGGCTGATGGCTAGATTGATAAGAGAGGGAGGACATTGATTAACTTTTCAGTAAATTGTCCAAGAGGAACAATGTTTGTTGAGTCAGTTGATACTTCTAGCTATTCAAAGGATGGGCAAAAGCTATTTTAATTACAAGACAAGTTTGTGGAGAAAGTTAGAAAAGAGAATGTGATGCAAGTTATCACTGATAGTGCTGCAGCTAATGTGTTGGCAGGTAAGAATCTTCAAACCTTCCTTACTTCAAAATTGTTTACTCATAGTTTGTTTTGTAGTTAAAATTTAAAAACTTGAAAATAATAATTCTTTGTAATTGTTACATTATAGGGAGGTTTTTGGAAGCCAAGTATGAACACTTGTATTAGACACCATGTGCTGCTCATTGCTTGGACTTGATGTTAGAAGATATTTTCAAGATAACCCGATGGAAAAAGACATTTGAAAGGGATATTGTAGTGCATGGCTACATTTACAACCAGCCTACGTTGCAAAACATGATGAGGCGCTATACAAATCTAAAGAATTTGATCAAGCCTGCAAAAACTAGATTTGCAACCGCCTTTTTGACTTTGTTTAGGATACATCAACAAAAAAACAATTTGAGAAATACGGTCACCTCTGAAGATTGGACCTCAAGCAAATGGGCAAACGAGCCACAAGGTAAAAGAATGGCACAAACTTTGTTGATACCTTCATTTTGGAATAATGTTGTGTTTGCCCTTAAGGTCTCTGGTCCTCTTGTCCAAATGCTTAGATTGGTTGATACCAAGAAGAAATCTCCCATGGGATACATTTATGACGCAATGGATAGGGCAAAAGAATGCATTACAAGTTCGTTTAATCATAAAGACGAGAAATATAATGAAATCTTCAAAATCATTGACAAAAGGTGGGATATCCAATTGCATCGGCCTTTACATGCAACTGCGCACTTTCTTAACCCAGAATTCTTTTACCCAGAAGCGTTAGGTGCAAAAAGATCATGAAGTGATGAATGGGTTTTATGAATGCATGCAAAGGTTGGTCCCGGATGCCACTATCAAAGATTTGATCACTAACGAGATGAGTATTTATACGAAGGCTGAGAGCCTTTTTGGCAAGCCTGATGCAATTAGGCAAAGAAATACAAGGGTCCCAGGTAATATTATAGACTCGTAGAGTTTATTTTTAGTAATACTTTTAGTAAAACTCAATACTTGGTAACAATTATTTCTAACTAGTGATTATCGCAACTGATTGGTGCGCATCATATGGTTCTAAAACCCCAAACTTGCAAGCTTTTGCCATAAAAGTCCTTCGCCAACATGTAGTTCATCAGGTTGTGAAGGAAATTGGAGTGTATTTGAACATGTGAGTATTTAACATTCTAACTAATTTTCGATGAATTCAAATATTTTTTATTCTCATTATATAGAATTAATATCTTTTTAATACTTGCAGCTTCATAGCAAGAAAAGAAATAGATTGGAACGTCTCAGTGATTTAGTGTTTGTCAAATATAATAGAACATTGAGATCTAGATATGACATGTGCAACACTCTTGATCCCATATCTTTGCAAAATATTGATAAAAGCAATGAGTGGTTGCTTGGGAGGATGGATGGAGAATCAGATGAAGATAATGAGCCAGTGTTTGATAATGATGATGGCTTGACGTGGGCCACTATTGCTAGAGCTTTTGGAGTAGAAGAAAGTAGTCATGCAAGTAGAGTAACAAGTTGACACTTAAAGGCACAACCGAGGATATCTAAATCATCAAGATTAACTCCACTTCAATTAATAGATGAGGAGGAGGCGGGCTCAAATGACACAGAGGAGGAAGATGCTGAGGGATATAAATCAACTGATGGAGAAGAAGATGATAGTTTGCTAGCCATTGATGTTAAGGATGATGATTGACTGACCTAACCTACCCTTTCTTATGATATTGATGTTTTGAAGTGTTAAAAACATATATTAGTATTTGTTGGATATTTATGTTTTGGATGTTTAGTGTTTTTTTTTTTTTTTTTTTTTTTTTGAATGTGAATTATTTTATCTTTGAAAATTGAAATCCTATGTAATATGCACTTTCATGGCTTTGAGAATTATACTATAATTTGTCTTCATTACTTTTTATTTTAAAAAAATATTGTCTTAGTACTATGAATGATTAACCTATGTTAATTTATCTATTTTTTACTAAGACTATATGCCTTGCTTCAATAAAGCCCGCGGCTCACCTTGCACCTAGGCCCCGAGAGACCTTCAGTGCCTTAGTGCACCTTGAGCCTTTAAAAACACTGGGTAGTCATGATTCTCGCCATTTTTTATCTTGATTTTGGTGTTCTTGATGCATAAGAAGCTTCATCTTCATGTTTTCATATGATTTCTAAGAGCCTAGCAAGCTTAATTTCTGTTTTCAAAAGGTAGAAGAGGAGGGTTTGAATAAAGAATTGAACTCATGAATTTCTTAATAAAATCTCATGTTTTGATCCATGAACCTCCAAATTAAACCATGTTTTGATGTTATTGTTTTGAAAGGAGTCTTGTCTCCATGTTTTTCTATGAGTTTTGCATGTTTTTCAGCAAGTTTTCAAAGTCCCAAGTCATGGAAATGAGAAGAGGAAAGCAAGAACAAAAGGGAAATTTCGAACTGCACTGGAACAGCCATACCCGCACGACGTGCGGTTGTGGCTCCCGCACGTGCGGCCCAATTTTTTGAGCACCAAAAACCATTCTGAAATAACCCCACGTGCAGCTCCTGAGCCCCGCACTCGCGGCACCCCTGCATAAACCCATTTCAATGTTTTTCAAGCCTTGTTTGCTTATTAGGACATTCCCATGCTTGCATTTGACATTTGTTATGAACTTGAATTAAGCTTAGGTAAGCCTTGAATAGTCTGAGGAAGGGATTAAGAAAAACTAAGTTAGAGCATTCAAATTGATTTAAGGACTTACAAGTAAAGTTTCTTTCAATGCTTTGTTCATGTTTTGTGTAGGACAAGCACGTTTGAGGAGACACCCTTATGAAAGAGCCATTTGTGAGTAGTAGTGTAGTAAAGTTATGTTTGTTAAACTATGATGCGAAATGCAAAAACTATGCTATGTTTATGAAAGCTATACTAATGTTTTACCATGAATGAACATCCTATACTCTTGTATCATGTATTAAGATGACTCCTTGGATCTTGTTTTATTATTGGGAAATCATGCCAATAACATCTTGCTTGCTAACTGGGCTCCTCTTGCCACCTGCTGTGGACTCTTGATTCGAAAGCCTTGGAATGTTCATCACTATGTACATGCTTGCAAGTTAAGCTTTGTTTTGTCTTAACAAATTTATATTATGTTTGAAACATGATCTTGTGCTTGGTTTTATTAAAAATCATCAATATTCATTCATTTACCACATTACTACTCACTAGGCAATGGTTCACTCCTCTTCACACCACTTTCGTCTCCAAAACTTCACATTCTCCCCACTGTCCACCATAAACTGAATGTGACAGGAAAAGCAATCACATCCCCTCCGAATGGCTTTCCATTACACCTATACTCACACTCCCATCACTTTCCTCCAATACCTCTCCCTTTCACAAACCTCCACAACCAATTGCCTAATGGCGCCTAATTAAAAATGGCAAGTTTACGAACACCTGAGACCCTTTCAATAAACTGCCTGCACACAATATCCCAATCTACCAAATGATTACTCGAACTCTTCCCCGATCCCTCCCCAAGGGAGGTCTCATTGTGATTCTCCAACCTCTTCACAACTAAAATTGGGATAATGAACAGGGACATAAATTAAGTGGGGAGGTTGGACAAGATACTTTTAATCAAAGTCAATATGGCATCTTTAGATAAATAGTGCATTTCCAACCAGCCAAAAGTCTCTAAAATCTCTATCAGCAAATCCCAAACTAACCTTGCTTTAAAAGAGAAACCTGGCATATGACCAAAATAGGAAGAAGGAAAGAAATCAACCTTGTAAGCAAGAATATCACCCAAAGCTTCCACGTGAGCCACCTCCCCAGACAGAATAAGAATAGATTACCCAAATTCACTTTTAAGCATTAAATTGCCTCAAAACAAGCAACACATTGCAAAGATACCCCAAAATCAACATAGAGAAGATGGGAGACCACGATAGGGAAGCTCTCAAGTTGATTGACCTCAACGCCTCTCTCCACAAGTCTGCAAAGAACCTCTATAATCAAAATAAACAGCAAAGGAGATAAAAGGTCACCTTGACATATACCTCTCGATTGCTAAAAGAAACCAGCTAGAGAACATACACCAAAACTGATAACCTAACAAAGGAAATGCAAAATCTAATTCAATCTCTCCATTTTTGCCCAAACCCCATTTGCTCCAAACAATGGAGGAGGAAATCCCAACTGACATGGTCATGCACTTTCTCAATATTGTACTTATAAATAATCCCTAGCTGACCACTCCTCAATCTAGAATCTAGCACCTCATTAGCAACCAAGACCATATCCAAAATCTCTCTTCCCCCCCCCCCCCCCAAAAAAAAAAAAATCCCTTCCGTCCCACCCACAAAAGCATTATGAGACTCTACACCACTGAAGACCAAAAATCTTTGAGACGTGTGGCTAAGCCTTTAGCTAGCAACTTTTAAACCTCACCAAGCAAGTTGATGGGCCTTAAGTCTTCAATATCCTACACAAGCCCTTTCTTAGGAATCACAGCGATAAATGGACCATTAAGGCTCTTCTCAAAAATGACCAATGTAATAAATACTTTGACCATTCCCATAACCACCTCCTTGACTACATCCCGATAGTGCTAAAAGGAGTCATCCCACCAGGTCCCAAAACTTTTTTCACCCCTCAAATAAATTTTGAAGCACAAAACACCTCAGAAAAAGGTCTCTCCAACCGACATGGCTCAACACCAAAAAACTGGAAAAGCCCCAACCCATCACAAGAGTACAACAATATCCCTGATTATCCTGACCATCTGACCTAGAGGGTTAATATTAACCAATGAGGCAATGCAACCAGCTCAGATGTTTCCTTTGAAACCGACTGATGCCCATTGCGCAAGTGTGGTACCCAGAATAAAGGAGTAGTAGTATGTCATATGCTTAGGTGTAAGGCTGGATGTGATGTCTTATGCTTGTACTTAAAAAAGCAACAGAATGTTTGTACTTAAAATAAGATATTATGTTTGCTTATAATGATAGTAGTGCCTATATAAGAAGTTCTGGGGCTAGAGGAGAAGACATTTCTCCCTATACCTTGTATCCATGTATTCCATGTGTTCTAACTACAAGACTCCTCAAAAAGATGCTCATAGAAACTCACAATGCCCCCTCTAACCTCCTATGAAGAGAAATTGTTATTTCTGATTGAAAATTTTCCAATTAAGTTTCCCCTCAGTATTAGCCATGCGAAAAGTGTTCTCGTCCCCCTCTTTAAGCCACAGTTGTCTCAATCTCTATGTGACGACTCAGGTCTAACCCAACCTTTAAACCTTGAATAATTAGACGTGATTAATCGTTCAGGAACTTAGAACGTTGCTTAATTAATCGAATTGAAAGATTTGATATTGTGAATTTACGTTGCACACTAGTGAAAAACAGGGGGAAAGTTTGCACTTTCTGGGAGTGTGATCGATTGCACTTCCTTGGGCAATCAATCACTTTGCAAAGATAAATTGTTGGGTTTTGAACAGTACTTATCAATCAAAAGGCAATCGATCGCAAATCAATTGCTTCAATTTGAAATTTTGAGCAGAATGTACCAATCGATAAGGGATTGCTCCCACCTAAGTGTGATCGATCGCTCTGTCATTGTGATCGATTGCCAGTCCAAAAATTTGTTTAGTGTGCTTTTCTCTTCTTTTTTTTATTTTTTCCTTTCCTTCCTTCTCCGATTCTCTCCTTCCTCTCTTTACATTTTCTCTCTCTAAAATACATTCAAGCCAACCCACTCTGTAGCTGTAAAAGCTTTTCGGCCTATCGAAATCACAAGTTCAAACCAGCAATGGCAGTCCTATTCCAGCCCTCAATAGTTCTTAACCCCAATCTACCTTCATCCTTCGGCCTACATTGGACCAACGATTTGATCTAGTTTGAGGTGGAGTTCGGCAAAAACTCAAATACAGAGGTTGTAGAGCATACTAAGGGCTACATTCTCTTCGGAGTATATTTTCATTTGGACCACTTTGAGAACCTAGGGTTTTCTTCTCTTCATTGAGGTAGGAATTTTCTTGCTTTTGTTTAAATATGTATGGTATAATCTTTATGAAAGATTTGCATGTCTTGCATGAAGAGTTGAGTTTTTTTCAAATCTTTTTCTTGATATATCCTCTTAGAACTATGATTTGAACTATTAATACTTGCATTGGATGTGAAAAGCCCTAATTCTTGGAGAAGCCCTAAATTACAAGAATTTCTACAAATTTGAGGAAATTGGAATAAAACCTTTAAATGAGAAAACTTGATAGAGATTTTTTGTGCACATGTTGGCAATCAGTGGAGGATTGCATGGTTGTGAACTTGAACTATTGTTAAACCATATTATGATGATTGGTTTGAGTAATGAATCCAAGTAGTATATTTTGGTGAATTAAGCTGGCGAAAATATCCACGGTGAAAGACCGGAAACCTACGCAAGAGTACGTACCGCTTTCCTTCTGACTAATAACCGATAAAGTAGGAGTATTATTGGTGTCCATGTATTTTAGAACCACTGACAGATATTAACCTAGGGATTCATTGTTGTGGCGTCTCAATTTGAACATGATTACGAAAATTATTTTGATTATTTCTTATGTTATTGTGAAGTTGAAAATGACAAGGTTTTAAAAATTTACATATTATATCACATTGCATCATGATTATATCCCATAATTCAGCATATTTCTTAAGTAATGATTTTCTCTACTGGACTTTGGTTCAGCCCTTCATGGTTAATATTTTTTTCAAGATTTTGATGGTGTTCCGCCACCCTAATGATGAGGCTAGCGGATTAATGAACATGAATGTCCTTTTTGTTTGTTTTGTGTAGGGCCTGGGGCCATATGTGTATTCTTATAATTAGCCAAGCACTCATATTTGATAGAGGGAATGCCGTCTTTTACTTGTGTAAGACATAAGGCAAGATCATGTTGCTCTATTTTGATGATGGAAATGCACACACATGCCACATATTCATGCCACTGAGAATGATGAATATAGGTTAAATGTGTCTTTGTAAAGTCATGTTTTGGATGGAATACATGGAAATTTCGAAGAGCGAGTTATTTATTCCATCAATCTTGATCTTGTACTTATCTGTCTTCGAACTCGTGACATTGTTAAATTGCTTTTATTGTTATCCTCAATCTGGGTTCTTCACTCCTTTCCACCTGGATCCGAGTTTTATTATTTCGGGTCATCACACTCCGCCTCCAACTAACCTCTTCCGTTTTAGCTATCCTTCTAATTCTTCCTTCACAGTAGATTTAGTAGCAAAATCCTCCACCTGTTAACCCTTCTTTTTCATCCAATTCATGAATCTTTGATAACACTTGCACTTCCAGACTCCTAAATTACTAAACACCTACATATTCCAAATCTTTGAGCATATTTGGTACAATGAAATGGAATGAAGTGGGAATGAAATAAGAGTGAGAATGGAATACAAAGTTGAATGGAATGGAATGTCCATTCCCATTCCATTATTTGGTTGCCAACATGGATTGACATAGGAATAGAATAATAATTCTTATTCTCATGTTTGGTTATACCTATTAAACTAATAGAATGAACTAAGTTTTTATTTTTTTTCTTTATTTTTTTAATAAGTTAAAAATTCATATAGATCATGATAATGTTGATAGTTGTAGACGTGATAGTGTGAGTCATGGTAGTGGTGGTGGCAGTGGTGGCGGTGATAGCAATGGTAGTAGGATGGTGGTCGTGGTGGTGGTAGGTCGTGGTGGCGGTGGTGGGTAACGGTAGTAGAGTGGTGGTTCTCTTGATGGTGGTGGTGTTGGTGTGATTTTTGTGGAAGTGATGGTAGTAGTGCTAAGGTAGTGGTTGTGGTGGTGACAATAGTGGTGGTTATGGTGGCAATAGGTGGTGGTCATGGCATTGGCGATGGTAGTAATGGTGGTGGCGGCGTGGTGGAAAGAGGTTGTACCAAAAGGGAATGGTGGTGGTAGCTAATTGATAATATTTTATGGTGATTCTATGATGGAATGAAATGGAATGACTATTCCTTAGGTTGGAGGAAGGAATAGGCACTCCTACATTTTGTTGGAAACCGTACCAAACAAGGGAAAGGGAATGTAAAGCTACAATGGGCATTCCATTCCAGCCCATTCCATCATACCAAACGCGCTCTTAAAGTTGTTCTTTAACAATTCAACAGTTTTTTAGAACCCAACTAGAGAATCCATCTATTGAATAGCCATCCCATAAACCCCAAACTATCCCCGAAGTCATCTAACTTGAGCCACATATTCTCAAATCTGAAAAGACTTCACCCCCACCTAACACATACACAACCAAGCAAGATCAACCAATGATCTTAAACAGTTCTAGGAAGAACTGATTGCACAACCTAGGAGAAATGCTCCTCCCAATATGGAGAAACCAAAACTGTCAATCCGAAACATGGTTGGTTCCTCCTGACTACCAAATCACATAAAGGTATCCCCATAAGAGGTATCATCAATAAAATTAACAAACTCCCTCATCAATCTGACCTACTAGGCACAACCCAACATTTCAGAAGGATATCGCACCATATTAAAATCACCACCCGCACACCGTGGGCCCTCCAATCTAAAAATTGAGTCAGAAAGCTACAACCACATCTCCTTCCTACCAGCACCATCCGCTTGGCCATATAACCTCGTAAAGGTCCGCCTGAAATGATACTCATGCATTCAAAACACAGGACACTAAAAAGCAATCCTTCTCACAATCAAACTTCTCCACCAATATTTGGTCGCCCCAGAACAAACAAGATACCTCCTGCATCCCCACCACCCCCAAAGATTGCCAATCCACAAACCTGCAACCCCAAAGGCTCCTAATCTCTATTATTTAGAATATCACAATTCGATACAAACAGGTTGCATGAATTACAAATAGCTAAGAATTGTAAAAGAATTGGTGAATTACAAAACTAAATTATTGAATCATGAATCAATACATTCACTTTTGATTTGTTGAATTCGATTTTTTGACTTTTTGTTTGCTAGAAAGGGGTCCTTAGGGTCATTGTATTCCATCATGTGCATTTTTCTCTCCATATTTACTTTCAAGGACTCAAAACATTGAAAAAGTAAGTTTTTTTTCTCTCTGTCTACAATAGTCTAGGCTTATGTATTCAACTTTATCCTAGTGTTTGCACTTACAAAAGGAATCTTTTGAAGATATCAAGTGAAATTTTTGAAAAAGTTCGGAGAATTGAATATTTTACCCCCCCTCTGAGGTGAGCTTTTTTATTACTTTTGTCGTAAAAACTGTCATTGAGCTATTTGTTGTGTAGAAATTGAGAGTTCAAATTTGTTAGCTTCCTTTATTAAGAATCGTTGATAAAAATAAAAAATAAAAATCTAATAGGGAAAAGGTAAGGTGTCGATCGTACATAGGACCATTGCACCTTATCTAACTTCTTAACTAATGAATCTTGAATTCTTTTTTCCTTCTAATTCGAATATATACATGAATGACGTGGATTGCCATAAAACATAGCATAATCAAATATACAATCATCATTCAAACATAGCATAATCGACTATAACACCCTATTAGATACATTTTTCCTACGCAGCTCCAGCCCCAACAACCACAAGACCACCCCTCTCAGGAGGCAAAAGCGATACCATTTTCCTGCATAGCTCCACCCCCAACAACCACAAGCCCACCCCTTTCAAGAGGCAAAAGAGCAATGGGGTCGCCAAATAGGCACAACATACCCTCCGGAGTTGATTATCCAATACTCTTGACCCCTTCTGAGTTCTAATAAGTATATTAGTTGCCCCTACCCCCCACCAAACCAGAGCATAGATCAGATCATATGACAATTCAACAGCACCTACAATGTCAACATGACTACAAACAATCGCCATAGAACCCTCACCACCAATGTCCAAAAAACACAGCCCATCATGAGCAACCACAACACAATCCTCATCAAAGACCTCCCTAAAACCTAGAGGAGACAAGTAACAAACCTCCTTAGATTGTGAGGTCGA
This sequence comes from Camellia granthamiana, assembly GCA_036172215.1. Classification (NCBI taxonomy): domain Eukaryota; kingdom Viridiplantae; phylum Streptophyta; class Magnoliopsida; order Ericales; family Theaceae; genus Camellia; species Camellia granthamiana. The sequence goes on along the minus strand of CM069915.1, from coordinate 108,679,449 downwards.
AGCACCACCTCCAATTGAAAGAAGTCGTGATTGAACCCATACCCAAGAAAGGCACCATTGTAGAAAAAATGGATGCCAATGAAGGCAAATAGGATTGCCACCAACTTCAAGAAATACTTGAAGCTCAAAGCACTTCGACCCATCACCCCTCTATTCTTTAAGCATGAATTGTTCCAATGAAGCACCCCATTACCAACAACCCTTTTGTCCTTGTCCATTCCAGCTCTCAAAGAATATTGACTCCCCTACAAGCTCATAGTCCAAATCATTTCCAAAAAGAGAGAGAGCTCACTTGTCTCAGTAAACAGTGTTGGGCTCTGCGCAAAACCCAAGTTAGCCTTCAGCTTCCATAAAAAACTCCTTGAACTGGGCTTTTCCCCCACCCACACCTTCAGCCTCCCTAAACAACTCCTTGAACTGGGCTTTTCCCCCACCCACACCTTCAATACTACTAGGGCCCTACATTAAGCTTAAAGTCCTTCAAGATGGGCCTAGTATCAAAGCCTGGTGTTCCAATCAAGTGGGATCGGTTACAAGAATTCTTTTCCACAATTTTGCTCTGTCAAGGGATATATGCTCAATGAAATCAAATTCATATCTTTTCATACTACCGCCTCCCATGTTAGTTTTAGGTCTTTTCCTACTAACACTTCCATTTATGGTAATCATATTGTACAAGACCAAACCATCTTAGCATGTTCTCTCTCAATTTATCTTTAATTGCTACAACTCAAATCATTTCACGAATATAATCATTCTAATTTTGTCTTTGTTAGTTTTACCACACATCAAAGTATCCTTACATCAATCTCAACTACACTAGTTTTATAAGTATGTTATTTCTTAGACACCTAACATCCTATCCTACAAAGTGTCATTGTCCTTGTAAATATATATTATAAATAAATAAATAAATAAATTTTGTTGGTATTCATTGATCACCTCCAACGCCCTAATCAATTGCAAATCACCTCCAAAGTACCATATATACTCTGTTCTAGGTGCCAACTCCTACCATAATGGCAGAACATACCTACATCCAACCCCATCCAACCCTTTCTTTCTTTTTTATCAGTCCCCACCCAACTCTTACAACAGCTGGAACCCTTCACCTGTCTCCTTTAACCCTGATATGAGCCAACATGTAATGTCCCTATCAAGTAATATCGTCATCTACCATCAAGAAACCTACCCAAAACTCTCCTATAGATTTGAATACTTCATTATCCCACAAATGAGCCAGAATAGATATCATCCTATAACCCAAAAGTAATCAGCCTAGCAACCGACCTATAACAGCTACCCACTAGCATTCTCCTTATTCTCCTTCCAAGATTCATTGGTCCAACCTCCTCAAAGGGAACACAAATAAGTGAAAGGCTCCACTCCACTCCAATCCAATCCAAAACTTCTCACTCCTATCAATACTTTCCAGAGCTTTGAAACTCAACTACTCAAAGATTCAGCCTTTGGCACCGAGCCTTCAATTTTCCACAACCTACTTACATGGCATCTATCCAAATCATTTGCTAAAGAGAAGGCCACCTCTGCATAGCAATCACTCTGCTTCCTCTACGACTTCACTTTTAGCACCTTGTACGGCCATTGACGAACTTTTGCTACTTGATGAAATGCCATGGTTGACTTCTCTTCTGTCGTTCTCCTCCTAAAATCCATCAAGACCTTTGCAAAACCTAGTGATCCATCCCATAAATCAAACTCAAGTACAAACAACACATCAACTTTACACAACCTACAAGCCCCAACCTACAAAAGCTCCCATCTTCATTTTTCAAACTAAAACACTCTAGCTTCCTAGATCCACCTTGCAGACTTCCGAGAAAACCCTTACCCCGTAAAAAGCTTTAAGACATCCGCCATTATATGAAAAGCCAAGGAACCTCAAAACCCAGAAAGGTTAGGGATCTCTGAAAGCCACAACTACGTCCATGTTCCACAACCAAAACTTATGTCTGGTCATTAGGAGCCTCACAAACATCAAAAGTCTTGTTCACGAGCTGAAGAATCATCCTCTTCAGCATTCATAAATAACATTGGATTACTACTTAACATCACATAGTAGATACATTTTAAAATAGGAAAAACTTATATTTTTTATCATTAATCAAAAAAGGGCACCAAAGGAATGTCTTTTGTATACAAAAAGGAAAGGGAACAACTCCCAAAATCTCAAGGCCAAAAACCCCAGACTTGTAATACTTGACTCAATTTTGAGTACCACCAATAGATAATGGCCTTTTTTTGGTTCTTAGAAATCTGTCATCAGTCATTCTTCTCATTTCTAAGTTGAAGCAACAAGCTCCCCCTTGAACTTAAAAGCCAAAATTTCTCTATTGTGACTTGCACTAATGCAATCCTTTATGCAATTGCCTTCTATAAATGGAATCAAAACACATGGTTCAATTTTGAGGGCTAGCAATGGAGAATGGGCTTTTCTTTTCTAATTGCCAACAAAAGAATGAGAATATTATTAATAAAATAAATAAATAAAGAGTACAAGAAACCAAAGAACAAGAAGTCCTCCAAGAAGAAAAATAAAAAATAAAAAGCAAACAAAGTCTCTAGCCTACACATCACACAATAGCCTCCAAACAAACAAAAGTCAACATGGCCTTTTTTGGTTCCTAGGAGGAATTCATCCACTTTTCATCTCTAAGTTAAGTTGAAGCCACAAGTTCCGCCTTGAACTAAAAGCTAAAATTTCTATTGTGCCTCTTGCACTAATGCAATTGCCTTCTATAAATGTGATAAAAACTCCCTTTCATTCTCTTCTTGAACATTTTCTTTGTTTTCATCCAAAAGAAAGAAGAAAAGTTGTGCAGACCATACACATCAACTCAACCCAATAAAGCCTTGATCCGTATTAGTTGGCATTGGCTATATGGATATCTACAAATTGCTTTATATCTTCATTGCCCCATATTGAGATTAGAAACACATTATTGGATTTATTGCACAATGCCATACAATGATACACGTAGGTGTAAAACATTTGGGGGGGAAATTCAAAATCAGCTACCATCATTTGGCTGAACTTTTCTTTTTGTTTTCAAATAACAAAAAGTGCTTCATCCTCCCACTACTGGTAGAAGTTTGAATTTCATGAGATGGGAGCTTTAATTAATTGTTCTCTGACAAGTATTAGATGCATAATTAAATTAAGAGGTCAATGGGTGAAAATATAAAAAAAATGCATCAGATCTAATCCATACCTTGCATAAGAAGAAGGCTAGCTACAAGAGCAACTCCGCCTGCCACAAATGGATGTTCTCTTGCATCGATCAATTCATCTATAAAAAGAGTTAGAACAGTGTAAAAACAAACTAAAAAATACCAAACCCAATAGTCAAAACTAACTCATATGCCAAAAAAATTTGGCCAAGACATTAATTATTCCAAACTAATGATCCTTTAAGCATATCCTTGATGCATTGTCCACATTTCAAACCAAGCACAAGAAACTAGTAACTAAATATTGAAGTGATAAACTCCTGAGGTATGTTTGTATTTTGAGCCTTCAGCATATAGGAAGAATGAAAAGATTAACAATCCAATGAAATACCAAGACGAAAATGAATTTGCACAGATGAACCCCAAAACCAGCAGTGGACTATATGGCAAAGTTATTTGTTATCAAGCCATCCATAAAAACTTCATCAACCATGTCTTTGAAAGAGAAGAAAAAACACATTGTGTGAGTCCATGGGGGTGCTTATTGCTCATTACAAGTTATAGCGAGTTACCTTTCACCTTCTTGAAGAAAACATCTTCAAAAGATTTGTAACGGGATTCAATTTGTGGAATGAAATCCTGCAAGACAACTTTAGAACAGGTTTGAGAAGCTTGAAGGACAAAAGGGAAAATGCAAAATGAGCAAGATAGAAAAAGAAAGTGAAATACTTGACCACTCTTCTAGAAATTATAAGACATTAACTATCCAAAAAGAAGAACAAGTACTGCACCATAATGAACAAAAGCAACACCACTGTCACTTAAAATTTTAATCTATTTTCATGAACTTCTCAAAACTGAACCACATATTAGCAAATATGACATGGAAAAAGATTGCTCATCATCTAAACAAGATAGCATCCAAAGAAAATCTTAAGGATCAAGATCCCATATCATTCAAATACTTATGAGGACTATAGTATTCATGTCAAATAAACCACACTATTTGTCATAGCAAACTTTATAAACAACATGGGGAATAATGGTAAATTCATTACAAGAGTCAGTTGTCAGAGCTATAATGTTTTTTCATTCGCTTGATATGGCTACATAACCAATACTTCAATGCATAACCATTGCCATGGCATCAAGAGCATCCACATCATCAACCATAATGTGGGAAATGTGGACCTTCAACACAAGGACATTTGTGCCTCCACCACTTGCTCCCTCTATAATTAAGCTGATTTGGTCTGAAGTTATAGACCAAAGCACTAGATGCCTTGGCCTCAAAAGAAGAGACGAGATCACAAGACACTTCAAAACAGCTGTTACAAAAATAGATTATTATGGCTTGTAACAGCTGTTACAACACACTAATAACTCATCCATATATGATCTAGTATACAAAGGATTAGAGGATGCCTGGCAGATGGGTAGCAAGTGAGCACTTGATATAGGATTACAATAGCCTAATATATTGATATGTAACAATAAGAAACATTTGGATATCATTAGTTATGGTGGTTATGTGACAGCATCACCTATTTTTACAGCCATGGTAAATAGTACTCTTAAGAGATTACAGTGAACTAAAAAAATTAACCAAGTATTTTTCTCAAAAAGTTTTTCACCACATATGTGCATCACATACAGAAGTGAAGTACTCCTGCTAATTTTTCAATCGAAATTCACCGTTGCTTAGTTTGGCTAAATATAAATATTACTGTAATGTAATGTAGACAAGTGCAAAAGATTACTCTCTTACTAGCTCGGAAAATAAACTTAAAGCAAGAAACCAAAAATCACTCAGTGCACTTTATTATCTACCAAAAATAGGTTATGTAGAGTTCATAAAATTAGGATTTTAAAAGTGGGTCAAATAAGAGTGAAAAATATTATTTCTTGTAAGAAAAATAGACCGCTTAATAGGAAAATCTTTGTAAAAGAGGCACACAAAAAGGGAAGAAAAAACGTTTGCATGCACCTGATGCTAAGTCACTTCTTTTTTTTTCATGACCGGGTGTCCAAGCTAGCTTACATGCATCTCAGGCAGAGCCTGCAGGCGTGGCCTCTAAGCCTTGTTTGGGTTAAACTATGTAAGTGCACTTTTTTGCATAAGTGCACTTTTTTGGATCACATTAATCAACATCTCCTCTCTACTTTTCTACACATCTTTTTATAAAATGTCAAGAAGTGCACTTATTTAGAATATCCCAAACAAGTCACACTTTTTGACCACTGTCAAGGGAATAAATTGGTCAAACATTCACTTTGGATCCCTTAGGTTATGGACACCCACACTTCCTATAATATACCTTAACTCAAGAAGGCTTATCTTTAAGATGTTTAACTACAATTATTCCTACACCATTATATATTTACCATTTCCACTATGGTAAATAAAAGTTTGTATCCAGTATTTTCTATTTCTTTTGCTGTCGCACCTACCCATTTAGCTTCTTATAAGCTTACTATACGAGCTTTCTTCTAATCACAATATCTACTAATTTCATGGTTTTACCTTCTTTTCTTCTTTTTCTTTTTTGATAAATAAATTTATTGCCAAAAGCATCAAGAAGATGCTAAAAAACACAAAACTGACACACCAAGAAAAAGGGGGGGAACACCTAACCAATCAAATCATCTACAAAGTCCAAAAAAGTAAAGAAATTTGGATCTACCCTCCCCGATATCAAACTATACGGAACACCAAAGAACCAATTCTCTAACAAAGGTAACGTCTGAGCAACCCCCTCAAATGTGTGTCGATTCCGCTCTAACCAAAGCAACCACATTAAACATAATGGGGCCAAAGCCCAAGCCTTCTTTTGCCTCTTTACAACCCGACCCCATCCCTAACTACAGAGAACCTCCAACACCCCTTTCTGTCGAACCCACACCACTCCAAAAGTAGAAAAAATAAGTGCCCATAACCGAGAAGTCACTAAACAATGAATGAGCAAATGATCCACTAACTCCGCTTTAGCATAACACATACAACACCAGTTGACTAAAATACGAAAACAGTGAACCAGATTGTCAATATGGTTTTACCTATTAGTATGCCTATATTCTAAGTTGCTATTCTAAATCCACAATTCATAGCTAACTTCTTTACCCACACTTGTCCAAAAAAGCACAGGGACCGTTACCAATTTTTCACCGCATCTAAATGTTGATGTAGCGCCCTTCGTAGCAGAAAACTCCTACTTGGGTGATGTTTCTTACTAAGAAACAAGTTTATGCACTACCAAGAAACTTGTAAAAAAACTCGCTCCCGTTAAAAAAGAAACTTGCTTCCAACTAAGATAGAAACTTCTAACTATTCAAACTTCAAACAAATAAAAGAAAAACAACTTAAACATATTGTAGTACTTTCTATTTACATAATTTTTACTTATACTTGACAAAGACGATTCATAATTGACATCAGTCTCAAATATTTATTCATATTTTAACACATGCATTACAACTAAGTAGAAAAAATAATTGTTAAAATATATTTATTTATTAAATATATAAAATATAAATACACTCCCGACCTTAGAAACTTGTATATGTCGTCGCTCCCCCATCCCTGTCCCCGTCCTTGCCCCCACCCCCGTCCCCGCTTTGTGCAACTAAGGTGGTGCCCCTTGTCCCTTTTTTGAAGCATGTAAAGAAAAGCAATACATCGCTTACTGGGAACACCCTAGCCCATACTTGCATAGTCCTATTAAAATTCATGTTCACAAGGGATTTAACAAAGATTTTTACGTGTTGACTGTGAGGCCACTTGACAACAACCCTCCTTTTCTAAGCATGGGTGTAGTGTCTATGTTCGACACTTGTCAAACACCGACACGGCGCGAACACATGTGCATGTGTTGAATGCACAGGGACACGTGCATCAATCTCAAAAATTATTATTTTTGCAAGACACGTTAGGGACAATTCATGGGCATGTGTGCCATGTGACTATAAGATTTCTGAATGTTTTCTGTATAATCAATTGTGTATCAATACAATGTGTACATCTGATATATATAGCAATTCTAGACCTAATCCTAAATAGAAATAGGAAACAAGAATAAACCTAAACTAATCCTAAATAGAAAAGAATAAACCTAAACCAATCCTAAATAGGAAACAATATTCATATAATATATAATATTATTCTCACACCCCCACTCAAACTCAAGGGGTTTGGGCAGAAAAACACTGAGAGTTTGCCAAAAAGAAACTGAAACCGAGCAGTGGTGTGAGTCTTGGTAAAGAAGTCTGCAAGCTACAGAGCCGAAGAGACAAAAGAAAGCGATATAGAGCCAAACTGTAGATGCTGACGAACAAAGTGACAATCAATCTCAATGTGCTTGGTCCGTTCATGGAAGACAGTGTTATGTGCAATCTGAATAACACTGCGGTTGTCACAATAGAGAGAGGTCGAAGAAGACTGAGGGACGCCCAAGTTAGGGAGAAGACTGAGGGATGCCCAAGTCAGGGAGAAGACTGAGGGACGCCCAAGTCAGAGAGAAGACAACGAAGCCAGACAATTTCAGAAGTAACATGAGCCATAGCACGATACTCAGCTTCGACAGTAGAGCGAGCAACAACAGTTTATTTCTTGCTTTTTCAAGAGATCAAGGAATCACCAAGAAACATACAAAAATCAGACGTGAACTTGCGATCAATAACATCACCAGCCCAATCAGAATCAACATAGGCCACCAAATCCAGAGAGGAAGTAGAGGACAATAGTAAACCCTAAAATATAGTACATCGGAGATAGCGAAGAATCCGAACCAATGCAGCCCAATGTGTGGAGCGAGGAGCAGAGACAAACTGGCTAACCACATGAACAGCAAAGGCAAGATCAGGACGAGCAACCGTTAGACAGACTAAGCAAACCACGAGCTCTTGATATGAAGTAGGATCATCCAAAAGAACACCATCAGTAGTGTTGAGCTTTACATTAAGCTCATTAGGGGTATCAGAAATCTTAGTGTCAGTAAGACCAGCATAATGAATAACCTCATTGGCATACTTGGCCTAAGAGAGAAAGTAGCCCTTGGGAGATAAAGCTACCTCAATGCCAAGAAAATACCGCAATGGGCCCAGATCATTCATTTCAAAGGTGCGGAAAAAATGCTGCTTGACCTCAGACCATACAAAACACGCCGAAGGCGACAAACTTGTCCAGAGGAATGGTGAAGGCCAGGGGAAGGACGCATGTAAACCTACTCAGTGAGATGGCCATTAAGAAAAGCATTCTTAACATCCATCTGATAAAGAGGCCAAGAACGAATAGCAGCGACAGAGATCAAAGTACGGACAGTAGTCATCTTCGCAACGAGAGCAAATGTCTTCTCATAATCAATACTATACTCCTGTGAGAAACCTTTGACAACCAGATGAGCTTTGTAACGCTCAAGAGAACCATCAGAATGAGTCTTGACTTTGTAGACCTATTTGCAACCAACCAGATTTTTACCAGTAGGCAAAGGAACCAACTCCCAAGTATTAGTTTTCTGTAAAGCAGACAACTCATCCTCCATAGCTTGAACCCAATGAGGATCCTGATAGGCCTCCTTGTAAGACTGAGGTTCTGAAAAAGAGTGAATAGCAGACAAAAAAGTACGATAGAAAACAGAAAAATATGTATTAGATCAACCCAACCTGTTTGGAGGATGACGCGTTCGAGTAGGATATCAGGGTGCAGTATGATCAGAGTTGTCAAAAGCAGGAGGATCAACAGCAAGGGCAGAGACAACTGGTAGAGGAGGAGCCTTGCGACGAGAATAAACTAACAACAAAGGAGAAGAAGAAACCGAAGAAGGAGAAGCAACCATAGGTGAAGCAGGAGGAAAAGATGGAACAAGCTCAGGAGGAACTGCGAAGATGTACTCATCAAACGAGACCTCAAAAGGAAACGGATCAATATGAACCAAATCCTCTTTGGAAACTGGGGCAGTGAGAGGAGGAAGCTAAAAATAAGGTAGACGTTCGAGAAAGGAAACATGACGAGAGACGTAAAGACGATAGGAAACAGGGTCGTAACACCGATAGCCTTTCTGAATAGGACTATAACCCAAAAAGACCCAGAGGACAAATTGGGCACTAAGTTTGGTCTTATCTTTGCGAGGAAGAAAGACAAAATAGGCAAACCCAAACACACGAAGGAGGGAGTAGTTAGGAATTTGAGAGAACAAAGCCTCCTAAGGAGACCGACCAGAAAGAAGGGGAGTAGACATGCAGTTGACAAGAAAAACAGCAGTAAGAACTGCCTCCCCCCAAAATGGAGCCGAAACTGAAGCAGAGAGAAGAAGAGACCGAGCTGTTTCAAGAAGATGACGGTGTTTACGTTTGGCTAGACCATTTTAGGCAGGTGTATCTGTACAAGAAGTTTGGTGAATAGTACCCAAATTGGCCAAATACTCACAGAACTCATTTTTAAAATATTCCCCACCCAAGTCAGACCGTAATACTTTAATTGTAGACCCAAACTACGTAGTAATCATAGACTGAAAGGTACGGTATATCTGATAGAAATTGGATTTATGAGTTATAAGATAAATCCAAATGTAACAGGTATAGTCATCAACAAATGACACATAGTATGCAAAACCCCCTTTGGTGAGAACAGGAGAAGAGCCCCAAACATTAGTATGAACTAAAGAAAACAGTGTATCAGATATAGAAATACTTTTACGAAAAGGTAAGGCTGTCATTTTGGCAAGTTTACACTCCCGACATTCAGTAAGTTCACTAGGAGAAACTTTACCGAATATACCAGACTGAGCTAAAGACCGTAAGCGATCAGCAGACAAATGCCCTAATCTAGAAAGCCACAAGTAGAAAGGACTAGACAGAAAATTTAACTAAAAAGAGGAAAAGGCAGTTAAAGAGGTTGTCATAGGCAGATGCAAGCTCTCCACCACATAGAGGTCTCCAACTCTACGGCAGGTCCCAATTTGCTACTTAGACATCCGATCCTGAAGAAACCCAAGCAAACCTGAACGAAGAGAGGAAACAATGGAGGCAGACGGGATGGCTGGATGGGAGACGATATATGATGAAGCTAACTAATCAGTGTATGCTGAAATTGACTAATCTGAGTAGTCAAGGAAGCTAAGTCAAGATCAGGAGCCGGAGCAGATGTAGTAGAACCGGCGAGAGGCCGAACAGTACTCAGAGGATGCAGAACTTGATCGGAAACTGCTGAGAAAACGAGGCAGACACAAGCAAAGCAGACAAACATTCCTTCTTGGGACAATGATACTTCCAATGGCCTTTTTATCGTGACTCATAGGTGTAGAAGGAGACCACAAACTGTCGGTCTCTTGAATCAACTGAACCAAATGAAGCAACCAGATGGGTCGAATAAACAGATGAGTCAAAATGACTTGATGGGTCGCGAGTATCAGATGCGACGAACACAGAGCGGCTAATTGCGAGACACAAGAATGCAGAGCTTTAATCACATAAGGCAGAGTCGAACACAGAGGTTTATACATGAAACACTGCCACATAACGAGTAGGTTTATACATGAATCTGATACAGATGCATGTACAGAGGCAAGTTGGGCTGTGCAAGTTGGGCAACTTGCAAACATATTTACATTAACCCAAAACAAAAACTTTATTACAAATTAGTTTTTTTTTTTTTTTATAGCAGTTTTTCCCTCATTTTATTTCTCTTTTAAAATTCTCTTTTCCTTTGCATGTTGCCCTTCTTCATGATCTTCTGGCTCAGCATTTTCAGTCGCCATGAAAGCAAAAATGTGGTCTTTTGTTGGGGTTCATTGTTCTGGAAAAAATATTCTTGCTTCTCCTCAAAATTCAAAAGAACCATGCATGGCACCTTTGTGCCTTCGTCAGGTGCTTTCATTCTTATGTTAAAACTGAATCTGTTGGTAACATCTTATAGCTTAAAAATGAAGTTGAGATATTATTTCAACGGCTTAATACGTTTGACATTTGTGATAGAATTTTGTTAATTACTAAGTATCCGCCGTTGCAGTTGCTTGTGTAGTATTAGAGGATAGTACAAAAGGAATTTGCTAAGGCGGGTTCATGACCTCCTTGATAGATATGAGGGTGGATAATTTGATTTTCCTTCAGACAGTGGATCATCATAGGTTTGTTGTTATGTACCTATGTACCTATGTACTTGTGCCTATTTTATGGACAACTGTATCTTTTTGGTAGAGGACATGCTATAGCTACAACACTTTTCACTTCCTTGAATAATGCTTAATTTTATTATTTATTCTATATTTTTCATCAATAAATTAATTTTATTTATTCTAAACAAGTTTGGAAGATTTTTTCACAACCTAAATGTTTATTGTCACGAGTTTTGATTGGTAAATATTGTCAATCTTCACCTTTTCACTATGTTAAACCTTCTAGTAATGCCTCGTGGGGATGGAAAAGCATCTTGTGGTGTAGAGATCTTACTTGTTCTAGTTTACGTTGGGTAGTGGGTGATGGCCAATCCATAAATCCCTTAGAAGCCAGTGGATTCCCTCGATGTCAAACCCTATAGGTGGACGTAATCTGTCCACCTTGTTCCTTTCTCTATCCCTATCTCATTTTATTGATCGTTATTCCCACTATTGGCGATTGAGTTTGCTCCGCCAATTCTTTCCTCCGGAATGTGATAAGATCCATATGGGGTTTTACCCGCAATGGGAAATATTCTAGTAAGTCCAGCTATATTCGTGCTTTAGAGCTGGGTCATATGGAAGGGGCCCCTACTGTTGTCATTGTTCCACATAATGTGTGGATTTGGCCTTGGAAATTAAGCATCCCTTCAAAAAGGTTTTTTTTTTCTTTGGAAATGTCTTCATAATATTCTTTTGGTTAAATGGAATTTGCTGCAAAGGGTAATTGATTTGGATCGTTGTTGTTCATAGTGCTCAAAGGATACCAAAATGCTAGAACACATTTTCTTTCAATGTCCTGATTCTCAAAGAATCTGGCGTGCTAGCCCTGTGGGCTTAGATTTTACATGTGACAATCCAGTCAGCTTCATTGATTGGTTTAGAAAGTGGGTTGAGATTGTTCCTGATAAGGAGGTGATCATTCATTCCATTGCTTTGTTGTGGGTGATTTGGAAGAGGAATAGTGTGTTATTACAAAACCTTAATGCTGTGTTTGGTTGGAGAATTTGAGGAAGGATTTGAAAAGGAAAATGAAAAAGGTAGGTGAAATGTGAATAAAATATACTTACATTTTACCTAATTTAGTACATCTTTTCCTTTTCTCTTTCTCTTTTCAAATCCCCCAACCAGTGTAAAATTCCTACCAGTCTTGCTGTAAGTCATGCACAAGAAATTAATTGCTTCAACATAACCCAAAAACATGGACGACACTGGCTTGGTGGTTCAGGCAAGAGTTGACTGTAATTGCTGTGTTATTTTCAATTCTTTGCATAAAATTGATGATTTTCAGGTATGAACGTTCTTTGTCGATGGTTCTTCGTGAATGGAGGGTCACAAGGCAGGTTCTGCATGGGTTTGCTACAATCACAACCAAGAGCAGATTGCCCAGAGTGAAAAACGGCTTCACCTTCCATCCCCTTTTCCGAAGCTAGAGCAAGTTTGGATGCCTTACAGTGTGCTTGGGAACAGGGGATGCGGTGCATATCTATCTTTACAAACTCAAAAAGTGTCCGTCAATGTTCTTAATGGCATATCTTATCCTAATTGGACTGTTGCGACTGTTATCGTGTATATAAGGAATTGTGGTAGTTCATTTCTTTTTGTAGCTATGCCTAAGGTGCACAGGTCTATATTGTCCAGCCTGCACACAAACCTGCTAAAAAAAAAAAAGGTTCCCTAATTTCTAATATATCTGTTTATCTTTGTTCTTCAAAAAATATAAAATATAAAAAATAAAAAAAGATTTTTTGTTTCTTGTCAAATAAGATTTGTTCAATAATTTTATTTTCTTTGTAAAATTAAAATTTATTCAATCCGCCAACCCTATTCGTATCCACCGGCCAATCCACGCACTCAATTTCGAAACCTTAGCAGATTGGCTATGAACGGAATTTTTCTCAACCTAAACCCCATTCCATCGGGTGACATATGATTTAGAACCCACACGAACCCTGAGCACCCTTATTTTTTTATTAAGATATTGTTGTTCAGTAAAAATGCTTTTAATTCATATTATATTATTGCCCTGCTAGCAAAATATATTATTTTATTACACCAAAAACCATACCTAATCAGGGAAGTGGCGTGGAAAAATAGTACTAATTAAAAAAAGTACTAACAAATCTGCATCTGATCAACTTTAATTCAAAATTAGACTATAAAAATGACAAAACAAGTCAGGGCATTCGGGCTTCAAATGATTTTCATTTGGACTGGAAGTTTAAGTATCAAGCTCATCTGTTAATGTATTTCTCAAGCAGAGTGGCTAGCAATAAGCAACCTTAGTTAGGCCAACCAAACTTATCCATAAAAAATCTTCACTAATCCAAATGCCACATAATATGTCAAAAAGCGTCTTTAGAACTAAAAGACGAGTATTTCATTTATTTTGTATGCATATTACAAGAACAAAATTCATACAAACGAAACACTTGTGCAGAGCCATTGATAATGGAAAAGTAAACTGACAGAAAAAATCAAACAGGTATGCCTAATTCTGAAATCTTCATTATCCTTTTGTTTATAGCAATCCTCTGTTGTTGGAGAAGTGATGCCATAGAAGCAACCTGATCACACACACACACACACACACAAACACACAAAAACACTGTTGAATACAATGAAGCCGAGAATATATATATGTGTGTGTGTGAGAATGGCATTGTTGTACTTGCCTCTGCTCGAAGCCTCAAAGCCTCCCTACCTGGAATTTCTCGCAATCCTTCCATCAATTCTACAGAAAATAAATAAATAAATAAATAAAAGAAAAGAAAAGAAAAAAAGTGACACAAGATCAATGTTGTACCACTTAGGAATAAAAATTTAAAAGAAGATGCAAATGATACTCAATGATAATTGAGAGGGGTAAAGTGTTAATTAACCCTAATGCAAATCAACCCCACCCCTTGGAAAAACTAGAAAAAATGAATCAAATGACAATGACAAGCATGCACAAGTAAAATAAAATATACATTAGAAACAAAACAATCAAACATTATGAACAAGGAAAGATTAGGAGATATGTACCTTACATTCGTGATTAGGCCATACCAATAACATACTGCAACAGAGTTTCTCCCACATCTCTGCCTTTGTTTATGAACGTGCCCCCCTCTTTTTTCTTTTTGCGTAAACTATCAATTAGTCCCTCTCAACTAACTTTGATATTTTCAAAGTCCCTCAAACTTTAAATTTATTTATTTAAGCCCTCCCTTTTACTTTTCAATGCAACCTTTGAACATTTTAATGTAAACCTCAGACTACTAATTTTTTTTTTTTTTTTTTTTTTAAATTTTATTTAAGCCTTCCAACTTTTATAATTAAGTCAATGTAGTCCAATCCACTATTTGGATTAAAAAAAATATATATCATTTTATAGCACATGCTTCCTATGACCTAATTTTAGGGTTTACACTAAGAAAATGATTAATAAATGAGAAAAAAAATAATTAAAATTATGGAGATAAAATCGCAAACAGTTTCATGTGAAATGAGTTACCTATTTAGGATAAATTATAATTCTGTCCTGAAATATAAATGATTTAATCCAAAACTGTTAATAGTTTCCACTGCATGTTTTTTTCTCCTCACATTTTAACTATCATATTCTTAATTTAAATCTTATCTTAAAATTAAACAAATTAGGAAGCAAACAATAGTTTTCCCACACTAGGTTTTAAAAACCAAACCGGACCGGACTGGCCAGTTCAATTAGTTGAATTTGTGATTGGTCCTAGTTCCGGTCCAAATAACCCATAAAAAACCGTTCAAGATTGAAAACCAGAGTATTTTTGCAAAACTGTTCAAACTACAGTTTTAATCGGTAAACCTACCAAACCAGCACTGGGTCATCTTAACTAGCCAATTTGATGTCCCCTACAATTTTTTTCCAAAATTAGAGCTGTCATCTCACTTTTACATTTCTATCTCTCCTCTCGTTCTATCATTGGCAAACAACATGAAGGTTCAATCTCTCATCTCGTAGCTGTCAGGCTCTCCTCTCACAGTTTCATCCACGACCAGCAGCGGCAACACAATCCCAACATTCGGCAAGCAAAGCACTCTCTCTCTCTCTCTCTCTCTCTCCCCAGTGATCGAGTCTCTCTTGTGATCGTCTCCTGCTGTCTTGTGTCTCTGGTCGTCAAGTCCAGCTCCAGCCTCCACCATGGTACCCACTCTCCTCTCACCCTCACCCTCCCATCCTCCTCTTCCCCATTGCCTCTGGTTCCTCTACCCTTCTACCTCTGTATTTCATTTTTCAGAGATTACATATAACAAATCTATATTTTTTATGTATTATTCTAAATTTTAAGTAGGTATATAAATGGGATTAAGGTTTGTTTAAAACAGGTCCATGGTGTTGGACTGGATCTCTTTATGTGTCACTCACTGCATTTGTCCAATTTGTAAAAAGGGAAGTTTACAATATTTTACATTTATAGGTTGTGATTAAATCTTAGTGGCTTGACAGCATCAACCATCATTCTTTACTTCTTTCATGTTTCTCCAATACATGAATTTGTTGGTTTGACATTGAAGGCTGGTCCGAACTCCAGGTTGTTAATATTGATACAAAATCTAGGAGCTGCTTTTAAAGTTCTTAAAATCCTAGAGTTGCATTCTGATGTGTTAAACAGATTAGTTTTATTTTAAATTTATAAATGAATTTATACTGTAAAAGTGCAAATCCGATGCTACTTGTATTTAATTTGATTTTGTTATAAAACTGTATAATGGTTGAAGCAAATAAACTTATTAAGCAGGGTGGTTACCTACTTTAGTTTTAAAAATTGTTACCAATATCTTAGGCTATGAAACACGGGTACTCTGAAAATGTTGCCATACTTCTGTGGCACTTGGACACTCCGTGGGTACAGGTTGGGTACATCAAGGGTACACCAAGCTATGAGATACTGGTGAAGACACATTTAATTTATTAAAGAAATCTTATTTACTTTAAATTGCAAATCCTTTACTTGATGCGCTAGAGATGAAAAATGTTTTTTTTTTTCTTTTTTCGATACATTGGAAATAAATTTAAAAAAATGTATTATTTAATGATGATATTGATAGAAGTGAAAACTGAAATTTCAAGTTTCTAAATTTTGCTTAACTTGCTTTTGGAATGAAACTTTATTTTGTAATTTCTCCTATTTAATGGCCATTAAAATAGCTTATGGACTTTGTTTTGGTATTGATATTGTTGAACTATGATTTCTCTTTTAATTTTGTAATTTCTTCTTTTAGTTTTGGTATAAAACTTTGATTTGTAGGTTGAATTTCAAACTATAAATTATAAAAAAATAAAAAAAATTATTGAAATACTCCAGTCATACCTGTATCCTATTTTTTTTAGGTATTGTTGTATTAGTGTACCCATACTAACGGATAACTCCAGTCATACCTGTATCTTATTTTTTTTAGGTCTTGTTGTATTAGTGTACCCATACTAATATCCGTACCCACACTCACGCTTCATAGATCATTGGAAATTTTTTACATATTTTATATTTATATATAATTTTTAAATATGTATTACGTAATTTCAAAGTCGTGATTCAATTGCAGTTTGACTCCGGTTGACCTAACAATTGAATTACTAACCCATGACACGGTCACATTTCCAGTTCGCTTAATGAACAGGAACTTACAACATTGTTCCCACATCTATTAATAGACTAGATTATTAAAATTGGAGGTCACATATAGAAAAATTAAGAGTTTAAGGGGATCCAATGAATCTTGAGCAAAGTTGGAGGGCTTAAATGGAAAAATTAAGCATTAGGGTCATATCAAAAACTAGACCAAAGTTGGTGGGATAAATTGATAGTTTACCCTTTTTCTTGTTTTTATTCTTTTTGTTGTTTATTTATTTTTTTAGGGATGGTGACGTAATCTTTCATGCAACACAGGCTCCAATAGATTTTAATTGCATTCGATTGTTTCCTTTTAATTTTCTTTATCTTTTTGCTAAATAAAAAAATTGAACTTCATAATGCTACAATAGACAAAGAAAACCTTTGCAATCTCCTGTGTTATTGTAGTTTGGCAACAGAACATCTAGTTTTAATATTCTTCGTTCCCCTATTGTACAACATCCTCCATTTTGATACTAACACAAGTATAAGAAGTCCATTGAATTATGATTAGGCTTGACAATACTTCACAGACCATACCACTGCACAAACCACTGCCTATGGCAAAAGGAATGGCCCAAAGACCAAGTAAAGACCCTAACATCATCATACCAGCCAACAAAAATGTTATTAAAAGAAGGATAAACATACCAGAAGTATGGACTTCAACGTTGGTAACAGATTTCGCAAGACGTTGGATCTGAGTTCCAGCATTCCTATCAATATTACACAAAACAATCAGGTACAAATAATTGTACGAATATGGCTACACGTGCATTAAATATGATCAGAAACAATTTCTACATTAGATCAGATTGGCCATGTTTCATATCCTTTTCAGCAAGGGCAGCCCTTTCAAGCAGTTTTCTACTCTCTTTCTTCATTAAATCAACTGAAAGGTTCAACTCTTTCACATTCTTCTCAGCTCTAAGAAACCGCGCCTGCAATATATTTGTAGCTTTAATTTATGAGCTGAATGCTTAATTGGATTATGACAATATGACCCAATTTATCAATGCACAAAAAGCCAAGAAGCTGAATACTTGTTCTTGTGCAACATACAAGTGTCGATGAAAATTGAATTCCTCAGACTAAGAGCATCAATTTCTGAATTTCACTAACAAAACTTCAAGACAATTGAGGAGAATACCTCATCACTTTGAAGTCGACCAAATGTATGACGAAACAAAAACCTTCTTGAGCCTACAGACAAAACGGGTCTGAGATATCAGGAATTAAGAATAATTTTGTAGAAAGACAATCAACAACATTAGTAGATGTGTGCTTGATTCTGGATTAAATGCTTGACAAAGAGGATAACAAAATCTAACTGATCAAAATAAAGATGTACATAACAAAGTCTAAGCGATAAAAAGATGTACATAAGACATGAACTGCAAGAAGATGCCGAAACCAAATTATGAATGGGTTCCACAACCAACACCCCAGGCAAAACTCTATTTTGAACAATTTAATATTGACTACGTAACTTTACCCTTTTTTTATGTTAACCAAATATATTATTAAAAAGAGGCACAAGGGGGTTCACAACCCATATAGAAAAGAAGACCTATAACTGGACATCAAAAACCTTATCAAAAGCTCTCTACAAGAACCAAAAATCGGTCTGAGGATGGGTTAACCTCCCCCGTGGGCCAACCATGAGCATTGCTATTCAAGTCCAAAAATTAGACCCACTTTTCAAGCCCAATGACATGGCAATCAATTAGGATATCTAAGGCAACACACTCTCTCATATATTCCTTAACCATCAACCAATCATATCACTTACACATCATTGGGTCTAGAAAATAGGTCTAGAAAGTGGGCTTATATCATTTTCCGACCAACTATACAAGAAAGACAAGACTCGACTCTTAATTTTAATAATAGGTCCCTCAACACAATTGAAAGATTTTATGTTACACTTGCCCCAAACCCCAAACCTTCATTTGTTTACCCACCCGACCTACACTCCAACAAAAAAAAATCCTTCACCTTTGTTGGAAACACCCAAGTAACACCAAACAAAAGGAGGACCAACAACCACAATTCCCGAGCCACCTCACAATAAAGAAGCAAGTGCTCTACCATCTCTCATCATGCTTGCACATGCAACACTAGTTCACATGCACTTGCCTTCTAATAAAAAGGTGAGCATTTTATGATAAGCCACACATCAAACCAAAACAAAAGGCATTTTTGATGGAGCCTTAGTACCCCACACCACTCTCCCAGGGAAAGTAGAACCACAATGGCCCAAACACACCTCATAATAGGACTTCACACTAAAAAGGCCTGAATTGTTCCTCATCCATTGGGCATCACCCCTATCTACAGTACGGATGGCATATAAAAGCCACTACAGATCCAAAAGCTCCCCCAATGCAACACCCCAAAGGACGCCAGGTGCTACAATTGTATTATTACCTATCCTTAGATACCCTAAGTCAAATTTACCATCTTACCACACAAATATTTAAGGAAAAGCTTAAAAATGAGTAGTTAAGGAACTTTGAACATGAGAATCTCACTATCAACTGTTAAGACTTAGGAACTAATCACCCTTTTGAGCATAGCAAGCTTACATCAAAAGTATTTTTACATGACATAACCAAATACTTACCTTAATTTAATCACCTTACAATACCCTAGAGATAGATATATGAATTGATAAGATGAAACCTTAGAAGATGAATACAATTGGCAAGAAATTTAAAAGTGAAAAACATGCCTTGATGAGACAAACTTAAGAATAGAAACACTTCAAGATTATTAAGAGTTAGGGGATACCTTAAGTTTAGAATTTGTGGATACTAGGATGTGCCTATGCACTAATTGAGGAGCTTAAAGATCCTAGACTAATGCACTCGTCATTTTAATACTATATGTCATTTTGCTAATTGGGATTAGTGTTAATTAAGTAGGATTAGTGAACCCTAATTGAGATTAATAAAGCTAAGCAAGATTAAGTTAAACCTTAATTAACTAAAGACTAATTATAACTAAAATTGATTAACTAAGCTAAGCAAGTGAAATTAGAAAAATTGGTGAAACACACCTCTTCTTTTGTACAAATGTCCAACTTTGTCCTACCTAGTTTTTGTCTTACCTTTAAATAAGCCAAATGAGGGAAGTGAAATCAGATTTCACTAGAAAGAGGGAGAAGAAAAGAGAAGCAGAAGAGAAGGAAGAACAAAGAAGAGGAGAAAGAGGGGAGAAGAAAGCTTGACGAATCAACCAAAAATCCATCTTTTAATAATCCAGAGGTAAGATTTCAAGCCTAATTCTTGTAGTAATCCTACCTATTGTCGAAGATTGAAAAGAAACTAAGATTTAATTAAGTTATTAGTGAACAAATAAGGAAAAAAACGAAGAGAAGTAGGAAAGGTTGAAGAACAAGCTAGGTAGTCAATGTTGTGAAAAGCGTGCCTAGGCGCAGCGAGGCGCAAGGAGTGCGCCTGAAGGGGACCAAGGCGAGGCGCATTTGATGAGTCATGCGCCTTGGATGCGACTTGGACCAAGCGCAACGAAGCTCAAGGCATGAGCCTAAGGGGCTTTTTTTTTCCTTCTTGATTCTGATCTAACGGCTGTGATCTGTGTGGGAGAGTTTCCAACCACATAGGATTACAACTCATACAATACAACACAACACAACCCAACCCAAATCAGTACACGACTCAAATCCCTAATCTATCGAAGAAGAAATCTGTGTCGTCTCTTCCTCTAAGCTCCTCTCTCGACTTCGACTTCGACTCATCAGGTCAGTGCTTCTTCTTCTTCTCTTCTACTTCGCTGGATTTTTTTTTTTCCCTGTTTTCTTCTTCGCTAGTTGCTAGTAGCTTCTTCTTCGCTGCCTCGCTGTTTTTTTTTTTTTTTTTTTTTGCTTCTTCGACTCTCTCTCTCTTCTTCTTCTTCTTTTTCTTCTTCTTTTCTCTCTCTCTCTTTGAGTTGAGTCTCTGTTAGAAGAAAAATAAATAAATAAATACAAATAAGACTTATATTAGTCTCTGTTAGTATTTTTTTTTTTTTTCCCTTTGCTGTGACGTTGGTCTGTTTTTTTTCCTCTGTTAGGAAAAAAAAATTACAAATAGTTAATTAATCACACATAACATTACATTGAAATTATTTTTCATTTATTAAATTTGTTGTGTCGAAAATGATATCTGAAAGTAATAGAAAAGATTCGTCATGGCAACTTGCCCTTTTGGTAGAGCCTAATAGTTTAAACAAGTTTTGAGTGTAATTTTTTGTGGTAAAGTATCAAATGGAGGTGTTTATTGGGTGAAACAACACCTCACGGGAGGTTATAGGAATGTCATTGCTTGCCCGAAGTGTCCAGCTCATGTAAGAGAAGAAATTAGAGAGTTCATGTCAAAAAAGAAGATGCAAAAAAAACGAAATAAACTTGTTGCCTGATTTCGATGACATGGACATGGAAGATGAAGATGAAGATGAAGATGAAGATGATGATGATGATGTTAAGATCAATGTCAATCAACGCCGTAAGTTAACAAGTAGCAACCAAGGTTCATCCAAATCCAAATCAAAATCAAAAATGGCAAAGAGAAAAGGGCCTATGGATGTTTACTTCACACCCAATCCTGAATCAGTGGTGAAAAATCAAAGAGACCAAGCAAAAGGAAAGCAAACACAAATTGATGAGAATGACCCTTACAAAAAAGAAACGAAAGCTCAGGCAATGCAAAGATTTGCAAGCTGGATGTATGAAGCTGGTATCCTTTTCAATGCTGTAAATTATGAGAGTTTTGGACCAATGATTGAAGCCATTGGGCAATATGGTCCCGATATGAAGCCACCAACTTACCATGAAGTGCGCGCTACCCAACTCAAAAAAGAGGTAAAACATACTGAAGATTTGATGAAGAATCATAAAGAGGATTGTGCAAAATACAGGGTGTTCCGTAATGGCTGATGGCTAGATTGATAAGAGAGGGAGGACATTGATTAACTTTTCAGTAAATTGTCCAAGAGGAACAATGTTTGTTGAGTCAGTTGATACTTCTAGCTATTCAAAGGATGGGCAAAAGCTATTTTAATTACAAGACAAGTTTGTGGAGAAAGTTAGAAAAGAGAATGTGATGCAAGTTATCACTGATAGTGCTGCAGCTAATGTGTTGGCAGGTAAGAATCTTCAAACCTTCCTTACTTCAAAATTGTTTACTCATAGTTTGTTTTGTAGTTAAAATTTAAAAACTTGAAAATAATAATTCTTTGTAATTGTTACATTATAGGGAGGTTTTTGGAAGCCAAGTATGAACACTTGTATTAGACACCATGTGCTGCTCATTGCTTGGACTTGATGTTAGAAGATATTTTCAAGATAACCCGATGGAAAAAGACATTTGAAAGGGATATTGTAGTGCATGGCTACATTTACAACCAGCCTACGTTGCAAAACATGATGAGGCGCTATACAAATCTAAAGAATTTGATCAAGCCTGCAAAAACTAGATTTGCAACCGCCTTTTTGACTTTGTTTAGGATACATCAACAAAAAAACAATTTGAGAAATACGGTCACCTCTGAAGATTGGACCTCAAGCAAATGGGCAAACGAGCCACAAGGTAAAAGAATGGCACAAACTTTGTTGATACCTTCATTTTGGAATAATGTTGTGTTTGCCCTTAAGGTCTCTGGTCCTCTTGTCCAAATGCTTAGATTGGTTGATACCAAGAAGAAATCTCCCATGGGATACATTTATGACGCAATGGATAGGGCAAAAGAATGCATTACAAGTTCGTTTAATCATAAAGACGAGAAATATAATGAAATCTTCAAAATCATTGACAAAAGGTGGGATATCCAATTGCATCGGCCTTTACATGCAACTGCGCACTTTCTTAACCCAGAATTCTTTTACCCAGAAGCGTTAGGTGCAAAAAGATCATGAAGTGATGAATGGGTTTTATGAATGCATGCAAAGGTTGGTCCCGGATGCCACTATCAAAGATTTGATCACTAACGAGATGAGTATTTATACGAAGGCTGAGAGCCTTTTTGGCAAGCCTGATGCAATTAGGCAAAGAAATACAAGGGTCCCAGGTAATATTATAGACTCGTAGAGTTTATTTTTAGTAATACTTTTAGTAAAACTCAATACTTGGTAACAATTATTTCTAACTAGTGATTATCGCAACTGATTGGTGCGCATCATATGGTTCTAAAACCCCAAACTTGCAAGCTTTTGCCATAAAAGTCCTTCGCCAACATGTAGTTCATCAGGTTGTGAAGGAAATTGGAGTGTATTTGAACATGTGAGTATTTAACATTCTAACTAATTTTCGATGAATTCAAATATTTTTTATTCTCATTATATAGAATTAATATCTTTTTAATACTTGCAGCTTCATAGCAAGAAAAGAAATAGATTGGAACGTCTCAGTGATTTAGTGTTT
This sequence comes from Camellia granthamiana, assembly GCA_036172215.1. Classification (NCBI taxonomy): domain Eukaryota; kingdom Viridiplantae; phylum Streptophyta; class Magnoliopsida; order Ericales; family Theaceae; genus Camellia; species Camellia granthamiana. Next base: position 108,656,055 of record CM069915.1, on the reverse strand, counting down.
GTCAAATATAATAGAACATTGAGATCTAGATATGACATGTGCAACACTCTTGATCCCATATCTTTGCAAAATATTGATAAAAGCAATGAGTGGTTGCTTGGGAGGATGGATGGAGAATCAGATGAAGATAATGAGCCAGTGTTTGATAATGATGATGGCTTGACGTGGGCCACTATTGCTAGAGCTTTTGGAGTAGAAGAAAGTAGTCATGCAAGTAGAGTAACAAGTTGACACTTAAAGGCACAACCGAGGATATCTAAATCATCAAGATTAACTCCACTTCAATTAATAGATGAGGAGGAGGCGGGCTCAAATGACACAGAGGAGGAAGATGCTGAGGGATATAAATCAACTGATGGAGAAGAAGATGATAGTTTGCTAGCCATTGATGTTAAGGATGATGATTGACTGACCTAACCTACCCTTTCTTATGATATTGATGTTTTGAAGTGTTAAAAACATATATTAGTATTTGTTGGATATTTATGTTTTGGATGTTTAGTGTTTTTTTTTTTTTTTTTTTTTTTTTTGAATGTGAATTATTTTATCTTTGAAAATTGAAATCCTATGTAATATGCACTTTCATGGCTTTGAGAATTATACTATAATTTGTCTTCATTACTTTTTATTTTAAAAAAATATTGTCTTAGTACTATGAATGATTAACCTATGTTAATTTATCTATTTTTTACTAAGACTATATGCCTTGCTTCAATAAAGCCCGCGGCTCACCTTGCACCTAGGCCCCGAGAGACCTTCAGTGCCTTAGTGCACCTTGAGCCTTTAAAAACACTGGGTAGTCATGATTCTCGCCATTTTTTATCTTGATTTTGGTGTTCTTGATGCATAAGAAGCTTCATCTTCATGTTTTCATATGATTTCTAAGAGCCTAGCAAGCTTAATTTCTGTTTTCAAAAGGTAGAAGAGGAGGGTTTGAATAAAGAATTGAACTCATGAATTTCTTAATAAAATCTCATGTTTTGATCCATGAACCTCCAAATTAAACCATGTTTTGATGTTATTGTTTTGAAAGGAGTCTTGTCTCCATGTTTTTCTATGAGTTTTGCATGTTTTTCAGTAAGTTTTCAAAGTCCCAAGTCATGGAAATGAGAAGAGGAAAGCAAGAACAAAAGGGAAATTTCGAACTGCACTGGAACAGCCATACCCGCACGACGTGCGGTTGTGGCTCCCGCACGTGCGGCCCAATTTTTTGAGCACCAAAAACCATTCTGAAATAACCCCACGTGCAGCTCCTGAGCCCCGCACTCGCGGCACCCCTGCATAAACCCATTTCAATGTTTTTCAAGCCTTGTTTGCTTATTAGGACATTCCCATGCTTGCATTTGACATTTGTTATGAACTTGAATTAAGCTTAGGTAAGCCTTGAATAGTCTGAGGAAGGGATTAAGAAAAACTAAGTTAGAGCATTCAAATTGATTTAAGGACTTACAAGTAAAGTTTCTTTCAATGCTTTGTTCATGTTTTGTGTAGGACAAGCACGTTTGAGGAGACACCCTTATGAAAGAGCCATTTGTGAGTAGTAGTGTAGTAAAGTTATGTTTGTTAAACTATGATGCGAAATGCAAAAACTATGCTATGTTTATGAAAGCTATACTAATGTTTTACCATGAATGAACATCCTATACTCTTGTATCATGTATTAAGATGACTCCTTGGATCTTGTTTTATTATTGGGAAATCATGCCAATAACATCTTGCTTGCTAACTGGGCTCCTCTTGCCACCTGCTGTGGACTCTTGATTCGAAAGCCTTGGAATGTTCATCACTATGTACATGCTTGCAAGTTAAGCTTTGTTTTGTCTTAACAAATTTATATTATGTTTGAAACATGATCTTGTGCTTGGTTTTATTAAAAATCATCAATATTCCTTCATTTACCACATTACTACTCACTAGGCAATGGTTCACTCCTCTTCACACCACTTTCGTCTCCAAAACTTCACATTCTCCCCACTGTCCACCATAAACTGAATGTGACAGGAAAAGCAATCACATCCCCTCCGAATGGCTTTCCATTACACCTATACTCACACTCCCATCACTTTCCTCCAATACCTCTCCCTTTCACAAACCTCCACAACCAATTGCCTAATGGCGCCTAATTAAAAATGGCAAGTTTACGAACACCTGAGACCCTTTCAATAAACTGCCTGCACACAATATCCCAATCTACCAAATGATTACTCGAACTCTTCCCCGATCCCTCCCCAAGGGAGGTCTCATTGTGATTCTCCAACCTCTTCACAACTAAAATTGGGATAATGAACAGGGACATAAATTAAGTGGGGAGGTTGGACAAGATACTTTTAATCAAAGTCAATATGGCATCTTTAGATAAATAGTGCATTTCCAACCAGCCAAAAGTCTCTAAAATCTCTATCAGCAAATCCCAAACTAACCTTGCTTTAAAAGAGAAACCTGGCATATGACCAAAATAGGAAGAAGGAAAGAAATCAACCTTGTAAGCAAGAATATCACCCAAAGCTTCCACGTGAGCCACCTCCCCAGACAGAATAAGAATAGATTACCCAAATTCACTTTTAAGCATTAAATTGCCTCAAAACAAGCAACACATTGCAAAGATACCCCAAAATCAACATAGAGAAGATGGGAGACCACGATAGGGAAGCTCTCAAGTTGATTGACCTCAACGCCTCTCTCCACAAGTCTGCAAAGAACCTCTATAATCAAAATAAACAGCAAAGGAGATAAAAGGTCACCTTGACATATACCTCTCGATTGCTAAAAGAAACCAGCTAGAGAACATACACCAAAACTGATAACCTAACAAAGGAAATGCAAAATCTAATTCAATCTCTCCATTTTTGCCCAAACCCCATTTGCTCCAAACAATGGAGGAGGAAATCCCAACTGACATGGTCATGCACTTTCTCAATATTGTACTTATAAATAATCCCTAGCTGACCACTCCTCAATCTAGAATCTAGCACCTCATTAGCAACCAAGACCATATCCAAAATCTCTCTTCCCCCCCCCCCCAAAAAAAAAAAAATCCCTTCCGTCCCACCCACAAAAGCATTATGAGACTCTACACCACTGAAGACCAAAAATCTTTGAGACGTGTGGCTAAGCCTTTAGCTAGCAACTTTTAAACCTCACCAAGCAAGTTGATGGGCCTTAAGTCTTCAATATCCTACACAAGCCCTTTCTTAGGAATCACAGCGATAAATGGACCATTAAGGCTCTTCTCAAAAATGACCAATGTAATAAATACTTTGACCATTCCCATAACCACCTCCTTGACTACATCCCGACAGTGCTAAAAGGAGTCATCCCACCAGGTCCCAAAACTTTTTTCACCCCTCAAATAAATTTTGAAGCACAAAACACCTCAGAAAAAGGTCTCTCCAACCGACATGGCTCAACACCAAAAAACTGGAAAAGCCCCAACCCATCACAAGAGTACAGCAATATCCCTGATTATCCTGACCATCTGACCTAGAGGGTTAATATTAACCAATGAGGCAATGCAACCAGCTCAGATGTTTCCTTTGAAACCGACTGATGCCCATTGCGCAAGTGTGGTACCCAGAATAAAGGAGTAGTAGTATGTCATATGCTTAGGTGTAAGGCTGGATGTGATGTCTTATGCTTGTACTTAAAAAAGCAACAGAATGTTTGTACTTAAAATAAGATATTATGTTTGCTTATAATGATAGTAGTGCCTATATAAGAAGTTCTGGGGCTAGAGGAGAAGACATTTCTCCCTATACCTTGTATCCATGTATTCCATGTGTTCTAACTACAAGACTCCTCAAAAAGATGCTCATAGAAACTCACAATGCCCCCTCTAACCTCCTATGAAGAGAAATTGTTATTTCTGATTGAAAATTTTCCAATTAAGTTTCCCCTCAGTATTAGCCATGCGAAAAGTGTTCTCGTCCCCCTCTTTAAGCCACAGTTGTCTCAATCTCTATGTGACGACTCAGGTCTAACCCAACCTTTAAACCTTGAATAATTAGACGTGATTAATCGTTCAGGAACTTAGAACGTTGCTTAATTAATCGAATTGAAAGATTTGATATTGTGAATTTACGTTGCACACTAGTGAAAAACAGGGGGAAAGTTTGCACTTTCTGGGAGTGTGATCGATTGCACTTCCTTGGGCAATCAATCACTTTGCAAAGATAAATTGTTGGGTTTTGAACAGTACTTATCAATCAAAAGGCAATCGATCGCAAATCAATTGCTTCAATTTGAAATTTTGAGCAGAATGTACCAATCGATAAGGGATTGCTCCCACCTAAGTGTGATCGATCGCTCTGTCATTGTGATCGATTGCCAGTCCAAAAATTTGTTTAGTGTGCTTTTCTCTTCTTTTTTTTATTTTTTCCTTTCCTTCCTTCTCCGATTCTCTCCTTCCTCTCTTTACATTTTCTCTCTCTAAAATACATTCAAGCCAACCCACTCTGTAGCTGTAAAAGCTTTTCGGCCTATCGAAATCACAAGTTCAAACCAGCAATGGCAGTCCTATTCCAGCCCTCAATAGTTCTTAACCCCAATCTACCTTCATCCTTCGGCCTACATTGGACCAACGATTTGATCTAGTTTGAGGTGGAGTTCGGCAAAAACTCAAATACAGAGGTTGTAGAGCATACTAAGGGCTACATTCTCTTCGGAGTATATTTTCATTTGGACCACTTTGAGAACCTAGGGTTTTCTTCTCTTCATTGAGGTAGGAATTTTCTTGCTTTTGTTTAAATATGTATGGTATAATCTTTATGAAAGATTTGCATGTCTTGCATGAAGAGTTGAGTTTTTTTCAAATCTTTTTCTTGATATATCCTCTTAGAACTATGATTTGAACTATTAATACTTGCATTGGATGTGAAAAGCCCTAATTCTTGGAGAAGCCCTAAATTACAAGAATTTCTACAAATTTGAGGAAATTGGAATAAAACCTTTAAATGAGAAAACTTGATAGAGATTTTTTGTGCACATGTTGGCAATCAGTGGAGGATTGCATGGTTGTGAACTTGAACTATTGTTAAACCATATTATGATGATTGGTTTGAGTAATGAATCCAAGTAGTATATTTTGGTGAATTAAGCTGGCGAAAATATCCACGGTGAAAGACCGGAAACCTACGCAAGAGTACGTACCGCTTTCCTTCTGACTAATAACCGATAAAGTAGGAGTATTATTGGTGTCCATGTATTTTAGAACCACTGACAGATATTAACCTAGGGATTCATTGTTGTGGCGTCTCAATTTGAACATGATTACGAAAATTATTTTGATTATTTCTTATGTTATTGTGAAGTTGAAAATGACAAGGTTTTAAAAATTTACATATTATATCACATTGCATCATGATTATATCCCATAATTCAGCATATTTCTTAAGTAATGATTTTCTCTACTGGACTTTGGTTCAGCCCTTCATGGTTAATATTTTTTTCAAGATTTTGATGGTGTTCCGCCACCCTAATGATGAGGCTAGCGGATTAATGAACATGAATGTCCTTTTTGTTTGTTTTGTGTAGGGCCTGGGGCCATATGTGTATTCTTATAATTAGCCAAGCACTCATATTTGATAGAGGGAATGCCGTCTTTTACTTGTGTAAGACATAAGGCAAGATCATGTTGCTCTATTTTGATGATGGAAATGCACACACATGCCACATATTCATGCCACTGAGAATGATGAATATAGGTTAAATGTGTCTTTGTAAAGTCATGTTTTGGATGGAATACATGGAAATTTCGAAGAGCGAGTTATTTATTCCATCAATCTTGATCTTGTACTTATCTGTCTTCGAACTCGTGACATTGTTAAATTGCTTTTATTGTTATCCTCAATCTGGGTTCTTCACTCCTTTCCACCTGGATCCGAGTTTTATTATTTCGGGTCATCACACTCCGCCTCCAACTAACCTCTTCCGTTTTAGCTATCCTTCTAATTCTTCCTTCACAGTAGATTTAGTAGCAAAATCCTCCACCTGTTAACCCTTCTTTTTCATCCAATTCATGAATCTTTGATAACACTTGCACTTCCAGACTCCTAAATTACTAAACACCTACATATTCCAAATCTTTGAGCATATTTGGTACAATGAAATGGAATGAAGTGGGAATGAAATAAGAGTGAGAATGGAATACAAAGTTGAATGGAATGGAATGTCCATTCCCATTCCATTATTTGGTTGCCAACATGGATTGACATAGGAATAGAATAATAATTCTTATTCTCATGTTTGGTTATACCTATTAAACTAATAGAATGAACTAAGTTTTTATTTTTTTTCTTTATTTTTTTAATAAGTTAAAAATTCATATAGATCATGATAATGTTGATAGTTGTAGACGTGATAGTGTGAGTCATGGTAGTGGTGGTGGCAGTGGTGGCGGTGATAGCAATGGTAGTAGGATGGTGGTCGTGGTGGTGGTAGGTCGTGGTGGCGGTGGTGGGTAACGGTAGTAGAGTGGTGGTTCTCTTGATGGTGGTGGTGTTGGTGTGATTTTTGTGGAAGTGATGGTAGTAGTGCTAAGGTAGTGGTTGTGGTGGTGACAATAGTGGTGGTTATGGTGGCAATAGGTGGTGGTCATGGCATTGGCGATGGTAGTAATGGTGGTGGCGGCGTGGTGGAAAGAGGTTGTACCAAAAGGGAATGGTGGTGGTAGCTAATTGATAATATTTTATGGTGATTCTATGATGGAATGAAATGGAATGACTATTCCTTAGGTTGGAGGAAGGAATAGGCACTCCTACATTTTGTTGGAAACCGTACCAAACAAGGGAAAGGGAATGTAAAGCTACAATGGGCATTCCATTCCAGCCCATTCCATCATACCAAACGCGCTCTTAAAGTTGTTCTTTAACAATTCAACAGTTTTTTAGAACCCAACTAGAGAATCCATCTATTGAATAGCCATCCCATAAACCCCAAACTATCCCCGAAGTCATCTAACTTGAGCCACATATTCTCAAATCTGAAAAGACTTCACCCCCACCTAACACATACACAACCAAGCAAGATCAACCAATGATCTTAAACAGTTCTAGGAAGAACTGATTGCACAACCTAGGAGAAATGCTCCTCCCAATATGGAGAAACCAAAACTGTCAATCCGAAACATGGTTGGTTCCTCCTGACTACCAAATCACATAAAGGTATCCCCATAAGAGGTATCATCAATAAAATTAACAAACTCCCTCATCAATCTGACCTACTAGGCACAACCCAACATTTCAGAAGGATATCGCACCATATTAAAATCACCACCCGCACACCGTGGGCCCTCCAATCTAAAAATTGAGTCAGAAAGCTACAACCACATCTCCTTCCTACCAGCACCATCCGCTTGGCCATATAACCTCGTAAAGGTCCGCCTGAAATGATACTCATGCATTCAAAACACAGGACACTAAAAAGCAATCCTTCTCACAATCAAACTTCTCCACCAATATTTGGTCGCCCCAGAACAAACAAGATACCTCCTGCATCCCCACCACCCCCAAAGATTGCCAATCCACAAACCTGCAACCCCAAAGGCTCCTAATCTCTATTATTTAGAATATCACAATTCGATACAAACAGGTTGCATGAATTACAAATAGCTAAGAATTGTAAAAGAATTGGTGAATTACAAAACTAAATTATTGAATCATGAATCAATACATTCACTTTTGATTTGTTGAATTCGATTTTTTGACTTTTTGTTTGCTAGAAAGGGGTCCTTAGGGTCATTGTATTCCATCATGTGCATTTTTCTCTCCATATTTACTTTCAAGGACTCAAAACATTGAAAAAGTAAGTTTTTTTTCTCTCTGTCTACAATAGTCTAGGCTTATGTATTCAACTTTATCCTAGTGTTTGCACTTACAAAAGGAATCTTTTGAAGATATCAAGTGAAATTTTTGAAAAAGTTCGGAGAATTGAATATTTTACCCCCCCTCTGAGGTGAGCTTTTTTATTACTTTTGTCGTAAAAACTGTCATTGAGCTATTTGTTGTGTAGAAATTGAGAGTTCAAATTTGTTAGCTTCCTTTATTAAGAATCGTTGATAAAAATAAAAAATAAAAATCTAATAGGGAAAAGGTAAGGTGTCGATCGTACATAGGACCATTGCACCTTATCTAACTTCTTAACTAATGAATCTTGAATTCTTTTTTCCTTCTAATTCGAATATATACATGAATGACGTGGATTGCCATAAAACATAGCATAATCAAATATACAATCATCATTCAAACATAGCATAATCGACTATAACACCCTATTAGATACATTTTTCCTACGCAGCTCCAGCCCCAACAACCACAAGACCACCCCTCTCAGGAGGCAAAAGCGATACCATTTTCCTGCATAGCTCCACCCCCAACAACCACAAGCCCACCCCTTTCAAGAGGCAAAAGAGCAATGGGGTCGCCAAATAGGCACAACATACCCTCCGGAGTTGATTATCCAATACTCTTGACCCCTTCTGAGTTCTAATAAGTATATTAGTTGCCCCTACCCCCCACCAAACCAGAGCATAGATCAGATCATATGACAATTCAACAGCACCTACAATGTCAACATGACTACAAACAATCGCCATAGAACCCTCACCACCAATGTCCAAAAAACACAGCCCATCATGAGCAACCACAACACAATCCTCATCAAAGACCTCCCTAAAACCTAGAGGAGACAAGTAACAAACCTCCTTAGATTGTGAGGTCGAAGCACCACCTCCAATTGAAAGAAGTCGTGATTGAACCCATACCCAAGAAAGGCACCATTGTAGAAAAAATGGATGCCAATGAAGGCAAATAGGATTGCCACCAACTTCAAGAAATACTTGAAGCTCAAAGCACTTCGACCCATCACCCCTCTATTCTTTAAGCATGAATTGTTCCAATGAAGCACCCCATTACCAACAACCCTTTTGTCCTTGTCCATTCCAGCTCTCAAAGAATATTGACTCCCCTACAAGCTCATAGTCCAAATCATTTCCAAAAAGAGAGAGAGCTCACTTGTCTCAGTAAACAGTGTTGGGCTCTGCGCAAAACCCAAGTTAGCCTTCAGCTTCCATAAAAAACTCCTTGAACTGGGCTTTTCCCCCACCCACACCTTCAGCCTCCCTAAACAACTCCTTGAACTGGGCTTTTCCCCCACCCACACCTTCAATACTACTAGGGCCCTACATTAAGCTTAAAGTCCTTCAAGATGGGCCTAGTATCAAAGCCTGGTGTTCCAATCAAGTGGGATCGGTTACAAGAATTCTTTTCCACAATTTTGCTCTGTCAAGGGATATATGCTCAATGAAATCAAATTCATATCTTTTCATACTACCGCCTCCCATGTTAGTTTTAGGTCTTTTCCTACTAACACTTCCATTTATGGTAATCATATTGTACAAGACCAAACCATCTTAGCATGTTCTCTCTCAATTTATCTTTAATTGCTACAACTCAAATCATTTCACGAATATAATCATTCTAATTTTGTCTTTGTTAGTTTTACCACACATCAAAGTATCCTTACATCAATCTCAACTACACTAGTTTTATAAGTATGTTATTTCTTAGACACCTAACATCCTATCCTACAAAGTGTCATTGTCCTTGTAAATATATATTATAAATAAATAAATAAATAAATTTTGTTGGTATTCATTGATCACCTCCAACGCCCTAATCAATTGCAAATCACCTCCAAAGTACCATATATACTCTGTTCTAGGTGCCAACTCCTACCATAATGGCAGAACATACCTACATCCAACCCCATCCAACCCTTTCTTTCTTTTTTATCAGTCCCCACCCAACTCTTACAACAGCTGGAACCCTTCACCTGTCTCCTTTAACCCTGATATGAGCCAACATGTAATGTCCCTATCAAGTAATATCGTCATCTACCATCAAGAAACCTACCCAAAACTCTCCTATAGATTTGAATACTTCATTATCCCACAAATGAGCCAGAATAGATATCATCCTATAACCCAAAAGTAATCAGCCTAGCAACCGACCTATAACAGCTACCCACTAGCATTCTCCTTATTCTCCTTCCAAGATTCATTGGTCCAACCTCCTCAAAGGGAACACAAATAAGTGAAAGGCTCCACTCCACTCCAATCCAATCCAAAACTTCTCACTCCTATCAATACTTTCCAGAGCTTTGAAACTCAACTACTCAAAGATTCAGCCTTTGGCACCGAGCCTTCAATTTTCCACAACCTACTTACATGGCATCTATCCAAATCATTTGCTAAAGAGAAGGCCACCTCTGCATAGCAATCACTCTGCTTCCTCTACGACTTCACTTTTAGCACCTTGTACGGCCATTGACGAACTTTTGCTACTTGATGAAATGCCATGGTTGACTTCTCTTCTGTCGTTCTCCTCCTAAAATCCATCAAGACCTTTGCAAAACCTAGTGATCCATCCCATAAATCAAACTCAAGTACAAACAACACATCAACTTTACACAACCTACAAGCCCCAACCTACAAAAGCTCCCATCTTCATTTTTCAAACTAAAACACTCTAGCTTCCTAGATCCACCTTGCAGACTTCCGAGAAAACCCTTACCCCGTAAAAAGCTTTAAGACATCCGCCATTATATGAAAAGCCAAGGAACCTCAAAACCCAGAAAGGTTAGGGATCTCTGAAAGCCACAACTACGTCCATGTTCCACAACCAAAACTTATGTCTGGTCATTAGGAGCCTCACAAACATCAAAAGTCTTGTTCACGAGCTGAAGAATCATCCTCTTCAGCATTCATAAATAACATTGGATTACTACTTAACATCACATAGTAGATACATTTTAAAATAGGAAAAACTTATATTTTTTATCATTAATCAAAAAAGGGCACCAAAGGAATGCCTTTTGTATACAAAAAGGAAAGGGAACAACTCCCAAAATCTCAAGGCCAAAAACCCCAGACTTGTAATACTTGACTCAATTTTGAGTACCACCAATAGATAATGGCCTTTTTTTGGTTCTTAGAAATCTGTCATCAGTCATTCTTCTCATTTCTAAGTTGAAGCAACAAGCTCCCCCTTGAACTTAAAAGCCAAAATTTCTCTATTGTGACTTGCACTAATGCAATCCTTTATGCAATTGCCTTCTATAAATGGAATCAAAACACATGGTTCAATTTTGAGGGCTAGCAATGGAGAATGGGCTTTTCTTTTCTAATTGCCAACAAAAGAATGAGAATATTATTAATAAAATAAATAAATAAAGAGTACAAGAAACCAAAGAACAAGAAGTCCTCCAAGAAGAAAAATAAAAAATAAAAAGCAAACAAAGTCTCTAGCCTACACATCACACAATAGCCTCCAAACAAACAAAAGTCAACATGGCCTTTTTTGGTTCCTAGGAGGAATTCATCCACTTTTCATCTCTAAGTTAAGTTGAAGCCACAAGTTCCGCCTTGAACTAAAAGCTAAAATTTCTATTGTGCCTCTTGCACTAATGCAATTGCCTTCTATAAATGTGATAAAAACTCCCTTTCATTCTCTTCTTGAACATTTTCTTTGTTTTCATCCAAAAGAAAGAAGAAAAGTTGTGCAGACCATACACATCAACTCAACCCAATAAAGCCTTGATCCGTATTAGTTGGCATTGGCTATATGGATATCTACAAATTGCTTTATATCTTCATTGCCCCATATTGAGATTAGAAACACATTATTGGATTTATTGCACAATGCCATACAATGATACACGTAGGTGTAAAACATTTGGGGGGGAAATTCAAAATCAGCTACCATCATTTGGCTGAACTTTTCTTTTTGTTTTCAAATAACAAAAAGTGCTTCATCCTCCCACTACTGGTAGAAGTTTGAATTTCATGAGATGGGAGCTTTAATTAATTGTTCTCTGACAAGTATTAGATGCATAATTAAATTAAGAGGTCAATGGATGAAAATATAAAAAAAATGCATCAGATCTAATCCATACCTTGCATAAGAAGAAGGCTAGCTACAAGAGCAACTCCGCCTGCCACAAATGGATGTTCTCTTGCATCGATCAATTCATCTATAAAAAGAGTTAGAACAGTGTAAAAACAAACTAAAAAATACCAAACCCAATAGTCAAAACTAACTCATATGCCAAAAAAATTTGGCCAAGACATTAATTATTCCAAACTAATGATCCTTTAAGCATATCCTTGATGCATTGTCCACATTTCAAACCAAGCACAAGAAACTAGTAACTAAATATTGAAGTGATAAACTCCTGAGGTATGTTTGTATTTTGAGCCTTCAGCATATAGGAAGAATGAAAAGATTAACAATCCAATGAAATACCAAGACGAAAATGAATTTGCACAGATGAACCCCAAAACCAGCAGTGGACTATATGGCAAAGTTATTTGTTATCAAGCCATCCATAAAAACTTCATCAACCATGTCTTTGAAAGAGAAGAAAAAACACATTGTGTGAGTCCATGGGGGTGCTTATTGCTCATTACAAGTTATAGCGAGTTACCTTTCACCTTCTTGAAGAAAACATCTTCAAAAGATTTGTAACGGGATTCAATTTGTGGAATGAAATCCTGCAAGACAACTTTAGAACAGGTTTGAGAAGCTTGAAGGACAAAAGGGAAAATGCAAAATGAGCAAGATAGAAAAAGAAAGTGAAATACTTGACCACTCTTCTAGAAATTATAAGACATTAACTATCCAAAAAGAAGAACAAGTACTGCACCATAATGAACAAAAGCAACACCACTGTCACTTAAAATTTTAATCTATTTTCATGAACTTCTCAAAACTGAACCACATATTAGCAAATATGACATGGAAAAAGATTGCTCATCATCTAAACAAGATAGCATCCAAAGAAAATCTTAAGGATCAAGATCCCATATCATTCAAATACTTATGAGGACTATAGTATTCATGTCAAATAAACCACACTATTTGTCATAGCAAACTTTATAAACAACATGGGGAATAATGGTAAATTCATTACAAGAGTCAGTTGTCAGAGCTATAATGTTTTTTCATTCGCTTGATATGGCTACATAACCAATACTTCAATGCATAACCATTGCCATGGCATCAAGAGCATCCACATCATCAACCATAATGTGGGAAATGTGGACCTTCAACACAAGGACATTTGTGCCTCCACCACTTGCTCCCTCTATAATTAAGCTGATTTGGTCTGAAGTTATAGACCAAAGCACTAGATGCCTTGGCCTCAAAAGAAGAGACGAGATCACAAGACACTTCAAAACAGCTGTTACAAAAATAGATTATTATGGCTTGTAACAGCTGTTACAACACACTAATAACTCATCCATATATGATCTAGTATACAAAGGATTAGAGGATGCCTGGCAGATGGGTAGCAAGTGAGCACTTGATATAGGATTACAATAGCCTAATATATTGATATGTAACAATAAGAAACATTTGGATATCATTAGTTATGGTGGTTATGTGACAGCATCACCTATTTTTACAGCCATGGTAAATAGTACTCTTAAGAGATTACAGTGAACTAAAAAAATTAACCAAGTATTTTTCTCAAAAAGTTTTTCACCACATATGTGCATCACATACAGAAGTGAAGTACTCCTGCTAATTTTTCAATCGAAATTCACCGTTGCTTAGTTTGGCTAAATATAAATATTACTGTAATGTAATGTAGACAAGTGCAAAAGATTACTCTCTTACTAGCTCGGAAAATAAACTTAAAGCAAGAAACCAAAAATCACTCAGTGCACTTTATTATCTACCAAAAATAGGTTATGTAGAGTTCATAAAATTAGGATTTTAAAAGTGGGTCAAATAAGAGTGAAAAATATTATTTCTTGTAAGAAAAATAGACCGCTTAATAGGAAAATCTTTGTAAAAGAGGCACACAAAAAGGGAAGAAAAAACGTTTGCATGCACCTGATGCTAAGTCACTTCTTTTTTTTTCATGACCGGGTGTCCAAGCTAGCTTACATGCATCTCAGGCAGAGCCTGCAGGCGTGGCCTCTAAGCCTTGTTTGGGTTAAACTATGTAAGTGCACTTTTTTGCATAAGTGCACTTTTTTGGATCACATTAATCAACATCTCCTCTCTACTTTTCTACACATCTTTTTATAAAATGTCAAGAAGTGCACTTATTTAGAATATCCCAAACAAGTCACACTTTTTGACCACTGTCAAGGGAATAAATTGGTCAAACATTCACTTTGGATCCCTTAGGTTATGGACACCCACACTTCCTATAATATACCTTAACTCAAGAAGGCTTATCTTTAAGATGTTTAACTACAATTATTCCTACACCATTATATATTTACCATTTCCACTATGGTAAATAAAAGTTTGTATCCAGTATTTTCTATTTCTTTTGCTGTCGCACCTACCCATTTAGCTTCTTATAAGCTTACTATACGAGCTTTCTTCTAATCACAATATCTACTAATTTCATGGTTTTACCTTCTTTTCTTCTTTTTCTTTTTTGATAAATAAATTTATTGCCAAAAGCATCAAGAAGATGCTAAAAAACACAAAACTGACACACCAAGAAAAAGGGGGGGAACACCTAACCAATCAAATCATCTACAAAGTCCAAAAAAGTAAAGAAATTTGGATCTACCCTCCCCGATATCAAACTATACGGAACACCAAAGAACCAATTCTCTAACAAAGGTAACGTCTGAGCAACCCCCTCAAATGTGTGTCGATTCCGCTCTAACCAAAGCAACCACATTAAACATAATGGGGCCAAAGCCCAAGCCTTCTTTTGCCTCTTTACAACCCGACCCCATCCCTAACTACAGAGAACCTCCAACACCCCTTTCTGTCGAACCCACACCACTCCAAAAGTAGAAAAAATAAGTGCCCATAACCGAGAAGTCACTAAACAATGAATGAGCAAATGATCCACTAACTCCGCTTTAGCATAACACATACAACACCAGTTGACTAAAATACGAAAACAGTGAACCAGATTGTCAATATGGTTTTACCTATTAGTATGCCTATATTCTAAGTTGCTATTCTAAATCCACAATTCATAGCTAACTTCTTTACCCACACTTGTCCAAAAAAGCACAGGGACCGTTACCAATTTTTCACCGCATCTAAATGTTGATGTAGCGCCCTTCGTAGCAGAAAACTCCTACTTGGGTGATGTTTCTTACTAAGAAACAAGTTTATGCACTACCAAGAAACTTGTAAAAAAACTCGCTCCCGTTAAAAAAGAAACTTGCTTCCAACTAAGATAGAAACTTCTAACTATTCAAACTTCAAACAAATAAAAGAAAAACAACTTAAACATATTGTAGTACTTTCTATTTACATAATTTTTACTTATACTTGACAAAGACGATTCATAATTGACATCAGTCTCAAATATTTATTCATATTTTAACACATGCATTACAACTAAGTAGAAAAAATAATTGTTAAAATATATTTATTTATTAAATATATAAAATATAAATACACTCCCGACCTTAGAAACTTGTATATGTCGTCGCTCCCCCATCCCTGTCCCCGTCCTTGCCCCCACCCCCGTCCCCGCTTTGTGCAACTAAGGTGGTGCCCCTTGTCCCTTTTTTGAAGCATGTAAAGAAAAGCAATACATCGCTTACTGGGAACACCCTAGCCCATACTTGCATAGTCCTATTAAAATTCATGTTCACAAGGGATTTAACAAAGATTTTTACGTGTTGACTGTGAGGCCACTTGACAACAACCCTCCTTTTCTAAGCATGGGTGTAGTGTCTATGTTCGACACTTGTCAAACACCGACACGGCGCGAACACATGTGCATGTGTTGAATGCACAGGGACACGTGCATCAATCTCAAAAATTATTATTTTTGCAAGACACGTTAGGGACAATTCATGGGCATGTGTGCCATGTGACTATAAGATTTCTGAATGTTTTCTGTATAATCAATTGTGTATCAATACAATGTGTACATCTGATATATATAGCAATTCTAGACCTAATCCTAAATAGAAATAGGAAACAAGAATAAACCTAAACTAATCCTAAATAGAAAAGAATAAACCTAAACCAATCCTAAATAGGAAACAATATTCATATAATATATAATATTATTCTCACACCCCCACTCAAACTCAAGGGGTTTGGGCAGAAAAACACTGAGAGTTTGCCAAAAAGAAACTGAAACCGAGCAGTGGTGTGAGTCTTGGTAAAGAAGTCTGCAAGCTACAGAGCCGAAGAGACAAAAGAAAGCGATATAGAGCCAAACTGTAGATGCTGACGAACAAAGTGACAATCAATCTCAATGTGCTTGGTCCGTTCATGGAAGACAGTGTTATGTGCAATCTGAATAACACTGCGGTTGTCACAATAGAGAGAGGTCGAAGAAGACTGAGGGACGCCCAAGTTAGGGAGAAGACTGAGGGATGCCCAAGTCAGGGAGAAGACTGAGGGACGCCCAAGTCAGAGAGAAGACAACGAAGCCAGACAATTTCAGAAGTAACATGAGCCATAGCACGATACTCAGCTTCGACAGTAGAGCGAGCAACAACAGTTTATTTCTTGCTTTTTCAAGAGATCAAGGAATCACCAAGAAACATACAAAAATCAGACGTGAACTTGCGATCAATAACATCACCAGCCCAATCAGAATCAACATAGGCCACCAAATCCAGAGAGGAAGTAGAGGACAATAGTAAACCCTAAAATATAGTACATCGGAGATAGCGAAGAATCCGAACCAATGCAGCCCAATGTGTGGAGCGAGGAGCAGAGACAAACTGGCTAACCACATGAACAGCAAAGGCAAGATCAGGACGAGCAACCGTTAGACAGACTAAGCAAACCACGAGCTCTTGATATGAAGTAGGATCATCCAAAAGAACACCATCAGTAGTGTTGAGCTTTACATTAAGCTCATTAGGGGTATCAGAAATCTTAGTGTCAGTAAGACCAGCATAATGAATAACCTCATTGGCATACTTGGCCTAAGAGAGAAAGTAGCCCTTGGGAGATAAAGCTACCTCAATGCCAAGAAAATACCGCAATGGGCCCAGATCATTCATTTCAAAGGTGCGGAAAAAATGCTGCTTGACCTCAGACCATACAAAACACGCCGAAGGCGACAAACTTGTCCAGAGGAATGGTGAAGGCCAGGGGAAGGACGCATGTAAACCTACTCAGTGAGATGGCCATTAAGAAAAGCATTCTTAACATCCATCTGATAAAGAGGCCAAGAACGAATAGCAGCGACAGAGATCAAAGTACGGACAGTAGTCATCTTCGCAACGAGAGCAAATGTCTTCTCATAATCAATACTATACTCCTGTGAGAAACCTTTGACAACCAGATGAGCTTTGTAACGCTCAAGAGAACCATCAGAATGAGTCTTGACTTTGTAGACCTATTTGCAACCAACCAGATTTTTACCAGTAGGCAAAGGAACCAACTCCCAAGTATTAGTTTTCTGTAAAGCAGACAACTCATCCTCCATAGCTTGAACCCAATGAGGATCCTGATAGGCCTCCTTGTAAGACTGAGGTTCTGAAAAAGAGTGAATAGCAGACAAAAAAGTACGATAGAAAACAGAAAAATATGTATTAGATCAACCCAACCTGTTTGGAGGATGACGCGTTCGAGTAGGATATCAGGGTGCAGTATGATCAGAGTTGTCAAAAGCAGGAGGATCAACAGCAAGGGCAGAGACAACTGGTAGAGGAGGAGCCTTGCGACGAGAATAAACTAACAACAAAGGAGAAGAAGAAACCGAAGAAGGAGAAGCAACCATAGGTGAAGCAGGAGGAAAAGATGGAACAAGCTCAGGAGGAACTGCGAAGATGTACTCATCAAACGAGACCTCAAAAGGAAACGGATCAATATGAACCAAATCCTCTTTGGAAACTGGGGCAGTGAGAGGAGGAAGCTAAAAATAAGGTAGACGTTCGAGAAAGGAAACATGACGAGAGACGTAAAGACGATAGGAAACAGGGTCGTAACACCGATAGCCTTTCTGAATAGGACTATAACCCAAAAAGACCCAGAGGACAAATTGGGCACTAAGTTTGGTCTTATCTTTGTGAGGAAGAAAGACAAAATAGGCAAACCCAAACACACGAAGGAGGGAGTAGTTAGGAATTTGAGAGAACAAAGCCTCCTAAGGAGACCGACCAGAAAGAAGGGGAGTAGACATGCAGTTGACAAGAAAAACAGCAGTAAGAACTGCCTCCCCCCAAAATGGAGCCGAAACTGAAGCAGAGAGAAGAAGAGACCGAGCTGTTTCAAGAAGATGACGGTGTTTACGTTTGGCTAGACCATTTTAGGCAGGTGTATCTGTACAAGAAGTTTGGTGAATAGTACCCAAATTGGCCAAATACTCACAGAACTCATTTTTAAAATATTCCCCACCCAAGTCAGACCGTAATACTTTAATTGTAGACCCAAACTACGTAGTAATCATAGACTGAAAGGTACGGTATATCTGATAGAAATTGGATTTATGAGTTATAAGATAAATCCAAATGTAACAGGTATAGTCATCAACAAATGACACATAGTATGCAAAACCCCCTTTGGTGAGAACAGGAGAAGAGCCCCAAACATTAGTATGAACTAAAGAAAACAGTGTATCAGATATAGAAATACTTTTACGAAAAGGTAAGGCTGTCATTTTGGCAAGTTTACACTCCCGACATTCAGTAAGTTCACTAGGAGAAACTTTACCGAATATACCAGACTGAGCTAAAGACCGTAAGCGATCAGCAGACAAATGCCCTAATCTAGAAAGCCACAAGTAGAAAGGACTAGACAGAAAATTTAACTAAAAAGAGGAAAAGGCAGTTAAAGAGGTTGTCATAGGCAGATGCAAGCTCTCCACCACATAGAGGTCTCCAACTCTACGGCAGGTCCCAATTTGCTACTTAGACATCCGATCCTGAAGAAACCCAAGCAAACCTGAACGAAGAGAGGAAACAATGGAGGCAGACGGGATGGCTGGATGGGAGACGATATATGATGAAGCTAACTAATCAGTGTATGCTGAAATTGACTAATCTGAGTAGTCAAGGAAGCTAAGTCAAGATCAGGAGCCGGAGCAGATGTAGTAGAACCGGCGAGAGGCCGAACAGTACTCAGAGGATGCAGAACTTGATCGGAAACTGCTGAGAAAACGAGGCAGACACAAGCAAAGCAGACAAACATTCCTTCTTGGGACAATGATACTTCCAATGGCCTTTTTATCGTGACTCATAGGTGTAGAAGGAGACCACAAACTGTCGGTCTCTTGAATCAACTGAACCAAATGAAGCAACCAGATGGGTCGAATAAACAGATGAGTCAAAATGACTTGATGGGTCGCGAGTATCAGATGCGACGAACACAGAGCGGCTAATTGCGAGACACAAGAATGCAGAGCTTTAATCACATAAGGCAGAGTCGAACACAGAGGAGCTGATCGCAAACCAGATGGGTGAGTCGCGAGTTGCAATTCTGGCTCTGGTTGGGTCACAACTCTGACAAAAAGAGGTACTGAATGCGATTCTAATACAATCGTATCAGATTCAGTGCTGGACCACTCACAAGAGAGGTCGAACCAAAGAGACCAAAACTGGAGTCAACAATTGATAGGACAAGGGTTTTGTACACGACTCTGATTCCAAGTAAGATTTCTAAATGTTTTCTGTATATTCAATTGTGTATCAATACAATGTGTACATCTGATGTATATAGCAATTCTAGACCTAATCCTAAATAAGAATAGGAAACAAGAATAAATCTAAACTAATCCTAAATAGAAAACAATATTCACATAATATATAATATTATTCTCACAGTGTCCAGACCCATGATATGTTTGTGGGCTTGTTTATAATTTTATAAAAACTAGTTTGGGGTCAAAGTAAATATATAAAAACAAAAATAGAAACAAAGTGAGAAAGAACAAAAATACATCAACATATACATTGATTCCTCTCATATCACTATGCCCTAGATTTATATTTGTATACATAACAAATAAAAATATATAAATTTAATTTGTTTTAAAATTATTTTTAAAAAAAATTTGCTATATCCACGCAATGTTTGTAATCCTAATTTGCTTTAAATTGATGAGTCTCGTATCTATACAAATGTCTGTGTTCCTTCACATGTTAATGTTCGTGAATCATGATAAATAAATAAGAATATCCTAGCTCCACCACTATGACCACCAAGGCATTTGGTTAACCTATGAACTAGTGGTGTTCACGAGTCAGTGAGCTCAGGTTCACAGCTAGAATCGTCGGTTTGACACTTCCAGCAACCGGCATCGACTGAAGTATTGCACGAGCTCGACCATACTTTGATTCGGTTTTGTCAGTCAATTTCGTCGGTTGCGTACAAAGAACATAGAAGAAGCCTCATCAGTCACATATGCAGATCTAAGAACCCACAACCATGAGAAGAAAGAGATATGAAAGAGAGGAGATCTAATAAAGTGAAGAAAAGAACTTAGCAACCTTCGAATCTGCTATTGCTATCGATCTGATAGAGTGAATAAAACATTTGCACCATGGCCATCGCCACCGTGAGACCACCATTGCTACATCGATCACCACCGTCACCACCATGAGTTCAAACAGGTGAGGTGAGCTTGTAGAGGAGACTCCCATCGTTAATGTCCCAGAATGAGAGAACTCAGCAGTGCCGAGAGAGAAAGAGAGAGAGAGAGTGAAAGGGGTTTGGTTCCCTAGGTTGTCCTTTTGAATTCTACAAACTATTTTTAGTTCTTCAAGTTTTATTTTTTAATAACTGCATTAAGAGAGAGGAGGGATTTAGGTTCCCCAGGTAGTCTTTTGGATTCCACAGCTATCTTTTAAGTTCTTCAAAGTTATTTTCAAACAATACATTATGAGAATCTGACAAGAGTTATCTAGATGCCATAAATTTTTATACAAGTGAGGACTGAATGGTTTTCTAAAGATTATCAATCGGATCGGGTTGATTGTGTTTAAGCATCACATACCCGTGAAGGACCGCCAAGTCGCAAAAATTTAAGCCTCACACCCACAGTGCACCAAGCTTACACGTGAAACTGTTCACAACCCATCGGTTTGGGTCAGGTCGGACAGTTTGGTCAAGCCTACAGGTTTCATCAACACCCTTACCATGAACAATTGTATCAAAATTCTATCAAGTAATGGTAACTCTTTACGGTTGCGACTTGTGACAACACTCTTACTCATGTACCTCTCCAAGTGCTAACCACCACAAACCACCTACACTTCTAGTTCTAGTCCCTAAGAGTGAGAATGCAACAAACTCCTAAACTTCTAGGGCTATAGGCCAATTTGATGGAGATTGCTCGTAAACTTCCATTCGAGCCCTAGAGAAAATAACTCTAAGAGTCGATCTTCTTTGCATAAAACCAAAATACTTATGTAATACTAGCAGTACATGTCTTGCTAAACTACTATGACTGACAGCTACAAGACAAACTCATAAGGTTTTTCTTTTTTTTCTTTTTTTTTAAATCAACAAGAAAAGGAATAATAATAAAAATAAAGAAGGCATATGTAATGAGGACCATGAGTCCTCACGAAATGACAACAGCGAAAAAAACCAAAAGAAAAAAAAGAAGAAGCCTAACAAAAAAACAAACTATGCATCACAAATAGCTCTCCAATCTCTAGATATAAAAAATCAAGGAATCCTTTAAACATGGCAAAATGAAGGCCTAAAATCTATGAAGAACGGACACCTCTCCAAAGATGACAGGTGTCTGACACAAATCAGACACGGACACAGACACGTTGTGGACACATGTTGAACACAATAAAGAGAGTCGAACACGTTGGGACACGCTGAGAACACACTAAGGAACCCCTACAGACACGCTGAGGACCATTTTTTTCAAGCAAAATTAAATTATTATTTTTTTACTAAAATAGCATACTTATAAATTTAACAAAATTAAATATTTGACATAAAATAAATAATAAATACTTAAAAATGACATACAATAAATATATAAAATTATATGTTTTGAACGCATTCCCAACGTGTCTCATCCTGTATTTTTTGAAAATGTGCGTGTCCTCGTGTCCATATCCGTGCTTCTTAGCCTAAAATGATACCAACAAACATACTCTATCTGACATTGACTCCTTATTGGCAAACTTTTCATCAAAGATCCTTTCATTCCTTTCCAAACAAATAACCCAAAAAATTGCAGAAGCCACACAAAACCACAGCACCTTTGTGCTCTTATTACCTCTGAATAAGTTTAAAGACACAATTGCAGGGTTCATCCACAAACACCACTTCCTTGTGGGTGCAAAGTTTTAGACTGCTAGAGTCTATGTATCATGTTTCTTGTGGATCACATTTTCATGCAACCAAATCTTATAGAAAACCAGTTTCTAGACAAGTTTGCACAAATAAATATTGAAATCAAACAGCAAATCAGCATAATATTGTCCAACAACCAACTGAATCTTTAGTTAACTCCTATCTAAGTAGATAGCCTACTGCCGTTCAAAAAAAAAAAAAAAAAAAAGTAGATAGCCTACATCTATGAAGCATAGGTACTCTAAAAATATTGGCGAGTATGGAAGCAAGCATAATGGATACGTGAAGTATCCATTAAGTGAAAAACTTTGAGTACAGCATCTATATGGGACTGGTACAATATGGGTACCAGTGTTTTAAAAAGCTCCAGGCGCACCGATGTGATAAGGTTTCCTATAGCATAAGCGCAAGGCGCAAGTTGTAGAAGATAAGCAAAATTTTAAATAGGCAAAGTTTTCAACATAAACAAATATATATAGAATTCCAAAAATCATAAAACAAGTTTCACCATTTCAAATAATTCTAAACATAACATTCAATCTTCTAAAAACCAGAAATAAAATATTCAACAAAAGATATAAAGTATTACATTCACCTACAACAAAAACCTCAAATTTTAAGATCATCCAACAAAAAAAGGGTAAATAGAAAAAACAGAGGAAAAGAAGAAAAGGTTAATAACAAGCCACCTTTCTTGTATGCACAAGCATAACAAAGAAGAGAGAACACAACGAAAGAAGAAAAAAAGAGGACCCAGCGAAGAAGAAGAAGAAGAAGAGAACCCATCGAAGAAAAGAAGAAAACACAACGAAGAACCTGAAGAAGAAGCCAACGTCTTTTCACTTTTTGATTGATTTTTTTAATCATTCTCCACCTAGAGGTTTTTTTTCACTTTCTAATCCCTTTTCAACACGTTTGGTCATCTTATATTGAAAGCTTTTAATTCCCTATGGGTATGCACACAGAAATATCATTTAATCAACAGTTGGAGTAAAAAAATACATAAAGCACATGAAGCCCACGCCTCACGCCTCGCAATAAAGTCCTCACCTCAGCGCCTAAGCTGCGCCTTGCACATGTTGTCTCGCCTCGATCTGTTCGAAGTGTAGGGCAATGCCTCATTACGCCTTGCGCTTAGGCATGCGTCTAAGTGCACTTTTTAAAACAATGATGGGTACAGCTTGGGTACCTTATGGGTACTTCGAGACATAAATGTAATTTTTTTTTAAATATATGAGTATCGGAAAAATTATATTGTGCATATTTGAAGTAACTATAAAATATAGAATACTTTTGCAATTATCAAAAATATAAAAAGTACTTTGGTTATGTTTACCATTACAAAAATACTTTAATTATTTGTTGAATTTAATTTTTTAATTGCTATATATCATATCCTACTAAAATATACCAATCAGTGTACATGTGATGTACAGGTGCCAGCATCCGTGCCCACACACATGCTTCTTATAGCCTGCATACATGCTGATACAACCTAATGGGCTAGTCCACATTTTGTTGTCAATAATATTCAGCTCTTAACCCCGCCGGGGTTGTTTAACAACTCCGCCAGTCCCAAGCCCTGGTAAAGGAGGAGGGTTGTGTATTAGGTAGCTGACAGCCAACACGTAAAAAAGTCACTCGGATCCTTTATGAAAATGAATCCTAC
Organism: Camellia granthamiana; assembly: GCA_036172215.1. Classification (NCBI taxonomy): domain Eukaryota; kingdom Viridiplantae; phylum Streptophyta; class Magnoliopsida; order Ericales; family Theaceae; genus Camellia; species Camellia granthamiana. The sequence continues at coordinate 108,632,112 of CM069915.1, read as the reverse complement.
TTTGAATCAATCAAATGCTAGGTCGTTCCCCTTAAGTGACATGTTGCGCCTACCTCTGGGTGTTTCAAGAAGTGAGTAAGGGATGCTGCATCAATGCCTGAGTGCGGTGAAAAATGGGCAAAAATTTTCACGTTTTTCTAGACGAGCGCAGATAAAGAAGCTAGTCCAAGACTATAAGTTTAAGGTAGCCACATGGAATGTAGGAACTTTAACTGGTAAGACTATAGAATTGGTAGATGTCATGATTAGGAGGAGAGTTAGTATAGCTTACGTACAAGAAACTAAGTGGACGGGTGAGAAAACTAGGGAAATAGAGGATACTGGTTTAAAATTATATTATAGTGGCAAGGATAGACATAAGAATGGGTAGAAATAATAGTTGCCAAGGGCCTTATAAAAAATGTAGTTGCAGTCATTAGAAAATGTGATAGAATTATGTTAGTTAAACTAGTTATTGGAGAGAATATAGTGAACGTTATTAATGCATACGCCCCCCAAGTAATATTAGATGATCAGACTAAGAGAGATTTTTTGGACCAAATAGATGAGGTATTACAAGAGATACTCGTAGAAGAGAACTTAATTATAGGTGGAGATTTCAATGGCCATGTAGGAATAGATAAACTAGGTTATGAGAGAGTACATGGTGGGTATGACTTTGGTGATAGAAATGAAGTTAGAGAGAGTATTTTAGATGTTACGTTGGCTTCTAACCTGGTCGTGGCCAATCCTATGTATAAGAAGAGAGAAGAGCATTTGATAACCTTAATAGTGAGTCAATTATGAGCCAAATAGATTACTTTTTAGCAAGAAAAATGGATCGTTTAAAATGTAGTGACTGTAAAGTGATTCCTGGAGAGAGCCTAACGTCTCAACATAGGATTTTGGAACTAGATTTATGTTTTAAAAAGCAATTCCAAGCTAGGAAGAATAGTGTGCGTCGTAAGACGAGATGGTGGGACCTAAAAGAGGATAAATTAGAAATATTTAAGAAAAGAATGGATAAAGAAGGTAATTGGAACTCGAAAGATGATGATAACACTATGTGGAACTCAATGATCAATTGTACAAGGAGAATCTCAAGGGAAGTCCTTGGAGAGTCAAAAGGAAAGGTACTCAACTTTAAGGAAACTTGGTGGTGGAGAGAGAAAATTCAAGCGGTAGGAAAGACGAAAAAAGAGTGCTTTAAAAAGTGACAAAAGAATAGAACTTAGGCAAATCTTAAGAGCTACAGATTAGCTAATAAAGAGATCAAAAAAGTAGTGTAAGAGGCTAAGTTGAAAGCCTATGATGACCTATATACTAAACTAGATAGTAAGGCAGGAAAGAAGAGAATATACAAACTTGCTAGAATAAGAGAGGAAAATAAGAGATTTTAATCCGGTTAAGAGCATCAAGAGTAAGGACTCTAAGGTGTTGGTAAAGGATGAAGAAATTAAGAAGAAGTGGAAGAACTATTTTGAGAAGTTATTAAATGAGGAACATGGAGGAAGGTCAAAAGGGGAGGATGTAGCCAGTAATAAGAAAAACCAAGACCACAAGTTCTATAACAAGATTAGGAATTTTAAAGTGAATATTGCACTTGAGAAGATGAAATCAAATAAGCCCTTAAGACCCGATGATATCCCTATTGAAGCTTGAAAATTTTTAGGTAAGAAGGGGATTGCTTGGTTAACTAGGTTATTTAGCAAGATTTTGTTGACTAATGCCAGAGGAGTGAAGGAAGAATATTTTAGTATCAATCTATAAGAATAAAGATGTCCAGAATTGCAACAATTATAGAAGAATCAAGCTGATGTGTCATTTAATGAAAGTGTGGGAGAAAGTGATGGAACGTCGATTGCGAGATATAACATAGGTGTCAGAGAATCAATTTAGATTTATGCCTGGTAGGTGAACAATGGAAGCAATCTATCTTTTGAGGATAGTAATAAAAAAATATAGAAAACAGAAAACAGACATTCATATGATTTTTATCAATCTTGAGAAAGTATATGATAGAGTGTCTCAGGATATAATCTGGTGGGTGTCAAAGAAAAAAGGGGTGACAAAAGATTACATTGATGTGATTAAGGACATGTATGAAGGTTTGGTGACCACTATTAGATCGTCGGCTGGAGAGACAAGTAAATTTCCAATTACTATGGGGTTATACCCCAAGGATCAACCTCAAGTCCTTTTCTTTTTGCTTTAGTTATAGATAAGTTGACGAGAAATATTTGAGATGATGCGCCATGGTGCATGCTTTTTGCAAATTATATCGTGTTAATGGATGAGACTAGAGAAAGAGTTAACATTAAGTTGGAGACTTCGAAAGAAGCACTTGAATTTAAAAGATTTAGGATAAACAGAACTAAGACAGAGTACATGAAGTGTAATTTAAATAACAATAACAATGGAAGCAGATGAGAAGTGAAAATTGATAACCCAGAACTACCTAAGAGTGAACATTTTTATAATTTAGGATTGATTATCACAACGGTTGGGGAGATTGGAGCGGATGTGGTCCATAGAATTAAGGCAGGTGGCTTAAGTAGATGAGTACGTCTAGAGTACTGTACAATAAATGAGTACCCACTAGACTAAAAGGAAAGTTCTATACAACAGCTATTAGACCAATGATGTTGTATGGGACGAGATGTTGAACAACTAAGAAATAACATGTAGATAAAATGAGTGTTGCTGAGATGATGATGCTAAAATGGATGTGTAACAAGACTAGAAGAAACAGAGTTAGAAATGAGTATATTCATGAATGGATAAGAGCAGTACCAATAGAAGATAAGTTGAGAGAAAATAGATTGAGATGGTTTGGTCATATACAACGGAGACCAACAGAACTAGTAGTGAACAGATGTGATATAGTGATAATAGTTGGAAGTGTTAGGAGAAGGAGCAGACCTAGATTGACATGGGTTAGTGTAGTAAATATAAATCTCCTTAATTTAACTAACCAAATGTCCGTTGATAGAGTCAAGTGGAGAACAAGAATTCATGTAGCCGATCATATTTGATGGGACTTAATGGTTTGATTTGATTTAATATTCAGCTCTTGCACAAATACTAGGTTGGATATCTCATGAAATTCTTATGCCTATCATCAATCCGCCAAGAAATTTAGGCGTTAACACATGGTATAAAATATATATATAGATATAGATATATTAAGAGTCAAGTGGAGAACAAAGATTCACATAGCCAATCCCATTTGATGGGACTTGAGGGTTTGGTTTGATTTAATATTCAGCTCTTGCACAAATACTAGGTTGGACATCTCATGAAATTCTTAGGCCTATCATCAATCCGCCAAGAAATTTCGGCATTAACACATGGTATAAAAAATATATATATATATAAATAGATATAGATATATTAAAAAGCAAACAACCCAAAAACGATACAACCATAGAGATCTAGGATCGGGCTAAGTCCTCATGCAAATAAACAGGAGAAGCATGTCGCGAACAAAAGAAACACAGAAAAACAAAGAAACAGAGGAGTAGACCTGTAGGGTACGAAAATGAGTAAAAAAGAAACTCATATCAGATTTTAATGAAACTAAAACTCAATTGCCTTGAGAAATTACTTTGAAATTATAAATAAATAAACAAAAACAAAGGAGTAGACCTGTAGGGTGCGAAAATGAGTGGTGGAGTTGTGGTGGAGAGAACGGGCGGAGCGAATGGCTGAATCCGTGGACTGGACGACAGTCCGTGGGAGATCCTCCGAGATGTACGAATGCCATGATGATGATGATGACGACGACGACGACGACGATGATTTCTCTTGCTCCTGCTTCGCTGTTTCTTCTCCAGTATTCGGAGAACCAGATGCTTCCCCCATTTTCCTTAAACTCCCCCTCTCTCTCCGATCTTTCCTTCTTCCTCGAGTACGGTACGCAATTTATCTGCTTCCTACCAATTTTTCTCGGGCCTTTTCTCAAATTAAGCCAAATTAGTAATCAATTTTTCCAATTACACCAAGGATCTCTAGAGTGTTCTTTTCCTAAAGTGGTGGATTGTGTGGTTGAGATTTAAAGTTAAAAAATTGATGTGACTTGTCATTAAATTTTAACTACACAATGCATCACTCTAAGAAACTTTAGAAAAAAAAAAAACTCTAGAGAATCCTTGCTCTTCCAATTAGGCCTAGGTTGGGCAGAATTCTCAAATTAAGTTAAAACGCGGTTATGAACTATACTTTCAGCGTTTTTGTACCTATCGTGCGGAAATTTTGTGACATCGTAAAAGCGTGTTTCTAAATCACGCTTTTAATAAAAAAAATTTCTGAAAACGTGATTGTGAACCACGCTTTTAACTAAAAAAAATTTCTTCTGAAAACGTGATTATGAACCACACTTTTACTATGTAAATTTTTTTTTCATAAAACGTGGTTTACAACCACGCTTTTACTGTGCTTTTAAATAAATTTTTTTTTTTTCAAAAAACCTGGTTCAATACAGTTTTTAAATTATTCATATAAAATATTGTCTTGTTCACAACCACGCTTTTACTACCGAAATACAATTTTTAAGGAAAGCATGACTACTCACTGTTTATTATTATTATTATTATTATTCAATCCACATTCTATAATTCGCTCAATCATCTTGTAGATCTCTATATATAAATTATTCATATAAAATATCGTATTAAATTTGTAATCTTAGCTACCAAATTTTATTATTTGAATATTTAAAAATCAATTATATAATTTAGAAATTATGTTTCACATCCATTATTTTTTTTTAAATGATAAAATTATATGTACGATTATCAGATCAATTTGATATTTACATAAATAATTTATACATTAAATTTTTAAAAAATAAACAGCATGCATTGTCTAAAGAGTAGTAAATTGTGTAAAAAATGTAAATTAAATATTTGCTTAATTTACTTGATATTTTTTAAATTGTTATTTAAATATAAAATTTTAAATAAATTTTTATTTTGTTATTTAATTCAAATATGATTTAAAAAATATCGATGATGGACAAAAATAAAAACAACAAATTAAAAATTAAAAATTAAAAAAGAAGAAGAAAATAATGGCCTCGAGACACGCACCCTCTCAGAGAACATTTTGCGCAGTTCGGAGAAATTTTGTCGGGGCTTTTCCCAAACTAAGCCCCTATGCGAATTTATTTCCCAAACTAAGCCTACTTTTGCAGATTTTTCGAAACTAAATATTTGTTGCCACGAAACATTTACATAAAACTTCACACAGCATATATAAAGTATCTAATTTGCTAATTACTACTACGAACAGGAAAACAAAATAAAGGTATGACTATAACACTTATAACACTTTAAAACGCCGTAGCTAGTTCAAACATAAGTATCCCACAAAAATAATTTGTGGAAACATTGAACATAACACAAAACATAAAATAAAGTGACGAATACAATACTTAACAGTTACATAGACAAATATTAGACAAACCTTTCACAAACTCATTGTCGAAAGAGTTATTTTAACACACACAACATATAATTATGGATAAGCTAATATAATTTAGCAGACAGATAAACGCCTAATCCTCGCTCAAATCGGCAATCTCAGAGTCCGAACAATCAGAGAGCTTAGGGTCAGAGAGAAGTGTAGGATCGTCCTTGATAGCCGCAGCATTTGGTGTTGTTCCGTTCTTCTTGGCATTTGACTTAAGTATAGATAGTTCCATATCGCGGGCTAACCTACGGCGCATTTGAGAAATCTCACGTCGAAGTCTTTCACATAGTCGATCAACATTATCTGGATCTTCCTTTTGGATCTGAACTGAACGTGCTTTCGGCACCTTCGGTCGATTTTCCCAACATAATCTTTCCATTTGCACTCGCTCTATAAATAGTGCGGGCCACTTCAGAAGTCTAGCGTCTGCTAAACCATATCCTGTTTGATTATTAGATGGATCCTCCACGAAACCACATGGATCTCGATAGTACTTGGGCATGACAAAATGTCGCTTCCCAAATCTATCATGATAAGCACAAGAGGCATCTAGCAAAGTAAATGGCGTTTCATCTTCAGCATCGCCACTTCCCCTTCCCGTTCCTATTCCTCGGTATGAACTCTCACCTCTTTCGAAATTCCTACCCCCTACGAGTCCCCTTCCCGTTCCTCTTCCTCGTCGTGAACACTCACCTCTGCGATTCTTACCCCCTGCCGTGAATCTATACTCCATTTGACTTTTTCTCAATAGATGAACAATAGTTTCCTAGGGTGAACTGAGTGGAAAGGTTGTGTGTTTACCATCACTCCTTCAGTCCTTTATATAGTTGTTTGTCAACACTATTGCCATGTGGTCGTATTAATCTGACTTAGATGGATTCTGAAATGTAAGGAAAAAACAAAGCATCTAAGTCGCGCTGCACAAAGTCACATGCATCACTGCATGTGACGAAAAAAGTCACAACATATATAACTGACAAAATCATAAAGTCACATGTATCACTGCATCATTACATAAAGTCACATGCATCACTGCACCACTGCATCACTGCACAAAGTCACATGCATCACTGCACAAAGTCACATGCATCACTGCATCACTGCACAAAGTCACATGCATCACTGCATCTGAGGAAAAAAGTCACATGCATCACTGCATCGCTGCACAAAGTCACATAGCATCTGAGGAAAAAACAAAGCATACAATTTATTATGTCTGTTAAAGTCACTGCATCACTGAGAAATATTTGACGTATCACTGCGCCGAGCTACAATTTATTATCGTACCATAGCTACTATGCCCATATGAATTCTGCGATTCATAATGGGATGAGGGGTTGTCAGAACAAAACAACAAAACAATTAGACCCTTTGTGTTTAAAAAGCCACCCTATGTAGCTCAAAATAGTTTCACAAACGTTGAAGATAAAATATTATAGAGTTAGAATGTATTGAAGATTAATTTGTAGTAGAGTTAGAATGAATGGGTTTTTCGATGTATAAAACTTGAAAGTGTTACAGATAAAAGCTAGCCTAGTATGCAGACAAAAACAACACCGACTTAAATGAACACATAGTTAACTTCAAATTAAATTGGTCAAATTTCTCCAATTAAATTAAATGAAATATGTAAGATGAAAAGTGAAATTAAATATATTGTCAAGGCAAAATAAATTGAATTATATTTGTAAGCGGAAAAGTGAAATTAAATTTCTAAGCGGATTTGAACTTTGCTTAAAACCTTCAGATATGCATTGAGTAGTGAATAAAAGTCGAAGTGACAACTCGTATAAAGTTGATGCATAGTTGTTCAGGTCATAAAAGCTGACGTGACAACTCTGATGCATAGTTGTTTACAATAATTTCAAACATACAGCTACCATGTATAATGGCTTTGTAACGCTTATACATAAGTTATCAATAGGAAGAGAAATTTGTAACGAATCTTGACATGTGTACTTATAAATGTAGTTATTTCATAAACTTCAGGTTCATATAACAAATAGTTAGATGAACAACAACATTGTCTTACACTCCAGTAACAAAGATACGACACAACATACAAACATATATGAAAGATAAAGGTGTTTGATTTCTCATTCCTCATCTGACATGTAGTAGTCAGAGAGATATTTTTCATTGTTTAAGACATTATTTCGCTCAATCACTATCAAATCTCTGTTGCTTGCTTCTGCCATTTCGGTGGCTAGTTGAAGCATGAAATGTCGACATCTCTGCATCAACATTCTGTTGTTCTCCTTTTTAATTCTGCTAACTGCTTTTTCATAGTCACTCACATTTCGTCTAGCCATGGTCAATGAACGACGATGAGGTACCGGTGCCCTAAAGTTACGTAGATCATTAAACAATCCTTCTTACTCCGTTACCCTGAACGCCCATTCTGCTCGGATACCAGCATAATAATCCTTCGGACTCGAGTACTTTTCACTCTTGTAGTCATAAGTAAATGGAGAGAGTAGCCACACTTTCGGATTTCTTTGACGGCGTGAACTTCCTGCACCTCTTGAAGACATTGTTCATAAAATAAAAAAATTAATAATAATAGTAATTGTAGATATATTACTATTGTTATGACTTGAACAAATATCATACTGGGGGTAACGCTATTTATAGACATCATACTGGGGGTTAACTAGAGATGACTTGATGACGATAATTAAGTTGGGGCACTATGGAAGAAGTGATACCCGTGATATTATTTTATCTTATTCATTTCATGCAATCCTAAGTACCCGTGACTTTGTGTACCTGTGATGTAGTCACGGACGTGGTTGTCAGATAAAATCATAATTGTAGTGAGTTGTCAAATTAATCAGTAATGCAGTGAGTTGTCAGATCGCCACATTAAACTATTTTTTCATGCTTGCTTTTTTAATACAGCAAGTAGTCACTTCGAACTGACGATTTTAGTATGAATTGGTGTTTTCAAAAAATTATAAATTAAATCAAAAAATGAAACAACAGGTTTAATTTTCTTTGTTTTAAAGTAATACTATTCATAAACAACTATGAAACAGAATGCAAGTAAATACACAACTTTCCAACTCACTTTGACCTACAAAACTATCATTGATTTTTTCGCCAAAACAATGTTCAAAACACAAATGAAACAAAATAATAAAATAGCCACCTGATATGTAAAGAAAATTGGCACTGCAGCCTATATTTATCTTATTTTCACTTAACGAAACTTCACAGTCATCCCCTTTTCTCCTCTTTGCATTTTCTGCTTCTTTTTGTATTCGGTAAATTACACTTCACTCATTTATATAATTGTTCATCAACACTACTGCCATGTGGTCGTATTAATGTGACTTAGATGAATTCTGAAATGTGAGGAAAAAACAAAGTATCTAAGTTGCGCTGCACAAAGTCACATGCATCACTACATGTGAGGAAAAAAGTCACAAAGTATATAATTTACAAAGTCAGATGCATCACTGCATCACTGAATCACTGCATGAAGTCGCATACATCACTGTATCACTGCACAAAGTTACATGCATCACTGCACAAAGTCACATACATCACATGCATCACTGCATCTGAGGAAAAAAAGTCACATGCATCACTGCATCGCTGCAGAAAGTGACATAGCATCTGAGGAAAAAACAAAGCATACAATTTATTACGTCTGTTAAAGTCTTTGCATCACTGATGAATGTTGGACATATTACTGCGCCGAGCTACAATTTATTATCGTACCATAGCTATTGTGCCCATGTGAATTTCTGCAATTCATAATGGGATGAGGGGGTGTCAGAACAAAACAACAAAACAATTAGACCCTTTGTGTTTAAAAAGCTACCCTATGCAACTCCAAATAGATTCATAAACCTTGAAGATAAAATATTATAGAGTTATAATGTATTGAAGATTAATTTGTAGTAGAGATAGAATGAATGGGTTTTTCGATGTATATAACTTGAAAGTGTTACAGATAAAAGCTAGCTTAGTATTCAGACAAGAACAACACCGACTTAAATCAACACATAGTTAACTTCAAATTCAATTGGTCAAATTTCTTCAATTAAATTAAATGAAATATGTAAGGTGAAAAGTGAAATTAAATATATTGTCAAGGCAAAATAAATTGAATTATATTTGTAAGCGAAAAAATGAAATTAAATTTCTAAGCGGATTTGAACTTTGCATAAAAGTCGAAATTAAATTGCTTAAATTTCAGATATGCACTGAGTAGTCAATAAAAGTCGAAGTGACAACTCGTATAAAGTTGATGCATAGTTGCTCAGGTCATAAAAGTTGACGTGACAACTCTGATGCATAGTTGTTTACAATAAGTTCAAACATACAGCTACCATATGTATATGTAGTCTAAATATCGCATCATACCACAACAAAAATTTTATAGCTATTTCGAGCGATATCATCATGAGATATACGGTGGTTGATCTATATTCAGCAATGGGTCACTATTGGGTTGCAGATGGAGATAAATTTCGATACCCATTAAATCCAAATTTGCGTTACTTACATGCCGCCGTCAATACCATGAGAGCTGAGTGGGAATTTCGCATAACTCGAGCAAACGTTCTCGTTGAGCTATGTCGTGAAGTTAATATTAAATTTTCTCGCCGGTTAGCCATGTGTATGCCAACTGACACTCCACAGTTGTTGCAAAGGGCATTGCATCGTATCCGCGACGAAGTTAATCGCATGACCCAACGTTTGCAAAGGTCTGAATTAATGAAGACCGCAAATGAGCGTGCCGAAGATGGGTTAATGGATGATGCACACTAGTACTTCACCTGGAGCATGGATGTTATGTATGAATCTGATATTGAGATGTCAGATGATGATGATAATGAATGAAATTGTTTGGATGAATGACCAAACCATTTATCTTGTAATGGATTTGTAATGCTTATCCACGACTTATCAATGAAGGGAGAAATTTCAATAGTTTTTTAATAGTTCTTGTAATTCTACAAATAACAAATACCGTTGCTTTCTCTCCGTTATTGTTATTTTGAAGAACGCTACTTGAACTAGGCTTTCTTGATTTCATGCATTATTGATGTGGAATGTAATGATGATATTGAATGAACTTGGTTGCATGTATGACCAAATGTTTCATTCAGTATAATGGCTTTGCAATGCTTATACATGAGTTATCAAGAGGAAGAGAAATTCGTAACGAATCTTGACATGTGTACTTATAAATGTAGTGATTTCATAAACTTCAGATTCAAATAACAAATAGTTGAAATACATCTGTAAGCTAGATGAATAACAACATTGTCTTACACTCCAGTAACGAAGATACGACACAACATAGAACATTGTTTAAGACATTATTTCACTCAATCACTGTCAATTCTCTGTTGCAAAAAATTCTCTGTCAATTCTCTGTTGCAAAACATTGTCTTACACTCATTATTTCGCTTATTCATGAGTTATCAAATTGGTGTTTGCAAAAAAATTATAAATTAAATCATAAAATGAATCAGAGGCTTTAATTTTCTTTGTGTTAAAGCAATACTGTTCATAAATAACTATGAAACGGAGTGCAAGTAAATACTCCTAAGTGTCTTGAAATGCCCATGAGTTAAGTTACATGAGATAAAATCGAAATAATTTTCTCAATCGCAAACAACACTGTGAAACACACCCACAGCGAAGTACCTACATATAGAACATGTACCTCAGTAAAAAACTAATGTTGCTTGGGGTTCTTCGAATAATGAGAGGAGTAAAGTTGAAATACAATCTCAAACTGGGCATGAGAATGAGTCACCCACAGTCAAGTAAGAAGATGTTGAGCATGTACCTCACTCAAAAACTTCTGCTGCTTGAGGTTCTTCGAATACTGAGGGGAGTACAGTTGAAATACAATCTCAACCCAAGCATGAGAATGAGTCACCTACAGTCAAGTAAGAAGATGTTGAGCATGTACCTCAGTCAAAAACTTCTGCTGCTTGGGGTTCTTCGAATACTGAGAAGAGTAAAGTTGAAATACAATCTCAAACCGGGCATGAGAATGAGTCACCCACAGTCAAGTAAGAAGATCTTCAGCACGTACCTCAGTTAAAAACTTTTGCTGCTTGGGGTTCTTCGAATATTGAGCGAAGTAAAGTTGAAATACAATCTCAAATCGGGCATGAGAATGAGTCACCTACAGTCAAGTAAGAAGATGTTGAGCATGTACCATAGTCAAAAACTTCTGCTGCTTGGGGTTCTTTGAATACTGAGGGGAGTAAAGTTGAAATACAATCTCAAACCGGGCATGAGAATGAGTCACCCACAGTCAAGTAAGAAGATGTTGAGCATGTACCTCAGTCAAAAACTTCTGCTGCTTGGGGTTCTTCGAATACTGAGGGGAGTAAAGTTGAAATACAATCTCAAATCGGGCATGAGAATGAGTCACCCACAGTCAAGTAAGAAGATGTTGAGCATGTACCTCAGTCAAAAACTTCTACTGCTTGGGGTTCTTCGAATACGGAGAGGAGTAAAGTTGAAATACAATCTCAAACCAGGCATGAGAATGAGTCACCCACAGTCAAGTAAGAAGATGTTCAGCACGTACCTCAGTCGAAAACTTCTGCTGCTTGGGGTTCTTCGAATACTGAGGGGAGTAAAGTTGAAATACAATCTCAAACCGGGCATGAGAATGAGTCACCCACAGTCAAGTAAGAAGATATTGAGCATGTACCTCAGTTGAAAACTTCTGCTGCTTGGGGTTCTTCGAATACTGAGGGGAGTAAAGTTGAAATACAATCTCAACCCAGGCATGAGAATGAGTCACCCACTAATATCAGGAGTTGTAATAAAAATAGCCAGTCCAATGGTGGCAATGAGTCGGCTGTTGACAAAAATCAGATTTTGGGGAACGACACAACGTCAAAGGCAAATGGTTGAGGGTCCAGTATAGGGAGTTGGGGTTCTTCGAGTGAAGAGGGCCACAGTGATGATAGGAATGGAGGAATGTGGGGTTGGCAAATCAAAGAACTTGGGTGCTAGAGAAACTATTTATTATTACAGAATTTGGGTCTAGTTGGAGGGTTAATCTATTCTATTATTAAAGGGGAACACCAATTTTGGTGTCATCAATCTGAAGCCTGACTTACAATTTTTTTTCTATTTTTCCTAAAATGACCATAACTTGTTAAATAATCTGTTATTTTAACTTATATCAAATAGCTTCCACGTTTCCACTTCCCACATTTTAGAAACTGCTGTGTAGTTCCATGTTTCACCATCTTCTCTTTTTTTTAATTGTTTATTTTTTTTATTTTATATTTTAAATTTATAACAAACTGTTGTATAAGTTCTACAGTTCATCATCTTCACTCTATTGAAAAACTAAAATTTGTTTCTTTCTTTTTTTTTTTCAGAAAGACTATTCAAGTATTAAAGAACTTTTTTCTTTCTTTGTTTCTTTCTTTTTTTTTGGGGGGGGGGGGGGGGGAAGCAGAGTATATAAAATTTGTGTTTTTGTTTTCTTAATGTTGTATGTGTGTGTGTGCGTACGTTGTTTAAAAAAATCAATGTTCTTCAAATTTTTATTATATTATCAGGTTCTGTACCTTTTTTTTTTTTTTGGTAGTCTTATGTTATCTGAAATTTGTGTGTTTGTATTTTTAAAAAAAAAATTGTTCTTAAATTTATCATTATGTTATCAAATTCTTTGGAAAAAAAAGTACAGAATAATAAATAAATTTTATGTAATTATTTATTTTGTGTTTTTTGTAAAGAAGTAATTATGTAGTTAAAAAAAATTATTTTAAAAAAAAACTGTATGAAAAATTATATAGTTTATTATTGTAAAATGAAAATCCACATGGTACCAAATGCAGCACAACTTGAATCTCTTATGTATATAACCACCCTGTTTAAATCCATTGTGACATCATGATTTGAATATTTGAAGTATTTAGGAAATCATCAAAATAAGTAAGAATAAAAAATTGTAAAATTATATTTTCGAATAAATAAGTATGACATATTTACATCCTCTGTACAAGTTTGATTTACAAAAACTATAACAAAAACTATAAATAAAAAAAAACTATACACTCCATATCACACCCGCTAATGCCCTAACCTGCCCCCAGTCCCACAACCCTGACCGTGGACCTCTCTTCTCGGTCTCCTGCGGTAGACTCTTTGAATATCTGGCTCCCCCAATCGTAAATACGTATCCAGTGGCACTCCCTCCCTTGCATGTGGCCCTCCACTGACTGCCTGTGGAGCCTGTGAGTGTAACCCCCCCTCTCCTGCATGTACTGCCGCTGATCTTGCCTCTAGCCGAAGATCGGATACTGCTGTGAGCTGTGAAACTCCCTCATCTGATGCAACTGTATCACGATCTGCAGCTGGACCTCGACCTTGACCTCGACCTCTGCCTCTGCCTCTGCCCCGCACCCCGACCTTGGCCGCGACGTCCGCCATGACCATAACCTCGGCCTCTCCCTCGCGCTCTGGGGGGGCCTCAATATGGGCCTGATCCTCAACATGGGAGATGTCAGTGAGAACTGCATCATGTGTACTCATGGTCGCGGTCGAACTAGTCCCCACAAAAGTAGGTGTATGTAGTGTGGGACTATGTGATGTACATATATCAACCTCAACACTACAAACACCTGAATTGTCTAGTGGTGGTAACTGGATGGGTGGGGTAACAACGCCATGTATGTATTGGGGCGGTGTCCAATCGGGGTCAGCTACATAAGGTATGCCAGTATGCTGGGTAGGAAGTACGTGGAGGGAATCTGGAGATATGTATGGGGTAGCATGTGGTGGGGTGACTGATGTCCAAGGAGCTGATATAGGCGGCGTTGAAGTGGAAGGCGCTGACGTGGACAGCGCTGATATGTCTAGAGCAGCTGCTGCACTGTGTACACCGTAGTGGCCAAAATTCAGACGATCTCCCCGATGGGCAAGTTGGATCGCCTCATACAATAATTCTTGGATCTCTGCAACTGCCTGCAAGGCATACTGTCTATCACGTCTGAAAATGGCGTCCTCAGCCAAGTGATATGACCTCCCAACTCCAACCACCTGAACAAAAATTTAGACGTATTAGGCTACAGTTGACTCAAAGTAAATCAATTATGATCTTAATAATTATCTGACACATACTATGATACTCACCAATGCCTCAAGATAGGGCCCAACTCCCTGATATCCAGACTCAGACAAGTGGCTTGGATTACCGACTAGTAGGTGTGTATGTCACCGATACCATAACATGTAAGGGTCAGAAGAGGGGAGCACCTCATCGTTGCAGTTAGCCTGTACAATACTGTCCCGACGGGCATCCCACAACTATATATATCACATATAAAACACACTCCAGTCAGTGCCAGCTCGGCCACGCTTATCAGTGACGTGCAACCGCCACTCGGTGTCGAACCGATTCGGCACGGACTGGACCCGACCAAACTGTCGGAGGACACGATGGGGGAGATGCCACTCAACCACGTCAAAACAAATAAGTGGCACTCTCGCCATCCATATCTCTTGACCTAGTCGGCAGTAGTCAGGGAGCGTACTGAGGACCCCAGCGTAAGGCTGCCAGATAAACTACAATAATGACAAGTATATTAAAATTCACTCGTGAACTCAAAACATATACAATGAACAAGACAACTAAAATTGAGAGCAAAATTTCATACCTTGCCTTCGATCATCCGGTCGAGCTGGTCTCTATAAACTACGACTACGTAGGTCGAGATGACCTCGTGGCCCAAGTCAACCCTCCACCAGCTACCTCGAAGTCCGGGTGGCAACTGCGTGTCTCCCTCACCCATGGGAAGCTCACTAGGACTAACCACTTGCCGCCTAGACGAGGCAATGCGAATCAATCTCTCCCACGCCCAAATCTGCAATAGTTTGAACACAATTACAACATTGATATATATCATACAATATGAATTGACATGTAATAAAATTCTTACTAACCTGTAGCAAGACAAGTGGTCCTCTAATCTCCCTCGCACCCACCTGAGCTGCTCGACATAGCATCCTATACAAGCATGCCAGAGCCGCGCTACCCCAGCTGTACTGGCCAATCTCGTCAATGTCTCTCAGCAGTGGCAAGTACATCAGCTTGAGCAGGTTCTGTGACTTATTAGGGCGAAGTACCCCCCCAATAAGCCACAGAATAGATGCTCGGGCATGCTGCTGTACCAACTCATCTAGAGCATGATCTGGAAGAGGAGCAAACTGCTCAGCCAGCCACCTCACCCTCAGTTTACTTGTCTGTAAGTCTGCAAGTGTAGGAGCTACTCTCAATAGCTCAGCACATAGGGCTATCCACTGCTTCCTCATCAATGATGGGTCAACTCCAGTAACTGCTCGCCCATCAATTCGTAGACCATATAGGACAGATACGTCCTGCAATGTGACGGTGGCCTCTCCGATCGGGAAATGGAATGTATGAGTCTCTGTGCGCCACCTCTCGACGAGAGCAATGATGAGCGGGTGGTCCAGTCTAATATGCCCGATACGGTAGGCACCATAGAATCTTGCGCGTAGTATATATTGCAAGACTCTATGGTCCAACGGATGCTCCCATAAGCTAGAATCTGCCTGACGGCAGGTCAACACGGTACGTGCCTCGTCCTGCATAACAAAATGACTAGTTTAAATAATAGCATTATCACGTAATATAAAACAAAATGCAGGGTATTTTAATTGTAAGCGTAAAGTCCAACAAACGTTATTGCATACCGGACGCTCCCATATACTGTCAGCCTGATGTGGCTGACTGAAAAGTGGGACCTCCTCAGGTACATGTGCCATAAAGCCTGTATAAGTGAAATACTAGATAATAATAATACAAATCTCATTTAATCATAACAGGAAAACTATAATTATTCCATAAATTACGATTTGTAAAAGAAAAGTATACTCAGCTATTTCAAAATTTAAATTTGTGTGATACTATATATGGAAGCAATTCACTAAAATTTAATTAATTTTTACCAACTTAAACCTTTATTGGTTAATTGTAATTTAACTATAACAATTAAACTCTAATTAATTCCATACATGACGACTTCAAAAAAAAAAATGTGCTCGGTTATTTTAAAACTATAAATTTCTATGCCACTAACATGGAAGCAATTCACTAAAATCTAATTATAATCATAAAAAAAACTCTAATTATTCCATAATTTATGATTTTTAAATATATATATATATATATTTGTACTTTAAGATTTAAAATTGTGTCATTAAATATGAAAAAAATTCAACAGAACCTACCGTTATGTATGCTATAACTAATATAGAAATCTTTTCGAAAATAATTTTAGGGCCTCAGTTACATAAGCTTAATAATGGCCATGAACATAGTGTAGCAACATGTGGATAGTTTTCCTACATAAATATTTGCTAAAAAATTGAATGAGAAATTTTTTTTTTCCCAATAATAGGTTGATGATTACATTTATGGCATATTTGACAAAACTGAAATATTGATTTTGTAATGCTAGAAGTTTGAATAAATTATAAAATTTTTAAATTACATAAATTTATTCATAAATTGTAAATGTGAACAATGGTTGCAGCATTCGAAAATATTAAATTTATTTATAAATATTAAATTTTCAAATGGTAGAAGAACTATGTGATTAAGTATAGAATTTTGTAATACACATTTTCAATCAAGTACACAGTAAAAAACTTAGGGCTATGTGGTACAGTTAAATGTTTTTGCATATATGTTTAGTTTAATTTATTTGCTTAGTATGTTAGTTGTAATTTTTTTTTTAATATAAAACAATTACAATATATAAAGACTTAAAAATTAGAAATGATCTATTACAAATAAAAAATGATCTATTTAAATGTACGACTCCGTTTACAAATAAAGAATTAAAAAATAAAGAATTAAATGATCTATTACAAATAAAGAATTTCAAAATGATTTATTACAATATGTAAGTATTACATAGTCTTCATCGACCAAGTTGCGCCGGACATGTTCGCCTGTCATGACCTGTCTGCTGGCACTCACTGCAACGAGCGATCAAATGCCTATCTGATATATCCATCTCATTCGGAATACGGGACATAGATGTACGACCCCGTTTTACTTCTCGCAGACGAAGTACATTAGGCATTAAGGTTCACTGCGGATCATCCCAATAATCTTGATGTGGTATTGGATTGAATTTAGTTTCCTAAACCCTCATGCAGACAGGAAGCCTATATACTGGATCAACGTACTCGAATGAATTGTCACTGTATTCAGACATTACAGCGAGCATATGGGAACATGGATAGTGTCTTATCTCATATTTCCCACAACTGCACGTGGGTTAATTCATCTGCACAATCTGTGTATTGCGACCTCGTCCATGGCGAAAAGAATGTTGCACCTCAAATACGCGGCGGGGCCTATCAGACAATATTGATACAAAACTAATCAAGTTCATGTTTTTAGGTGTAATTAACTTAACAACATAATAAGAACAATTTAGTTCACATTACAAACTAACATGTCATACGCTATCAACTTGAAAGTATTTTCCCTTGCGATGCCCTCCTCTATAGTTTTTTGCATCTCTCTAGGGTATTGGAACTCATTCCATACATCTGTTTCAGCTTGGGCTCCCATCTCGTCAAAATATTTTACGAGCCGTCGAAATGTAAATTCAACCATGTAACAACCCTCATTTTGACTTAGCCATGCTTGCATACATTCCTGTATGATCTTGTCTTGTGATGTTGCAAATCTTGGTTATCTTGTTTTGTCTTGCTTTGTTTAAAGTGTTGCTTGCATGATTTGTTCCTTGCTTGGTGTGCAGCCGAGGTCATCTTGAGCTTAGTTCACCTCTGAACCTTTGTACTTAGAACTATTTTGGAACCACTTGGTTGACCTCCATCTTCACCCCGAGCATGTTTGCCGAGATGTCACTATCTGGGCCGAGGAGTTCGGAACCAAGGCCGAGGAGTGTATCATCTAGGCCGAGATGTTTTGCACTTAGTGATCTTTTTCCTTGGGCAGGTATGGCCTAGACCGAGGTGTGACACACCCAGGCCAAGGTGTGGCACAGCTTAGTCAAGTGTCGTCCTCCCTAGCCGATGTCCTTGTTACCCTGTTGCCGAAGCTTTGACTTTAGCTGATGTCCTTGCTTGCCGATGTGTCTTGCCTTAGCTTGTTGCATA
Source organism: Camellia granthamiana (assembly GCA_036172215.1). Classification (NCBI taxonomy): domain Eukaryota; kingdom Viridiplantae; phylum Streptophyta; class Magnoliopsida; order Ericales; family Theaceae; genus Camellia; species Camellia granthamiana. The sequence continues at coordinate 108,613,500 of CM069915.1, read as the reverse complement.
CGCTTTGTCATAGACTTGTCTTGTCAATCAGTCACCTTTTTGAGTTGAACCAACCCGGTGGCGCCACGTGTCCGAGCTGAAGGTTAAGTCAGCCGACAGGCCTAAAAACATATCATTTTGTATCATTTTGTTGTAAGTCTTTGTTCTTGAAGAGAGAAAAACTCTAGAAGAGGGAGAAGGAGTTTTAGAGTGAGAGAGTAGAGTTTCGAGTTGATCTTTGGAGTTTGAGCCGTTAGATTCGAGCTTTGAGGTAAGAATCTTAATCTACTCTGGTTGTTGTTATTGATCATCTAGCTGCATTGCATGATCGAATCTGTTTTGCACGCCATGCATTGATTTGAAGTTGGTTTTGGAAGAGAAAATAATGTTCATGTGTTCTTGAAGAAAAGTCTCATTTTGATCCGAAAGTTTGGAACAAGAACCATGTTTTTGTGTTTGTTCTTGCATGATCTTCTTGTATGGGTACCCAGGTCCATGTTTTTGAACTCATGGCATGAAATCTCAGATTTTGTAACAAGTTATGATCTTTGCATTCATCTTCTTCACGACCATGTTCTTCATGTTCTTCAAAGGGAAACCCAGGTTTTCCTAACCTTGCTTTTGAATGTGGCCATCGGGACCGCACCTCAGCAAGGAGGTGTGGGACCCCGGCAAAGACCTGGTTGGTACCCAGTGTGTTTTCATGAGACGGAAAGCAGTGTTTAAACTCCCAGCATGTTTTGCTTTGTTATTGACTTGGATCTGGTGAGAATGCCGGGATCATTTGCATGCCTGTAAAGCTTGTTTTGAGAATGTGGTTGCCATGTGATTGTAGGTCCTTGATCTTCACTTCGAGCCTACACCCGAGAAGAACTAAGTGAGTGGTATTTTTAATAAAGCTATGTTATACTATTTTGATAAATCTTGCTTTGCTTTGTTTTGATGAAAGTATTTGTTAAGCATGAATGATTAGCTCTATTTTGATGTATCAAGTATAAGCTTTGGTTTGATGTCATCTTTGAAAAGTCCCTTGTGCTGGAGGACTCTAAACTTTCGCAGCACTAAGTATAAAAGTCCCTTGTGCTGGAGGACTCTAAACTTTCGCAGCACTAAGTATAAAAGGATACGGTCCTTTCTTGGAAAGACTATCGTGTTAAAGCGGGCTACGGGCCTAAGTAACACAAGACCATCGTGTTAAAAAGAGCTACGGGCTTAAGTAACACAAGTCCCTTGTGCTGGAGGACTATAAACTTTCGCAGTACCTTTGACTAATCGATTACGGATCGTGCAGTCTTTGTTTTGCCACTGACGGTTTACCGCGTGGATTTGTTTGTTCGGAAAGCTTGATTTGTGTTTTGCCGATGTCAGTAAGCATCCCTTGAGACTTGTAAGACTTGATAGATGAATACGGTTCATCTCTTGTTTTGATAAAGCTTTGATGTGTTTTGCTATGAAAGGATCTTGACTAATATTCGTATGGTTTTGGCATGTTTTGTTTTGTAAAGACTTCGGCTATATTCATGCAAAACCTTTATTACTAGTACCATTCACTGAGTATCCAAGCTCACCCTCTCTATATATATGTAGGTGATGAGCAGGACGGTGGCGACGCCTAGATGTGTTTTGCAAAGCTCGTTTTTGGATTGTGTTTATGTCGGCTTGACTCATGCTTTTACGTCGGCATTTTTGTGTTTATGTCGGCTTTGTATTTACGTCGGCAAATCTTGAAAATTATGCTTCTTGGCCTGTAATCATTGTATTTGTATATGTCGGCTTGAGAAGCCTTTTGATCAAGATGTAATACGTATTTCATTTTGCTTATATTCAAGTTGTAAAGCCATGCAAGGATATATGTCATTATATTTGATCTATGCACAGCTCTTATGGACCACGTGTATTTTGATTTATTGCTTCCGCATCTGTGAGCCCCATATATTATACTCTGATTGTGTTTAAATCTTTGAAAGTTGGCCTTCGGTAATCACGGGCTACTGGCCATCACGACGCCATTCTACTAGGGGCGGTTTGGGGTCGTGACAAACCATAGCTGAGATAGGTAAGTTCCTTGCACCTTTCAAGACGCTGTTGAAGCACTCTGCATCATTTCTGGTCAATACCCCCCACCGATATCCACCGTCATACGCAAGGGCCCACTCCAACAGGATTCATCTTGTGGACCCAATCGATGGCATCTTGGTTAATAGCCTGTATCTGTTCTAACTAAGCATTACACTTTCATCGTTGATGAGCACTCCCCGCTTTTCATAGAAGTTATTTCAGCTCCTTATTTTTGAACTTTGTGTTAAAGTTACTACAAACATGTCGAAGGCAGTGCCGATGATATCCAACAAATTGGAGTGAGGGATTCAGCCAATGCCGCCTCACAGCAGTTAATATACTCTCAGCTCGATCAGATATCAAAGTCACTCCCTGTCGGTCCATGACAATATGTTCCTTGATATTTGAAATGAAGAACGACCAAGACTCCAAACTCTCCTTGTCGACAACAGCGAATGCAAGCGGTAATACTTTGCCATTGGCAGTGACAATCGTTGCTACAAGCAACACACCAGTGTATTTACCGTATAAGAATGTATCATCTATGGTTATAACAGGCCTACAATATTTGAAGCCATCGATGACGGGTTTGAAAGACCAGAAAACAAAGTGGAAGACGGGCATAATGGTTGTACTTTCGGTATATCTATGCTTCCATTGAACAATGGTGCCAAGATTAGATATCTGTAATGCATGCATGAATTTAGGCAACTGCCTATATGATTCATTCCAATCCCCGAATACCATTCTAATTGCCTTTGCCCTTGCATGCCACGCTTTCTTGTATGATATACTATAGTTCATGGTCTTTTTGATATTTTCGATGACATTCTTAATTGGCATATCAGGTTCATTCTGCATACAACAATCAAATATGAGTTGGATTATTTTGGTGTGAACACTATAAACAAACAAATATGTATATATATGTAAACATTTATTTTTTATACTCACCGTAACTTGTCCCAAAAGATAAGAAGCAATGTAATTGGAGCTAATATTAGTGTGGTCCCTGTTCATTCGTGGGTGTAAACAATGGTGAGGACCCATGTACTGCTTTATTTCAAAAAGACCATGTTTCCTACTAAGAGATGCACGCAACCACCATCTGCAATCATGCTTGCAAGCAGACACCCAAAGGTCTCGCTTGGAGGTTACGACTTTATACTCTCGATTATTTGTTGCATGGTACAATTTCACAGTATGTACAAAGTTGCTTCTTATCAATGAAAACCATCCCTTTGTCCAACTCTGGATTTTCAGTGTTCTAGATCCGGTTACGGGGAACAACATCACGGCTACTCATGTCAAAATCACCACCCATGTGAATGTTCTCATAGAAAGGAATTTTAGGTCTAGGTGGAATGGGGGCATTTTCAAGGTCGACGGGAGCGTCGGCATCATCTTCTTCATCATCGTCATCTGATTCGCCCAATAAATTTTCTTCATCACACATTTCATTCTCATCATCATCTAGGGCGACATCAGGACCGTACATGTCATTATCAGCAAACTGCACATAGTTCACTGTTTCAGCCATATTACCAGCAACTTCAACTGGAGTGGTATGATGGCTACAGGTGGGCACATCTTCTGTGTTAGTGTGAAATTCATAATCATATCCACCACGTGAACTTGATTCTACACCATGGCCCTCAAATGTTTGTTGTGTGTAGCCCACTGCATAGCATTGATCTAATTCATACATAGGAGACTGAAACGCTGTCGTGTCAATCCCATGTGTCAGCAATGTAGTGAACGGACGAGACTCCATTTGTGTCATATTCGGGACATTGTGTACAACCTCTTTATCAATGTACACTTCCAAACAATTTGGTGGTTGGAAACTTGCACCGATACTTAATACGGTGTTCAACGCCTCATCGTCATTGATCGGTAATATCTTGTATTTGCTGATTGCTTGCCATTGGTGATAAGGATATCTACATTTGAAGTTCAATCGGACACTTTCCCCATAACTTGCCACCTTGGACATGAACATCTTCTCCAAATTGCTAAGCGTGGTGCCAAGTTGCACCCCATATATCCCTTTCGGCTCAGCATCATATGACACACCTTCATCGGGATCCCGAATTATGTTTCCGCCCCAGTAGAAGATAATTGGAACAGTCTCCATATACTTGCTTCAATGAAACAAAAAACATTAAAATATTAACAATATACTTATATCGGATTTTACGTCTAAAAGAATTATATGAATTTTAACTCATTCAATTACAATTACTTGTGAAGCAAGAACTTAATTTAAGTAATCAGAATTTGTAATCCAACAATCATTATTGATTTTTTAATTAAAATATGAGTTAAAATAATGATTATGTTTTAGATTTTTTAGCTTTATAAGAAAAAAGCTTACAACACATAAAGATTAACATCATACTCTTGTGTTCTGCTTTTTCCATTATTTATTACGATTAACATCATGCTCTTGTGCACGATAAATGTAAATTTTTATTTTTCTATGTTTCTTCTTCTTTGTTTTGGTAATATTTTAGTGTTGATTTGATTTTTGTAAATTCACCTGCTTTATTTTTGTGTTGGTTATTTGAATTTGTTTAGGCGGACACTTGGTGAAAGGGAGTTGTGGGAGTCAAAAGACAATTTATATTTTCCTATAAGTGACATTTATATCATAAGTGACATTTTCATATAAAAAGTAGCCCTCTCATTTTTGTCAATTTATATTTTCCAAGGTAGAAGGAACTGTAGAGGTGAAACATTACTTCAACACAACTAAACATTACTTCAATTTATATTTTCTCGCATTTTTACTTTTGTCTCTATGTGTTTATTATTGTTTATTTTCTCATTTTTGTTCACTTATTTTTATTCATATAAAACAACGGCTAAGGTTTCATCTGTACGTGGAGTTTTTTTAACTTCCTATGTGGAGACTCGTATCTTTTATGCGTGAAAGTTTTTTTTCTCCATTTAGGATTTATTTTATATTTTGTACTCAGATTTATTTTATTAGATGAGTTATTGTTAGATGTATAATATATTAAATCTTGTGTTTTGTCATACAAAAAATAAATATAAAAATAAAAAATTTAGACTTGTACTAAAATTTAAATTTCATATTATAATTTTGACACAAATAGACATGCAATGTATTCTATTATATAAATGATGTCACATTTAAAAAAAAAAAGTAAAAAAAAGAAGAAGAAGAACGCGCCCTGCATACAATCACTATCACATTTAATATTTGCTTAAGGATTCATCAGAAACTATCTACAAATTTAAATATAAAATTATAAATTCATAACATTTACACCTACTTCTGAGTTACATGAATTAGGTATATTTTACATTTGTTAGAAAACTAGTATACTATCCAAAAAAGAACTCTTTTTTTGTCCACTTGAAGAACTTTTATGGTAAGAGCTCATAACTTAATTGAGTTTTGAATAGAGATTGTAATTTTCCCCAATATCACTTCAACGAGGAAATAGGGTGGGGACGGGAAAATTGTATTTTCACACACTTAATAACTAAACAACTCTTACATCACAATCAAAATAATCTCATAATTGACCTCACAATATGTTATAACTAATCACATTATGTCATAATTCAGCTAAGTTTTTGTTCTGAAGATCTTTTATTAATTTTGGATAAATTTTACAAGAGATTTCTAATTTTTTATGATAAAAATTAGAATTATTAAAAATGTATTATGCTATTCTATGATACAAATACAATGACGAATCTATGGTGTGTGATAAAAACAAACATAATTTTTTCAGGCAACTTTTTCAACATCGTCAACAATTTTCACTTTGTCCTTATTACCAAACAAGATTTTACCTTGAATGTAATACTTTATACCCCTTTGAAATAAACTTTTCACCAATTGTCTCTACTATTTAAGGATGAAATTAGACATTTGGTAATGAATTACTATCCTGTCAAGACCAAAATTTTATTTTTAAAAAAGGTATACCATTTTAAAAATAAATTATTTGGTTCTTAAAATTACATTTATTAGTGGCATGAAATTTTTACATTACAGTGTATACTAAATATATTTTTATTTTTATTTTTGCCAACAAATGAATACAAACATGTTTAAAATATTGGACAAATTACAAAAAAAACTCCAAAGTTTTATGTATTTTTTAATTTAAACTCGAAAGTTTTAATTTCATCAATATTGCGATCCCGGTTTTCCCTTCATTGGTTATTGTATTCCGGACTCGGTTCCGTGGATGTCTATTGTTGTATATGTTGTTTTTCCGTCCTTTAATTCTTTGTATTTGAGTTTTGGGATGTATTGGACAGGTTTGTAACATGTTGGGTGTGTTTTGAAACAAATGGTTACTGCCCAGTTTTTGGTGTCTTCGCTCGAGCGAGCTCTGTGTTTTAGTTCCTTCGCTCGAGCCAGGGTTCCTTCGCTCGAGCGTACGTCTGCTCGAGTGAGCGAGGACTATGTCTTGGGTTTCTTCGCTCGAGCGAGCTTTTCTTCACTTGAGCGTGCTTTTGGGTTGCAGACCTGAAGCTTCGTGTTGTTGGCTCGAGCAAGGCTTTCTGCGCTCGAGCGAGGTTTCTTTGTGTCTGGCCGCTCGAGTGACCATTCCTTCGCTCGAGCGAGGCTCGATTATATCAGTTCGCAGCAGCAGCTTCTTCCTCACTTTTTGATTATCTTTTATCTTCAAACCTTAGATCCGACTGCTCCCTCTCTCTGTACATACCTTCTCTCTACAAATACTCCATGTTCTAGGAGTCTTTTACCCTAATCCCTTTGTAAGAAAGGTGGAGCTTGGTGTGGGCTATGTTTTGATCCGAAAATCATTGGGTTTGGAGCATCTTGAGTTTTCTTCATTTTCTCCATTTGGTCTCTTCATTTGAGGTAGGGATACCCTACTCCTTCTTTTAAGTTTTAACATAGATTTTAGTCATTTTGTATAAATGGGAGATTATGGTAATTTTGGGAAGTTAGGGTTTGATTTAAAGTTATAAAAAAGGGTGTTTTCAATTATTAAACTCCATGTGTATGTGAGACCTTGGAAAATGGAAGTATTGATGTTAAATTGATGAAAGTGAACCTTAGGGTTGTTATTTGAAAAATGGGGAAAATGCCCTAATTATGTTTGAATAATTAATTTGGGAAAAAGTGAAAATGAGTTGAAAATCATGAAATGGGGAAATTATGAAATTGAATGGTGTAGTTGGATTGATTAATCACTCACTTATGAAATTGTTGGTAATTTATCTGTTTGATGAATTTATTATCTGTTTAGAGATAACTGCTTTGGGCTATCGGTGGAGGATAGTCTTGACTGTTGTAGACATTGCATGTTGATTAGGGAGAATTGAAACTGATCAAATGGTTAAGTCATTGAATATGACGGTTGAATTAACACATTGAATATGTGCTTGGATTGATCATTGTATATGATGAACTGTTTAAATACATTGCATATGTATCTTGTTTGGGAGGAGATAGGGGATGTACTCTCAAACCTGTTTGGGAGGAGATAGGGGATGGACTCCATTGATAACTAAGTTGGCCGGAGTGTCCAAAGTGAAAGTCCCGAAATCCTAGTTACGTTTGCATAACGTAGATAGTTGAAGTATTGGAAGTGTTTTAATATGAGTTGTAGTCTCATTTGAATTGTAGATAATGGAAGTGTTTTAATATGAGTTGTAGTCTCATTTAACTATTTGGCTAGATAACGAGCCATGTTTATGAATTTAAATTGGTTAAGTAAAGGAAGGTGAAATGAAACACGGGTGTATTTGTCATGGAACTGGAATGTGTTGTAAGTTGGTTTACAAGTGTTAACCATTTATCGAATGCTAATATTTTAGTTATTTCTCATACTTGGTTTAGTATATCTCTACTGGGCTTTGGCTCACCCTTCATGGGATATCATTTTCAGGTACAGATGGTATGCCATTTCCAAGGACGTAGCTTGGGAGGCTTAGAGGCTGAAAGATCTTTTGTTGTTATCTTTTTGTATTACATGCAAATTAAGCCAAGAGTTTATTTTGTATAAAGAGTTAGAACTCTTCTTTTGTTGAACCCAAGTGTTGACTTGGAAAGTTGTAAGCCCTGTAGGGCATTTACTTTTGTTGTCAACATGTAATACTTTTGTACTTAACACTCTGATGTATGAAATATGATATATCTCTCTCTTGTATCATGAATGTATGATTTATGGGTTTATTTTGAGGGCGTTACAATCAATTTAAATTTTGAACTTCATTCTGCGTCACAACCTACACTCATTCCATCTCAGTTACTTTGTTTAACAAATTTTTTTACGTTTATAAATTTGTAAATTTGATGAATTTGTCCATCTCATAAATTTGAACTTCATAAATTTGTCCATCTCATTAAATTTGAACTTCATAAATTTGTTCATCTCATTAAATTTATCTTAGTTTATAAATTTGATAAAAAAACGTAAACTCAAAAAATGAGTTTACGTTTTCAGTTTTCAATTTTTTTTTCAAATAATTTATTTTCAAATAAATTTTTTTCAAATAATTTTTTTTTCAATTATTTTTTTACAATTAATCCTAAACCCTAAAATAAAAATAAATAAATTTTAAGAATTAAACCCTAAACCCTAAAATAAAAAAAATAAATTTTATCCGTAAACACTAAGGTGGCGTTTGGTAACGTTTACGTTTTATGTTTATGTTTACAAAAATTTTATAAACTGGTTTTTGTTTATTTTTAGAAAAACATAAATTACAAACGCGTTTGGTTTGAACAAAATGTTTAAAAAATTTTAAAAACATAAACTAAAAAAAAATTAAGAATTAAACCTTAAATCTTAAACCTTAAAATAAAATAATTTTTTTTTTTAAGAATTAAAATAAAAACATAATCATTTTATATGGTTGATTATTATTTGCTATTATAAATTATTATATATATTTAATATTGGTCTCAATTTTATAAAATAAAATTTATATATATTACAAATTATATTGGTTTGATGTGTGTGTGTGTGAGTGATGAGTGTTTGTGTGTCAGAGAGAGAGAGAGAGAGAGAGAGAGAGAGAGAGAGAGAGAGAGAAGAGTGAGTGCGTGGAGTGAGTGCGTGATGATATTGAAAGCGTGGTTCGAAACCATGTTTTCTAAAAAAAAAAAATTTATTCAAAAGCGTGGTTTGAAACCACGTTTTAAACCACACTTTATGAAAAAAAAAAAACTTAAAAGCGTGGTTTGTAAACATGTCTTTTTAATTAAAAGCGTGGCTTGTGGCCACGCTTTTACAATTTTACAAATTTTCCGCAGGAGGGTCAGATAAACGGTGAAAGCGTGATTCACAACCACGTTTTAGCCTAGTTTGGGAATTCCGTCCAAACTAGGCCTAGTTTGGGAAATAAGTTGCAATCTTGCCTTAATTTGGGAAAAGGCCCTGTTTCCTGCTACAGCTTTACGCCATCAAAACCCACGCTGCCTCTACAATCATCCTCCCCTCCCCTTGCCCCATAACCCATCGCCACTCTCTAAATGCACTGTTACATTTTGAAAACCTGGTTTCATTTCTTTTGGTAAAAATACTTCACTCAAAAAATAAATTTTAGAAAGTTTCTTTCATGTAAGACTACTCATCTAGATAGTGTATTTCTGTTCACATGAAAACTTGCGAATAATCATCAATTATCTTCAATAAGATAGTCAATTTCATGGGTAATAGCCTTCCCCATTGGATTAAGCATCCTTGTAATAATATAAATTTATTAAAATGCTTAAGATGCATCAAACGAGTGGAGCCATCCAAGCACTACCATTAATTTAATTTTATTTATTTTAAAAAAGCCCTAATTAATTTTATAATATGGTAACTTTTGTATATGATTAAGTCACTTTATGCGACATCAAAACATTTCTTTTTGAGGTTGGATATGCTTTGTTGCAATGATCATTTTTGAATTCATACACATGTATAGATGTCCTATACAAAAATGTTTATTGAATTTGAAACAAAAAGAAATTTTGAATCACATAGCAGCGATAATTTCAGATTTTGAATAAGTCTAAGAACACAAAAATGGTTATAGAACTGTACACAAAATGTATATAGATGGATGAAATTTTTCAAAATACTAGCAAACTCTATAAAATTTTGAATCCATAACACTCAAATTATAATAGAATTATTTTATTTTATATTTTTATCAGCATAATAAAACAACCTTACCATTGCGGCAAGGGCCTCCCTCCCTCAATATAATCAATTGCTAAAAGGCATTGACTCCAAATAAATAAATAAATAAATAAATAATAACTCTACACAACCCTTAATTTGGGCAATGATTTAATCGTACGCATGTAAGTGGGAGCAATTTAAAAAACACTTATTTTGTTTTATTTTGATAAATCTTGATCTATTTTTTTAGTATTTTGATAAAGTAGACAGATATATCACTAATTTTGAATCTTAAGACATTATGAAGATTCTTCTTTTATTTTTCTCTTCATATAATTTTATAGTATAATTTCTATCAAGTATTGTATTTATTCAGTGGGATTGGACAAAATTGGACAAGTCATACAAAAATTTTAAATCATAGTGTAAGTTTTGTATGAAATTATTATTTTTTTAATTGAGTTGAAATAACTCGACTGATTTTGTATGACTTGTTCCTAATTTTTATTTCAAACATTGTTCTTAATTTTTTAAAACTGGTGATCCAATTCTTGAGATTTATGGACAATTAAAGAGAAGTTACTTTTATTTGCTCAAACTTGTGCCATTAGGGACCTTAATGACAAAGTTATTTCCTATGTGAAATGGTAACCCTCGTCCACTTTTTAGAGGTCATAGAGGCTTTGTTATGAAATTCAAACAAAAAGCTCATTTTGGCTTGTTTTGAAAAGTAAGAAAAAAAATTAATTTATTTACTCTTTTTTTTTTAAACATACAAAAAAAAAAAAAAATAGAGAGATAATATAATCAAAATAAACCAATAAATTAATTTTTTTCATGTTCTCAAAAGAGGCTTGTGCCTTGGCTTATGGGCTTATGTTGGTGGTTAAATCTATGCAGTAAATTTTGGATACTAATCCATGTCAATCTATTGGGCCATCCGTAGCAATTATTTGGTATTATGAAACACAGGCTTAGCCATCAAAGTGTCATTTTTTTTTCTTTTCTTCTTACCTAGGAAATTTCTATGGACTATTAATTAGAATGTTTTAAGACTCTCTTTTGATGCATATATTATAATTTTAAATTTAGTCAAGGTGTGTATAAATTGACTTAGATACTCAGTTATAAAAGATAAAAATAAAAAATTTGAAAGTTAATAATTATGAGTTGTAATTTTATATTATTTCTAGTAAAGTATGGTGATATTTGAAATACTTCTCCTAAATTCCCAATCATGAGTCATTTCAAATAGGGCTGCAAATGAGCCAAACTTTTCATGAACAAGCTCGACTGAGCTTGTTAAGGGCTCGGCTCGGTTCGTCAAGCTCGACTCTTTTATTTTTATTTAAACAATATAAATAACATTAAAAAAAAATTATCAAGCCGAACCGAATCAAACTTGAGTTTCATTAATATTAATGAGCTCTCATTATGTGTTAAAAATTAGGTATGCTCCTTTCAGGTCTTAAGTTGAACTCTCAGTATGTGTTATCAACTTCTTGAGGTCATGTTTATAGTTATTATTTGAGATTTGTCTGATCTACGTGGAAGGGACGTTTGGTGTGGATTCTATGATTAGTCGAGAAATACGTAAACTGATTCAGACATCCAACTATCATAAAAATATAAAACTTAATTGAATAAACATAATCCAGACGCATAGGGAATAAGTCAATTGGATAGTTCAAGTGGGTAAAAATTATCAAGAATGAGTCATTTTATAAATCAAAAATTTTAATTTTTTCAAACATAATTTTTAAACAAAATTTTTTTATTTACATAAAATGTTTTGGTAATAGCATTTTTGAGGACGACTTCAAAGGCCTCTTTTGGCAAAGAGGTTAAAAGTCATTTTTTGACTTCTAATTTTTTTTGGGTCACGTCATTTCTCTACTTTTTTTACATATTTTTCCAAAAAAAGTTTAAAAAAAAAGAAAAAAAGAAAAATTAGCTTTTAACATATTTCCTAAAACAACCCAAAAAAATTGTTTGTACTAGTTATAGTGGCCTAATGATGTAGCTTAAGAGATAAGTGAAAGAATAAGAAGATTTAACCATATAGACAGGATTAACAAGCAAAAAATAAAATTTTCAATTCAAAAAATATAGACAGGATTCACAATTCAAAATTCAAAACCCTAATTTCAAAAAATATAGACAGGATTCACAATTCACAATGCAAAAAATATAGACAGGATTCACAATTCCAAACCCTAATTTCTAAAACCATAACCCTAATTTCTGATTTCACAATTCAAAACCCTAACCCTAATTTATGATTTCACATTCAATTGAAAACCCTAGAAAATTTTCACAATTCAAAACCACAACATTTTACAAATTCAAAACCACAATTTCAATTCACAAAACCTATTCTACCCACATTGATATCAATTTCAATTCACAACATTTTCACATTCACAAACCCTATTCTACCAACATTTTCATCAATTCACAACATTTTCACATTCATGAACCGTATTGTACCCACATTGTACCCACATTCACATTTTCACAAACACAATAAACACATAAAATTCAAATGAGACAGAGAGAGATAGACGCCATACCAGTGAGACAGAGCAACCCACGGATAGAGAGAGAGCAGAGAGAGAGACTGAGAGCAGAGAGAGAGTGTGAGAGCAGAGAGAGAGCAACAGCAGAGAGAGACCGAGAGCGAGAGCAGAGAGTGAGAGAGAGCCTGAAGTCGAAAAACCTAAGTGTAAAAAGCGTGTTTGCAAATGACGGGGCTGGGGGAGTTTTTATATAAGTTTTAAAAGTGTGGTTACGAACCATGCTTTCACTTAAAAACGGATTTTGGTGAAAAGCGTGGTTATCATCCACGCTTTCTTTGGTGAACAGTAAAAGCGTGGTTCATAACCACGTTTTCAGAAGAAATTCTTTTTTAGTTAAAAGCGTGGTTCACAACCACGTTTTCAGAAGAAATTTTTTTTTAGTTAAAAGCGTGGTTCACAACCATGTTTTCAAAAAAAAAAAATTTCACTTAAAAGCGTGGTTCACAACCACGTTTTCAGAAAAAAAAAAAAATTAATTAAAAGCGTGGTTTGTAACCACGCTTTCTTAATTAAAAGCGTGGTTTGGAAACACGCTTTTACGATTTCACAAAATTTCCGCGCGATAGGTACAAAAACACTGAAAAGCGTGGTTCACAACCACATTTTAGCCTAGTTTGGGAATTCCGTCCAAATTAGGCCTAGTTTGGGAATTAAGTTGCTAATTTGGCTTAATTTGGGAAAAGCCTCATTTTTCTCCTTTGTTATTAATTAATTAATCAATGCTAGGTAGGGTTGTTCAAAAAAGAACTGCCCATCTTCTAGAATAGGGTATTTTTCAGATCTATAAAATATCGCTCAATCTATTAAAATCACATTGATTTGTATTAATTTGCATCGTTTTAATTGTTAATCATAGTTTAAACTTTAAAATTTATAGTTCGCCTTCCAAATCGTTCATTTTCGCTGTAATTAATACATATATTTTTTAACCTTTAATGAAATATCAAAATAAAAATGAATGTGAGAGAGATTTAAAACATAAAATTTATTATAAATTAGTAATTATATATATGAAACATATTATGTAAAATTACTTTGTGTTATATATATAAAAAAATATTATACAAATTAGTATTATATATTATGCAAATGTATAATAATTAGTTAGAATATTTTTCAATCTGCCAAAAATCGTCCAAATCGCAATTTGTCAATCCACTAATCAGCCATTCGGTTTGTAACTTTACTCTCAAACCGTCCGAATCACCCCGCGCACACCCCTACCCACAATAGAGACAATAGCACAGGATAGGATTTTTTAACCAATTTCTCTCTTACAACTTTATTTTCATACTAGCGTAGATTTTTTCTTTATTCTCGAACATAGGGTGAAGCCAATTTTGAAAAGGAAATTGTTTGCGATCTTCAAAAAAATACTTATAAGAATATAATAGAATATGAGTCATTTTTTTATTTGTTAGGGCATCTCCAATGGTGTATCAAATTTTTCACCAAATCTGGTAAAAATTGGAGGAATTCCTTTATCTGATATCCAGCTCTCCAACGGTGAATTTTTGGTTGTCAGCAAAACCTCGATCGACCGGGAGGACGGTCAGCCGGAAGTCTAACTAGTCGACCGACAACTACAATACGAAAAATCTGTTTCCCTCCAAACCATTGGGTGTCAATGTTTCTGAATTCTCAACATTCTGAAGTCTTATTTGGATGCCTTGTATAACCATTTCAGTTCCTCAGAGAGCTTCTCAGAGGTAATCTATACATTATTATCTTCAAGGGCCTAAAAATAATGTATGTTACAACTTACAAGCCACCAAATGCATGAAGAAAGCAAGGAAGATAAATAGCATCTAACACAACTGAGGCAAAGAAATAGAACCTTTAAAAACCTTGGACTTATGCTGACGTTTAAATTTGCAAGAGCACCAGAATGTTGAAAGGAATTTGCAAAGATATCTTATGGAGGGAAAAGTATCTCCTTTACAAAATTTAGGCATGCCTGACAGTAGCAATATGAGTATAATGTGTTATAGAGCAGCCAGTCGAATGCTAAAATAAAATGGAATCTGCTCCAACAGAGATGACAAAATTTGTAATATAATAAAAAAATAATTAGAGAAATAGGCACTAGCAGATAGAAATTACAATGAGAGCAGCTTTACTTGATATCAAACAGAAAGAAAAGAGAATCAAATAAAGAACCAAAACCTCACTTTGGCAGAATACAACAAAATAATCGGTGAAGCAGTTTCAATAGTGATTTTGAATAAAAAGCTAGGTTGCAATAGAATGCCATCCATTTACCATTCAGTGAAATTTTCAACTATGAGATGATCAGGTAGATGTTCGACCGGTCATTCAATGGGTCCACAACTCAACGGCTATGCACAGTAGATTGCTGAAAGGTGCCAGATATCCTCAGTTTGGTGAAACATTTTGTATATTCTTAATTTGATATATGTTTGATGAAACCATTAGAGTAGGAAAAAACAATATTTTTCACCAAATTTGAATTTGGTGATAGATTTGTTACAGCGTTGAAGATTACCTTACATATTTAATGGTTGGCTCAACTTTCATATCACATCATTGTGGGTGAAAATACGTATTTTCAAAATACGCTTTTTTTTTTTTTTAATTTCAATATTAATTAAAATCTACTACTATTATAAAAGTGTAAAGAATCGGCATGTTTCTACTTTTTTTAAATCTCAATTTTACCCTCTCAAATATACTATATTTTTAAAAGTTATGAAGAGTCCTATATAAATTAACTATTTTACTATTTTCCAAGAGTCTTATATAAATATAAACAAACAATCTCCCTTCTTATCCAAAAAAAAATCATCTCCCTATTTTTTACATTGATAAATAATTGAAGACCATAAAATAATTATTCTTTCTTATTTCTTATGTCTGCTTCTATATTGATATACATAATATTTATAATTATCCATTTGGTTGAATCTTGAAGTTGTATGCATTCGTTTGAATCTAAATAGAGGAAAGCGCATGGGTTATTTTCAAACACTTTCTTTTTGTTTAAATTATATTTTACAAATTACAATATTTTACATTGTACTTTAATAACCAAGGTATAATGTCAAAATTCTAAATAAGAATCACTTTCGTTGGTTTCATTTTTTAAATTTGTTTTTCAGTTTTTGATTTTTCATCTTTTCTCAGTTTTGGTGATTAAAGATATTGAAATTCTTCATATTTTTTATTTAAATTGTACTTTTACATGAAAATCTAATATCTAATAATCTAAATAGAATTTAAAAGTAAAATATTGGTAAAAAAGTTTATAAATTCAAACATGTATTGATTTTTTTATTATATATATATATATTGTTATTATTATTTAATATTAATAATTTTTTTTCCAAAAAAAATACACAACAAATTATTTTCTAAATGTATTTAGATTAAGTGAATCTAAATCTAAAAGTAATTTTTTTTTTTTTAAAAAAGTAATAAATTAAGTGAATCTAAAAGAAAGTAAATGGGTTATTAAAAAAAAGGCATCAAAAAAAAAAATCAAAATAAAAAATTCAAAACAAAAGTTTGAAAAAACGAACCAAACTAAACACTATAAACTTCTCTTTTTTTAAATCTGTCTTCACTAATCTCTAATTTTACACAAATTATTCACAAATTCCTTTCAATTTTTATGTGAATTTAATAATCTAATTAAAAAGTTGTGCATACACACAAAAATGTACACTAAACATCTACATTATGACCAACTATGTAATTATGAATAATTAACTTCTCATTGTTACTTGTATTATATTGTTATAAAAGATTTCACATATTACTTTTGTGTTATTTTATATATGTCAATGTCTACATATATAAATATATATAAAAAAATATAAATATAAATTTATATATGTTACTATATTTATACATTGTTAATCTGTAATATTATATTAACATCAGATACTTTAATTTTCTAACATGAATCGGATTAGTAATATAGCTATATTTGCTAGGAAAAAACCGCGGAATTGTATATTATTCTCCTATCAACTTATGTTCAATACATATATACATACATGTTATACAAAAAAGTGTCCACAACAAACACTTTCAATAACAAATCAAGACTTTGCAAAACGCCTCCATCACAATAATAATTGTATTTTTTTTTTCTCACAGAAAAAATCACATTATTGAGGGAAAATAGATTTTAAAATTCATAACAATATGATATTGCTTCAAACTTTTACTTATCAAAATATTTTTATTACAATGAGCTATACTGATGAGTAAGAAAAAAAACATGAAGATGGTGAAATAAAAACTATAGAAGATCTACTGCAACATGCTCTCCAAGTAAAGTTAGATGAGCTGAAGTAGGAATTGTCCATTTGTGATGAAGTTCAAGAAAAATAATATACCTCATGTACACATTTTAGTCAAATTACGAGGAAAAGAAATCAAATGGTACCCAAACATTATCGCAGTAACTCAATGATGTAGAAAATAAATACATCAAATAAAAATTTCGATCAATTTTTTATCATATGTTGATTACTTATAGATGACACAGTAGATTATGTAACTTGACAGTTTCATGAAAGTAACCCTACAAACCCTTATAAACATGGATCTCTATAAATATCGTGAAAATAATTATAAAATTCCAATATCGATCGAAATATTAAGTTACAATATCATTCCATTTTCTTAAAAAAACTATTCCACATTTTCTACATAAATGAAAATATACTAATAATTAATGTTATATTTTTCATCATACAAAATATTCATGGCACATGAAACGAGACTCAATAACTCTTGATGTATAAAAATATATTACATATTGATATTAATGTATTCTTAAACCAATAGTATGCAAATAATATGCAATAGTGGGTTCAATGAATTTGTATTATGAAATGAACTATTAAACAAAAGTGTGTAATTGTGCAATTAATTTCACACCTTGAACTGTATTATACATACGGATTATGAAAAATTGAAGTGGAAAGTTAATAGAAAAATATTTGTGTAATATTATATGTTTAAAGGATCTATTTATTGTTTATTGTTTAAGATAAGATTATGATCTCAACAATCTAGTTAACAATTAATTATGTTTATAAAATTTCTCATTTATCATTTAAATTTTTCAGCCAAATATGTATTCATTTCTTACTTAATTTTATTTTGGATACAGATCAATTTATCTATACAAGTCTCCATACTTTATATACATATCACATAGCAATTTAAGAGACAAACATAATTACAGTATTAATAGTTGATGAAAAACACATGTCACGTGTAACTCACGTATCCAACCACCAATAATAATAATAAAAATATCTCATAAGAAGCGTGTTTTCAAAGTTTTTAATTAAGTCCGTTTTTAATTAGCTTTAGAAACTTAATTAATCAAAAATAAAGTGGCAATTACCTGACAGTGGAGGTTGGGAAAAATTATTACCTGTCGGTGGCTAACTTTTGCAAATTTCAACAGCAATGAAGAGTACAAAAAATATTACAGAAACATAAAATATTATATTGATTTTACTACTTTATCCTCATCTCTCACATACTCTTAACTCTCACTTCTCTCACACCGACACTGACACTGCACACACACACACACACCTCTCTCTCTCTCTCTCTCTCTCTCTCTCTCTCTCATTGCCACCCATTAGGAGTGTTCAAATTACCCAATGAATTGAAGAACCGAATCAAATCGACTTCTTTGAGTTGGATTGTTTTGAATTTTGAGTACATTGGTTTGATTTTGGATTTCAAGTCATCAAACCAATAGGATTAGTTTAGTTATTGGTTTAAGCCTTGTCTAAATCGAACCAACCCAATAACCAAACCTATTTATATATATCTATATAATAAGGGAAGAAGGTTTTTGAATATTTGATGGGACTTTTGTTTATTTGTCCAAGCATGAACTGTCAGATTGGTTCAATCCCATGGTTCAAAATGTTTTCCTCACTTGGACATTTCAATGGTTCAGATTTTTTTGGGTGAATATCAATGGTTGAGATCAGTTTTCCATTTAGCTTTTAGATTTTCACATATTTAGAGAGACATCTTCTCTCTCTCTCTCTCTCTCTCTCTCTCTCTCTCTCTCTCATTTTGATTTCAAAATTTGAAGCTACGCTCTCTCACACCTCTTCCTCTTCCCACCACATATCTTCCTCTTTCCACCAAGCTTTCTCTCTCCGGTGGTTATTAGCTCCAACAGAATATGGCCCCGGTGGTGATATCTAGAATATAGCTCCATTTGCCTCAATCTCTGTCTCCTCTCTCCCTACACAGCTCTAAGGTAGAAAGCTATCCTCCATGTTGTTTTTTGTTGTTTTTTTTAGGTGGTGTAAGAATCTAGGGTTTCCCCCCTCTTCTATTTCCAGAATATTGCTCCATCTGCCTTAATATCTTCTTCTATTTCTCCCCCTTCTATTTGGGTTTTGAAAATAGGGGTGGAAGTTGTAGTGATTAACCCTAATGAAATCTAGAAAACCCAATATGTTGTTTTAATGATTAACCCTAATGAAATCCATAATCAATACGTTGTTCTAGAATTGGGTATTATGAATTTCTTTTGTATACATAAAATTGGTTTAAAGTTGTATGTAAATGCTAGGTTTTGTTTATGGTTTGTGATTGATTTGCAAAAGAAGCACATTTTGCCCCTGTTTTTATGATTTAATGATTTAATTCATAACTAAAGTTCCAGAAGTTTTGAGGAGTCTATTATGTCTTCCATTTGAAGAGGGGGAAAAAGAAAGAAAGAATGTAAAGAATGTAAAGATTTGATATTTAATTCATAACTAAAGTTCCAGAGAAAATGAAATTTTTTACTATCATTGACGTTGGGTTTTATTTATTTGGGTTTTACTTCCCCCTTCCCCCTCTTCTATTTGGGTTTTATTTATTTTTTCTTTCTTTCTATTTGGTTGCCGAGAAAGTGGCGACAGAAGTAGAGAAGATGAAATTTTCGTTACTGTCATTTCTGGGTTTGACTGAAAGGTTTGTTAATTTTTTTTTATTGGGTTTTGTACTCAAGAACAAGTGTTGATGTTCTTAATTGTTACAGTGGACCGGAGACAAATTCAACTCTATTTAAATTATGAATATTTTTCTAAATAAATCAAATTTATGAAGAAAGAAATACCAGCTTCTTTTTTAAGTGTAACACATTAACCCCAATCATCCATTTAGGAGGGGTGTCTCTTAGTCTTAGATATGGATATCTCAAGGAGATGAAAAGAGCTTGAATTTATTGACTTTGTTCTTGGCTTTAAACAAGGTCCTTTGAAACTTCCTCCAATTTCAACTTCAGCACCAAAGAAAACAAAATGACTACTTCAACTTTCAAAAGCTGTAATGTAACAATCACTGATTTGATATAGAAAACAACAACCCTCCCTAGCTGTTTCCATAGCGATCCCGGTTTTCCTTTCCTCTGTATATTGTATTCTGGACTTGGTTCCGTGGTTGTGTTGTTGTCTCATTCTCATTTCCTTCCCTTACTCTTTGTTTTTGAGTCTTAGGTTGTGTTGGGCTGGTTTGAAATAGGTTGGTTGTGCTTTGGAACCAAAAGTTGATGCCCAGAATTTGGCCTTCACGCTCGAGCGGGGCTTTTGACGCTCGAGCGGGCCCTTTGTTGTTGCTTCTCCGCTCGAGCGGGCGTTTTGACGCTCAAGCGTGAATTTCCATCTCCCAGTATTTTCTCTGCAGGTCTTCGTACGCTCAAGCGAGAGTTTTGACGCTCGAGCGTTACCCTTTAATTTTGTTGCTCCGCTCGAGCGGGGAGTTTGACGCTTGAGCGGGGACCATGTCTGCAAAACTTCTGCAAGTGTGCAATCGACGCTCGAGCGGAGCTTTTCACGTTCGAGCGTGAGTCTGTGTCTAACGCTCGAGCGGGGGTTTCCACGCTCGAGTGGGGCGACTTTTATATCAGTCTGAGTTTTGCCTTTTTGGATCACTTTTTGATTTCCTTTCTCTCTCTTACTTTTTCAAAACCTCCATTGGAGAGCTTCTCTCTCTAAAACCTCACATTCTCTCTAGGATTTGATCTAGTTAGAGTGATCTCCTACCCTTAAGCCTTTACAAAAAGTGTTGATCTTGGTGTGGGCTACTTTTTTATCCGGAAATCTTGGGATTTGGAGCATCTCGAAATTCTTCATCTTCTCCCTTTGAGCTCCGAATTTGAGGTAGGGATTCCTACTCTTTAACCTAAATGTTGAGTTTTTTGTATAAATGGTTTGGTTTGGGAAGTTAGGGTTTGTAATGTGTTATATTGGAAAGTAGAGTTTTGGTTCTTTTGATTCAAACTCATGTGTTTTGGGTCTAAAGAGGAGGTTATTGATGTTGTTGGTAATATTTGGACCTTTGGGTCAATATTGAGAAAAAGGGGGAAAATGCCATGTTTGGGTATATTTGGGTCATTAGTGTAATTAATGACAATTATTATGGAAATGTGAAATTGAGTTGGGAATAATGAAATTGGCTCATTATGAGATAGAATGGTGGAGTTGGATTTATTAATCACTCGTCTTTGAAACTTGTTGATAAGTTATCTGTTGACGTAATTATTTTCTGTTTAGAAATAATTGCTTTGGGCTATCGGTGGAGGATAGTCTTGATTGTTGTAGACAATGCATGATGATTAGGCAAACTAAAACTAAACAATTGAATAAGTCATCGAATATGACGGTTGGAATAATATATCGAATTTATGTATTGATTGATTATGTATATGATATGTGTTTATATACATTGTATTGTGTGGGAGGAGATAGGGGATGTACTTCACGGTTTAGGGGAAGATAGGGGATGGACTCCATCGATACAACAATTATGTGTATCTATTGAAGTATTGATACAGCAAATCTGTGTATCATATATGAAGTACGGAAGTGTTTTATTTGAAGTTGATACAACAATTATGTGTATCTATTATGAAGTATGAAGTGTTTAAATTGAGTTGTTATCTCAATTGAAATGAAAGAATCATTGATATGAGATGTAATCCCACTTAGGGTATATGGCCAGGTTCTGAACCAGGATTATGAATTGAGAAATTGGATAAGAAATGAAAATTGAAATGTAACATGGGCACATTTGTCATGTAATTGAAGTGGGTTATGAATTGATTTATGTGAGTTAGACATTTATCAAATCCCAATGTTTTAGTTATTGCTCATGTTATGTTTAGCATATCTCTACTAGGCGTTGGCTCACCCTATATGGGACATCATTTTCAGGTACAGGTGTTATGCCACCTCCAAGGACGTAGCTTGGAAGGCTTGAGGCTATTGGACTCTTTTTGTTGTTTTTTTTTGTTGTATTACATGTATATCAAGCCAAGGGCTTATTTTGTGTAGAGTTAGTACTCTCTTTTTGTAACCAAGTGTTGACTTGGAAAGTTGTAAGCCTATATGGTATTTACTTTTGTTGTCAACATGTAATACTTTTTGTAATGAATACTCTGATGAAATGTAATTATGCTTTATTTACTTGTGTCTAAGCATGTCAAGAATGTATGATTTATGGTTTTATTATGAGGGCGTTACAATTTCCAACCCCACTTCTTTATCTCTTCTTTTCATTGCAATTAGAATTGAAACTTTGTCCATTTATTTTATTTAATGCCATTCTATATTTACCTCTGTTTCACATGGCTCCATGTATCCCCTTGCACCCAACAATATCACTTCTTTTTTAATTGAAATCAGGAACTTGGAGTTAATCAATTTAATTTGTTTATATTAATGATGCCACAAGTCTTTAGGGAGGAAGATTAGTAATTGTAGGAACTATAGAAAGGTACACTTGGTTATTTCGTTTCTAAATAGAAAATTATTAGATACTCTCGGAGTACCATGTAATATAGTTTCTTTTTTGCTTTCTACTACATCTTTCTTATAGGTTGAGGCTTTTATTTATTTATTGTATCTAATTTCCTCTTAATAAAAAGCTTTTCCTATAATTTACAGGTGGATGAGACTTAAACCTAGGTAAAACTCTATGCTTATTCATTTTCTCAAAATTTTCCCTCATTTTTTGATTTGATTATATATAGGTTATAGTCAAATTCTTATGTTTTTGTGTGTTGCGATTATATAGCATATTCTGTAATTTTGCCAGTAGAATGTTTGATAAAATACCTAAAATAGAGTCTCTTCTTTATTTCCTTCATTGTAGTTACCAAGTGGAAGCATAAGCTTGACTGCCTTTAGAGTTTTTGTGCTTTGAATTTGGTATGGTAACTCTCTCTATTTTATATTAAATAATACTTTTGTGAGATGCAGTTTGGCTTTGCAATATTTATGGCAAATGATGCCATGGCTTTGACCCATTTTCGTAATAGGATGGTGAAAGAACATGTTGTGGATGACTTTGACCATTTTAATTTGATCTTAATTTTGTTTTTTCCAATTGAACCTGTTGCTCCATAAATGTTTTGGTTAGCAGATTGGTTTTCATTGTATGAGGAATTTTAATGAGAATGTTGTGAGTGTGGGAAAAGGTCATTGGAGCTATTCCCTTCCCAAATTCGCATTTCATTTTTTATTATCTATTTTCAGCAATGGGGTATCTTTATAAAAATTCCATCCTTAAAGAAAAGGATGGTTGGGATAGCTAATAATGTTCTGTTACATATTTTTTGTATTCCTCCGATTGAAAATTAGGTCGTAGTGTGTGCCTCTCCAGCTTGCTTCTACTCTATGATAAGTTTTTGATCGGTCATGCTAATTTGGGTCTGATGAAAATGAGCAACCTTGGTTGTGGTGATGAAGTTGATGTCATTACTAGGTTGTGAGCTATTTATCAATTACGACAGTTAGCAAAATTGGTGAGTACTCTATTGAATTTGGTAATTCTGTTAAACCTAGTGAAGGTTGACAAGTGCTACTGCTTGAGAAATCCCAATAATCAATGTTATCAGTTTTTTTTTTTTTGTTTGTTGGGATTGCCTTTAGGCACGAGTTATAGGCTAGGAGAGCTTAGGCATCATTAGCTTTACAGTTATTTTTGCCCTTTTGTTGATGAAGAAACTTATCTTCATTTGTCATTTTCAAGTGTATGGAACTATGCAGTTCGTTTTCAAGTGTAAATTTAAAACTTTGTCATATTTATATGTGAAAGTAATTTGTGAATATCCTAATACACTTTTTGAATATTTGTTTTGATAGTTAAAAGAAGTTTCTTTACCCATAAAGCGTCTTTTGACTATGTGTAGTAGTGTAAGCACATGCATTGTACGTCAATAAATTTATATTAGTGCAAAGCTAGGAGTTTGAGGGCAGAATTTATACTATTTTTGGTTTTATCATTGCCAAATTTTGAAAGTGATTGACATTGTATAAAGTTAAAGATTATTTAGAGGCTGATTGACGTTGTGTAAACTTATATAGATTTGGTTTGGTTTGGTTTGAGAGGTAGACATTTGGAGGTGTCTGCTATTTGGATTTTGATCAAGAACACCATTTTCGTATTGGCATGGGGTGCTCCAAAGGGAGAACACCATTTTGTTATTCCTCTTATTTTGAAGTTGTGTCTATAATAAAGGGTATCTTCTTGCTCAAATGCATGCTATCTATTCATTTTGTGTGTCATGGGTAAACAAAATTTTAGGTATATTTGATCGTCAATTTTCCTAACTTAAGAGAGAATGATAAATGAAAATTATTCAAAAAAAAAAACATTATTTACACCGTGTCTTTAGGCACAGGCATGCATTAGTTTATTAAGATTGCAGAGCACTTGCTGGTGTGTTTTCTTTGGTGTCCAGTAAATTTTTTTTTGATTATTGAATGTTAGCAACTGTACAATAGCTTTGATTTGTATATTTGTTTAGTGTTAATAATTTTTTTTTGGCTTGCTCTTATATTTTGAACATTTTAAATCTTATATGTTTGTTTCTTAATTTGCATTAAGGTTAGTGGAGTTGTTATTTTATTTGAGTTCTGTAGAGCATGTGATACAAGTAAAATTATTACAAGTTTTTTTAAAGAAAAATAGTATTTTTTTATATTTTTTCAATATTTTTATCAAAAAATATTACAGACTCCATAAATTTTAACATGATACGTATAAATTATAATTATATTTTGATTACAATATTATTTACACCGTGCCTTTAGGTACGGGCATACGCTAGGTATTGTTTAATTTATTTTTGAAAATGTTATAAATAAAATATGCTTTTTTATTTAAATAATTTGTGTCAAAGTTTTCCAATTTTTATTTTATTTTATTTTATTTAAGGGGTTTATATTTTATTTTGTTTTCCAATTTTTCTCTCCTTTATTTTTGAAGTGCATGATGGATCATACTATTTTATTTTATTTTTGTTTGTTTTTAATTTCCTTATATTGGGATTGAAGAGTTTCTTTGCACATTGATGTTCTGATTATTGGAATTGTTGGGCTTCAAGGTCGTTTCTTTGTTTCCGGAGTGGTATACTTCAATCACTAATTGTTATTTGTTATTTGTGTTCAAATGAGGTCTGATTTTCTCTCTATTGGGCTTTTCTGTGGCTGTGTCTGTTCAAACCCCAAAATAGAAGATTAATCCCAATGTTTTGTTGAATGTTTCTATAAATTTTAATGCTTTGACTTCTTAGTTGAATGTTTATATAAATTTTCTGAATTTTCTATACCCTACTCTTTGAAAAGAAAAAATGTTTCTTCAAGGGCAGTTCATAATTTTTTGAATTTTCTATAAATTGGTGTATTCACTCCCTACTCTTTCAAAAGAAAAATAAATAAATAAATATTCCTTTAACATAGCCTATGACCACCAAAACTCTTAAAACAAAAAACAAAAAGCAAAGAAAAGGCAAAGAAAACTCTTCAACTTATATTCTCATAGGCATTTTCATTTCAATAGAAATTAACTTGAAGTTCTTGATGCTTGCATTTCCAATAGTCTACACGGAAATTCAGTATTATCCGTGTATTGAGCATGACCATCTTGGCAGGTAGTTATTCACCCAAAAAAATCTTGGCAGGTAGTTTCTTTCTTACCAGGGACTGCATCATTCTGCCATAGCATTCTTTTCATTATTTCCATTGCATAATTTACTACAACATCACATTAAATAGTTGCCACAGCCAATGAAGGAAAGCTGTGGGTGCATAATATGATGAAAGAATCTGACACTGAGGCCCCTGAAAATTCCAGTGTCAAGTTCTAGCTTCTCACTAAATTTTGATTTTATTAATTTTTTTTCCACTTCAGGTTCTTTTTCTTTTTCTTTTTTGATATGATTGTTTTGAATTTTTTTATATTTTGGTTCTTCTCTATGTGTAGAAAAGCATTAGATAATGCATTAGCAGCAGCGCCATCCATGTGGACTCTTGGAAATACAGGCATGAGAGCATTGCAGGTTTTTAATTTCTTGAAACAAATGACCTTTTGGAGCCTTCTCATCTGTCCATAAGAGCCATTCAGCAAAGAGAGAATAAACAGAGTGGAAATTCTTACCCTTCTCTCCCTTTCTCTATTTCTTTTTGGCTCTCATTAAGGGTGTTTCCATTCTCCATACTGTTATTATTTGTCATTTAGTTTCCATTCTCTCTCAGATTTTGTTGTTTCCTTATTCCCTCCCATCAGAGATCACTCTGGTAAGTTATTTCTCTCAAATTTTGTTGTTTCACTCCTCTCCTTCTTTCTCTCTCAACTTTTGTTGTTTCAGCTTTTAATTTTATGGTTTGGTGTGTTATTGTTCTTTTAATGTTACAGTAACTAATTTATACCAGCAGGAAGTGGGACTGATCTCATTTCATGTTTGGGCTTTGAGAGCATCCCCTCCGGTGAAATTTATATTTTAAAGTTTTCTTTTCCCCTCCTCTTTCTACCTCTATTACATTATCATTTACTAAATGAAGAATTCTGTCCGAAATTAAAATTATAGCGCTGATAGAAAATTTACTGACTGGAATACAGGGACAATTTCCCTTGCTGCAATTCAAACGACGCTGTTTTTCCTTCGGCTCCCTTGAAACTCGCACTCACAAGGTAAGACTTCCAACTCGTTCCCTTTCTCTACTCTTCATCATTGTGTTGAGTTGTTTGAATTGTTTGAATTTATTGTTTGAATTCTGTTTGATGTGAGTCCTTGATATTGGTTTGGAACTTTAGCAAAACTCTGATTGTAGTGTTGCAATTCAAAACAATTCCTTGATATTCTTATTTTTCTATTTCAATGTTTTGTTCCAATCACCATTTTGTCCTTACCCTAACACTCTTTCTTCAACTCTTCTCCACCCTCATTTAAATCTCCCCAATCTTCTCTCTGGTTTCTCTACTCTTTGTTCAGTCCCCAAACTGATCGATATGCTTTGTCTACCCCTAATCAATTAATACATCTGCAACTACTGTAACTGCAACTCATCAGCTGTTCTTCAACTAATCCCAGAATCTCATGTGTTATTATTCATATTTATAAATGAGAAATCACAAAATATAATAAATTCATGCCTTACCTCTTTTAGTTTGGTATGACAGTTGCTTTAGCACTTTTTTTCATTTTTACTTAATTGTTTTTTTCAAAAACTTTTTCTTTTAAGTTTTTCTAGACTAGATAAACTTGCATTTTTTTTAAGTCCATTTTTTTGGATTTTTTTGGTCTTTATTGAAGATTTTTTTAAAAAAAATTAAATTTTTTTCTACCTTTTAGATCCTTCAAATAAGAGAAAAAAGTTTCTTTTTTAAAGATTAAAAAAAAAAAAAAAAAGATGACACAAATTTGAAAAAAGTTCATTAAAGATAAAATATATATATATAACTTATTTAGTTGTTGTCAAACAGAGGTTGGTTAACATTGTCTCTTAAAATTTTTTGCGACGTCTTGATTCTCATACCCTCTCTCTCAACCCATTTGGCTTCA
Source organism: Camellia granthamiana (assembly GCA_036172215.1). Lineage (NCBI taxonomy): Eukaryota > Viridiplantae > Streptophyta > Magnoliopsida > Ericales > Theaceae > Camellia > Camellia granthamiana. The sequence goes on along the minus strand of CM069915.1, from coordinate 108,585,904 downwards.
CAGCTCCAATGGCTTCCTCCATGCCCAAACAACTTGGAGAGCTTCTCCAAGAGCAACAAGAGCCTTTCATCCTTGAGCTCTACCTGTTTGAGAAAGGGTATCTGAGAAACAACTTTAATTTAGAGACCAACTTTCATTGCTGCTCTGGCAATCCAAGCAGCTTCTTGAAGAGGTCAGCTAGCTGGGGTGGTCTAAGCAAGAGACGAAAAGCTATTCCAAGATTGTAAAACTTCTGTGTTTAACAAGATTGTATCCATTACTAATGTGCTTCATTATATAGATTTAGTATTTTTTTTTCTTTTTATTATAGATTTAGTATACAATAACTTTAATTTATGTTTTTTGTTCAGTGTTTATAATTTTTTTTTACTTGCTCTTATATTTTGATTTGTAATATTAGGGAACATTATAAATCTGATATGTGTTTGTTAATTTGCATTAAGATTAGGGGAGTTGTTATTTTATTTAAATTTTGTAGAGCATGTAATACAACCAAAATTGTTACAGGTTCTTGAAGAAGAAAAATATTTCAATATATTTTCATAACAACATTTTAATCTTAATATTATTTACACCGTGCCTTTAGGCACGGGTATATGCTAGTATATATGTAACGCCCTCGGAATTTAGCCCATTAAATATAGAACATAACATATATTATTAAAAGAAAACATTAGATTATTTCATTCATCAGAGTATTACGAAATAAAACGTCAAAATAAATGCCCTACGGGCTTACATCTTGCCAAGCCAACACTTGGACACAATTCCATGAGTTCTAACTCAAAACAAATAAATCCCTAGGCTTGAATGTTTACATAGTTCAAATAAAAAAAATAAAACATATAAAGCAAGTCTTCGAGTCCAAATCCTCACAAGCTAAGTCCTTGGAGGTAGTGAACCACCTGAACCTGAAAATGAAGTTCCCTTATAGGGTGAGCCACAGCCCAGTAGAGAAATACTAAACCAAGCATAAGAATTAACTAAAGCAATAGCATCTGAGACATGGTTAACACAAAATAATCCATTTTACAATTTCATGACACAAATGTCTACACTGCCTATGACACTTTGTCTATGGCACAACTCACCTTCCAACTATGGCTCAGAACCTAGCCAAACAACTCAACAAGGGTAACAAATCAGGTTAAACCTTTCTTATAACAAAATAAACACACATACTGATGTTATAACAACCTCAATCAAATCCACTTCCATACTTCCCAACTGATAAACATAGTGGTGATGTATCATATCAACAACAAATAGATAAGCATATGAGCTGTATCTCTGCTATAGGCGCGCATATAAGCAGCAACCCTGGGTTCATCCCCTATCTTCCCATAATCATTAACCGGTTTAGAGGTACATCCCCCATCTTCCCCTAAACCGTGGAGTACATCCCCTATCTTCCCCTAAACCGTGGAGTACATCCCCTATCTCCTCCCATACACAAGTAATGCATATAAACATAAAGTCATACACATAATAAATCAATACATAAATTTAATGTATTAATCCAACTTTTATACTCAACAACTTAACCAAATGATTAGTTTCAATTTTGCCTAATCCACATGCAATGTCTACAACAATCATGGCTATCCTCCACCGATAGCCCAAAACAATTATTTCTAAACAAGAAAATAAATATAACAACAAATGTAATTTCAACATTCTCAAAGGTAAGTATTTAAACTAACCAAATACATCATTAAACCACTAAATTCCCCAATCTCATGAATTAAACCCAATATCACAATCTTCCCTTAAATTAATTATATAAATTAATCTATGACAAACCCTAAGGTTTCTCCCAAAATTACCAAACTACCCCCACATACCAAAATACCACCACTTAGGATTAAAACGTATAAATGGAGTAGGAAATCCCTACCTCGAAGATATAACTCAAAGAGAAGAAGATGAAGAGGATAGCCCAAACTCCAAAGTGCTCCAAATCAACAACCGTTCAGATTAAATGGAAGCCCTCGACCCACTCTACCTTTTTAATGAAGGAACTAGGTTGGATACTCACTCTAAATAGATGAAACCTAAGAGAAAAGATGAGTTGGGAGAGAGAGAACTCGTAACCTAGGGTTTTATAAACTGAAAGGGGCTGAAAAACTGATCTGAAACACGCTGCTGCGTATATATACTGGACAAGTTCGCTCGAGTGTAGAACACACCGCTCGAGCGCAAAGAGAAAACATGTTCCGCTCGAGCGCAATAAGGTCCGCTCGAGCGCCAAGACACAAAATAAAGTTCGCCCGCTCGAGCGCAAGAAGGTCAGCTCGAGCTCACTTTTCCAACCTCCAGAACTCATCACCAAAAAAACACTGTCCGCTCGAGCTCCAACACGACCGCTCGAGCTCAACCCGCTCGAGCTTAGAAAGCCCGCTCGAGCGTAGATATCACACCTGCAGAAGTTTTGCAGGGTTCAAAAAAAAAATACTGGAAGTGTGCAATCTCCGCTCGAGCGCAATAAGGTCCGCTCGAGCGGAACGGCCGAAACTTCAAAAATCTGGGGTTTGAACCCAGACTCAAACCACCCGCTCGAAACAAGTCTAACACATCCTAAGACTCAAACAATGACGTTAAAGGATGACAACAACAATAATATGACAACGGAATCCACGGAACATAAGTCCAGATACAATAATCAAGTGGGAAAAGACCGGGGTCGCTATAATATATATATAGATATATATTAAAATTTATTGACATATCTTCACCTTATTGCTCTATTACAATGGATTTAATTATACCTAATAATTTTTCATATACAATAATTATTAAGTAAACGAATAAAATATTAGAAGTTTGAGTCAAGTTTCACACTTAATTTAATTTTTATTGGTTGTATTAATGGATTTAATTTGTATTGATTATATTTAAGTTTCAGTTGAATTTAATTTGTATTGGGCTGCATTAAACCATACATTGCTATTTGTTTGTATTATGTTTAAATGTGAAAGACTTGTTTGTTTTAATTATTTATTACTAATTTAATTGATTATGTTTAATATAGTGGAACTGCGGTTCTAACCCGAACCAACTCGAGTTACATTCGGTTGAGTTGGATTGGTTATAGTGCATGATTGGCTTGGTTCTAAATCCAAGAATTTAAAATCAATCATGATTAAATTAATTCCAAATTTAATATTAAACTAAACCAAACTGACCCATAAAAACTGCTACCACACATCACGTCACACATACAATACACTCAACTACATCACGTCATACACACACACACACACACTACTCCAACACACCTCATTTCAATCTATCTCACACACTTAACACACACCTCATTTCAACATATCTCACACACTAAACACACCTCACTTTTTTAATAAAAAATAAAAATAAAATGAAAAACTTGCTAAAAAATTCAATCTAAAGAAGGTATAAGACATTAGATTTAGTAAATTTTTTTTTTATTTTATTAATAAGAGGTCCACCTTTTGTGAAATAGTTTGGTGAGAAGTCCATTTTGTTATTTTGAATGACATTTTGTTTCTAATTTTATCTCTTAATTTATCTGTTTAAATTTTTTATTTGTATAATTTTTTTGATTATTTGTTCAAATATATATCTATTTGTTTAAAAGATTTTCTATTTTTTCAAATTTATATGGATTTGTTCAAATTTTTTTGGTTATTATTCAATTTTTTTCCTTTATCTATTCAAATATTTGTCCAAATTTTATTATTTGTTCAATTTTTCCCTGAATTCTATCTGATCAATTTTTAAAATTTTTTTTTTCTATCTGTTGAAATATTGAGCCAAACCAAATTATGTCTGTTCAATTTTTTCACTGTCTCTTCAAATCCGTGCAAGTTTTTTTTATCTATTCAATTTTTTTTATCTGTTGAAATAGATCTGAACAGATATGATCTTTTATTTTATCTATTAAAAATCAACTATTCAACATATCTGTTCAAACCTACTATTGAGAAGAAGAATCAAGTAGTGTGTGTTACTCAACCATTTCAGTGCTAAAAGAGATCAATTTATGGAATACAAAAGTTAAACCATCCATCAACCCCAACCAAAACCTAAACACTCATAATCAATTACAAAAATATTTTTCTTATATGTTAAATTTTTTTTTATAAAATTCACACACATATCTGTTCAACTTTGGATTTTCAATACAAATCTGTGATATATATATATCTAATAGTTATAAAACAAAAAATCAAGGTATACACACACATATATAGAGAGTGGGGAAAAGAGAGAGAGAGAGATGTGAGAAATTAAGCACTGCAGTGGTGTCTTGATCGAAGTGAGGCAGTGGATGGCAGTTTCGTGGCCGGTGCCGTGGCGGTGGGTTCGATGGTAGTGCTGCTCCATTGATGATGGCTCCACCAAAGATGACTATCCCCTTCTTCTCAAGCTCGTTGTGTCTACGCCATTTCTGCCACCAATCTTCCACTTTCTTCAGCAACCCTGATCGTATCTCTATTTTGTATCTCTCTAAATTCGAATGCTGAACAACCAGTAACTCCCGAAACCCAAAGAGTAGAGCCATTGATGTAGTAGAGAGAGAGAGAGAGAACGAGAACGAGATGAGATCTTATGGTCGGTAGTGGTGGTGGATCTGGGTTTCAATCTGGATCGAAGGCGGAGGATCTGGATCTCTACCGAAGGTGGTGGTGTAGGAAGAGAGAGAGAGAGAGAGAGAGAGAGAGAGAGAGAGATCACATCGCAGCCACTATCGTCGTCGTTCTCCGTCATCGCCACCGTAGCCTTGTTCTTCTTATGCTTCTGTAAGGGTTGTTAATGTATATATTAGATTTAGATAAATATTTATCTCCTATTGTATTGTAGATATAGTTTATGTCTATTTCTCTCTATCTCTATCTCTATCTCCTTCTATACTTATCTAGGTTTGTAGACAGCCTATAAATACAGGCTCTCATATTGTATTCAATTCATTCCATATAATACAAATACATATTTTTCATATTTCATTCAACCATTCTAACATGGTATCAGAGCATAGGTCTTGAATCGTAGTTCCTTTTTTCTTTTGCTTATTGCCTGTACACAGTGGCGTTATAGCATCTATTTTCTTTTTCATCAATATACTATTTTTTTTGTTTCACAACACTACTTCGTCACTGTTCCATCATCATCCTTGACCAAAATTTTAAAAATTTTGCCCCAAAGTGCTCGAAATTGTTTCCTGGTTCCAACGCCACCAGGATCGTCACTGAAAACCTCTGCACGCGCCCTCATGCACCACTTTTCTCCTTGGCGCGTTCAGCCTTCCACCTCCACTCTCTGATGCGTATACATGTGCCATAACTGCACACCTGCGTGCGCCGTTTCAGCTATTGTGCACCCGTGTGCGCCACTTCTGCTATTGTGCGCCGCGCGCCTCTTGTTGCTATTGTGAGCCGCGCCTCCCTCTGCTATTGTGCACCGTACCTCTGCTGATATCATCCAGCCTCCTGCTGACGTCATCTCTGCACCATTCCGCCATTTTTCCACTATTTTTGGCCTTCCGGACTCACTGATACTATCTGTTTTACCTAATTTTGGTCCTACAGTTTTGTTTCTATTTATTTAGTCCTACCACAATATTATTATGGATCGCCATAATGCCTCCTATCCAATTTCAGTTATTCTTGATGGCTCCAATTATGTTCTGTAGGCCCAAGCCATGTCTTCCTTCCTAAAAGGTAGGAAACTCTGGCGTATTATCACCAGGGATGTGACAAAACCGGTGCAAGAGGTTGTTGAAACTGCTGCTAAGTATGAAGACCAATTAGAAGATTGGGATAGTAAGAACTACCAGATCATTACTTGGCTTTGGAATACCTCTGTTACTTCTATTAGTCTTCAGTTTGGACGTTTTCAGCTTGACTCAATTACCACTCATGCTAAAGACATTTGGGATTTTTTAAAAGAACGATACCAAACTACTGGCCTTGCTCATTAGTATCAACTTCAAAGTCAACTTCATCGCTTGCGTCAAGAGCCTAGTCAATTTGTTAATGATTTCCTCTCTCAGATATATTCTATTTGGGACGAACTTGCTCTCTCTGAACCTGCCTGGTCTCATATTGAAGATGCTAGTTTATTCACTCAGTATCGTAATCACCAACGATTGTTTCAGTTTCTCATGGCTCTCACTACTCAGTTTGACCCCGTGCGTGCATCTCTGCTTCATCGCATTCCATTGCCCACTCTTGAGCAGGCTATTGTTGAGTTATTATCTGAGGAGACTCGTCTTGGCCCTCTGAAGACTTATCATGTGGATACTATTCTTGCCACTCCTCAATCACCGAGTTCCTTTGCACCAACCACCCAGTGGCTCACTACTTGCAATTATTGTCAGAATCAGGGCCTTCCTTCTACTCATTTTCTCTTACATTGCCTAGTCAGATCCTGTCGGTTCTGTAGCAAGATTAGTCCTGGTCATCTGCAAGAAGATTGTTTTTGCAATCCAGACCGCTCATACACTACTCTTGGGATTCTATCTCTAAACGTTTTCGTGTCTCTCTTCATGTGGTTTTCTGAGAGCATAAAATGTTTTCATCCTTATTCTCGTTCCACTTATCATCATCTGTTACTTCCATTATGTTTACTAATCCTTCTATCGATCTCTTCTCTAATGCCTTTGATGCAGGTTCCTCCTCTCTAGAGATGCCTTTGCATACACTTGATCCTGTCCCGACTGCTCCCTCTGATGGTCCCGTTGAGTCTCCTATCACCCTACCAGATCCTCCTCCCACCGGTCGTCCACATCGGGTAACTCAACCACCTATTTATCTTCATGATTATATTGTCGGGTCTACTGCCTTTTCTACTTATGAACCTACCTCCTATCGTGAGGCTTGTACTAATCCTCTTTGGCAGAAAACTATGACTGATGAATTACAAGCTTTAGACAAAACTCATCTTCCTCCTGGAAAGACTGTGATTGGCTGCCGATGGGTATACAAAATGAAGACACATTTTGATGGCTCTATTGAGTGCTACAAAGCCTGTCTTGTTGCAAAGGGCTTCACCCAGAAATATGGCATTGATTATGGGGAGACTTTCGCTCTGGTTGCTTAGCTTACCTTTATGCGTAACTTACTTGCTGTTGTCGCTACTCGCCACTGGGATCTCTTTTAGATGGATGTCAAAATGCCTTCCTTAATGGTGATATTCTTGAGGAAGTCTACATGCGACCCCCCTGGGTTTGTTTATTCGGCTCATAAGGTTTGCAAACTACAACATGCTCTCTATGGTCTTAAGCAAGCCCCACGAGCTTGGTTTGCAAAATTCAGTTCCACCATTCATGACTTCGGCTTCACCTCCAGCTCATATGACTCTACTCTATTTGTTCGGACCACTTCTTATGGCACCACTCTTCTTTTTCTTTACGTAGATGATATGATTATCACCGGTGATGATGTGGCTGGTATTCTTAGCCTTAAACAATTTCTCAATCGTCAGTTTGAGATGAAGGACCTTGGTACTCTTAATTATTTCTTAGGGCTTGAAATCTCTCATGATTCTAATGGTTATTATTTGTCACAAGCCAAATGTGCAACCGATCTTCTGGCACGTGCTGGTCTTACTGATTGCAAGACTACCTCTACTCCTGTTGATCCTCAGACATATCTCACTCCTCTAGACGGGGATCTTCTCTTTGATGCTACTCTTTATCACCAGCTGGTCGATAGTCTTGTCTATCTCACTGTGACTCGTCCTGACATTGCCTATGCTGTCCATCTTGTTATTTAGTACATGTCAGCTCCCGACCCTCCGCATTACACTACTCTACTTCGCATACTTCGCTACCTTAAAGACACTATGTTCCATGGACTCCACTACTCTGCTCACTCATCTCTCGAGCTTCGTGCATTTTCTGATGTTGATTGGGCTAGGGATCTTACTAATTGACACTCCACCATGGGTTTCTGTTTCTTCTTAGGAGATTCTCTTTTTACTTGGTGCAGCAAGAAACAGTCCCTCACTGCTCGCTCTAGTACTGAAGCTGAATATCGCGTTCTTGCTGGCACTACTCAGGAACTTTTATGGCTTCGCTGGCTCCTTGCTGATATGGGTGTTTCTTCCCCCGGTGCCACCTCTCTCTATTGTGACAATTAGAGTGCCATTCCGATTGCTCACCATGATGTCTTCCATGATCGTACCAAACATATTGAGATTGATTGTCATTTCATTTGACAGCATGTTACATGTGGCACTGTTCATCTTCTTCCTATTTCTTCTGTTGATCAACCTATTGATATTTTCACCGAGGCTCATCCTCCTAATCGTTTCTTTGATCTAGTTTCCAAACTCAAGTTGGTTGATGCTTACCCACCTTGAGTCTGAGGGGGGCTGTTAATGTATATATTAGATTTAGATAAATATTTATCTCCTATTGTATTGTAGATATAGTTTATGTCTATCTCTCTCTCTCTATCTTTATCTCTATCTCCTTGTATCTCTATCTCTCTCTATCTCTATCTCTATCTCCTTCTATACTTATCTAGGTTTGTATACAGCCTATAAATACAGGTTCTCATATTGTATTCAATTCATTCCATATAATACAAATACATATTTCCCATATTTCATTCAACCATTCTAACAAGGGTTTTGAGAAAGATGGTGGACAGAGAAGATGTAGAGAGAGAGAGAGAGAGAGGCTGAGAGAAAGATAGACGTGATATTATATATATATGGTTATTTTTTTTCATTTCATCTAGACAAGTCCTTATAGTAGTCAAAATATTTAAGAGATATATTCTTTATTAATGGTTGAGATTATGGCTTGGCTTGGCTTGGCTTGGCATGTTAGAAAAAAGTCAAAAAGTCACTATCCTATTTAAGTCACATCACACATCACTTCTCTAACACATCACTTCAAGCCCAACCTAAACTCAACCCATATTTCATAAAAAGTCAAAAAATATATTTATTTAGATCATCCCAAACAACTCCTAATTTTTAAATTCATTTTAAGGTCCAGATGAAAAATGATTGAAAGTTCAAATTAAACATCCCTAATATACTATCCATGAGATGGAATAGATCTCTAGGGCTGAGTAAGGAATCCGTAAAATCCGTAATCCGATCCAATCCAGTCCAATCCGATAGCAAAAGTATTTTAGATCGTAAATGTTTGAGTAAAAAAATTTAAAATTGAATTTATAGTCGGAGTGTCCAAAAAAAATAAAATAAAATGAATTTATCTTTATATTTTTAAATTTATTTTATTTTAATAAAATATTTAATATATAAATTATATTTTTATAAAATTAATACCGTTCTAAAAATATTAATAAAATCTTTGAAATGAGACTAATATTAAATATATTTAATAATAATTTAAATTAACAATTGAAAATATATAAAATTTACATAATTAAAATAATTTGTGTGGTTTAAATTAATATAAATAATAATATTTTCTAAAATTTCTTTTTAAATTGAAAATTATTATTTTATTCGCTAAAAAAACATAGCGATGAATACAAATAAAAATAAAAATCTTAACTCAAGCCATTCAAATAAAAATATATATTTTTTAAAATAAAAACTAGTTTGAAAAAATAAATAAAAATATATTTCTAAAATTCTCAAAAATTACTCTCGTTGAAAAAGAAAAAGAAGAATTTTTTCTAAAATTCCTGATATTAAGATTTTATAGGATAAAAGACATATAATATTTTCATAGTAGTTGAGATTCCTCAATATTTTTTTAAAAAAATTTCAATCCAGATAAATTTTGAACTAGAGAAATTTCAAAACATTGCTCAATTTCTCTGATTTTCTCTGCATTTTCAAAATTTCTTTGTATTTTGAATTTTTTTTGATTTGCTCACAAATTTCATTGTGTTTGTAACGCCTCGATCTTTTAATCCATTTTATAATTGCCGAACCTTTATCAATCTCTAATTTCAAAATATAAAGAAGGATTATAGAAAATAACTTAGAGTACAACCATTACACAAGTCTAATGTTTGTCTTTTTCATAAAAGTTACATTTCATTTTACAACATTAACAATCTCAATAATCATACATTATAGTTCAAGAAATAAAAGAGATACAACCAAATGCCCAAAGAGGGCCTGCAACTTTCAAGGCTAGGGCTTTGATTACACACATAGGTGGAATTCTATCCCAAGCAGATAAGCCTGGTGGCTGTAATCACATAAAACAGCCAAAATAAACTTTTGTGCTTCATCAAGATCCCCACCAATTCCTAACTGAGTGGAGGTACATCATCACAATTTGAAATGTTTATTATGATAGGAATGAACTAATGTCCAGTATAGAATACATTAAACAAGGTATAAAAACATTTGATATAATTATGTGTAACCCAAAATCTGTTGCTCCAAGACTTTTATTCAAAACAAATTCACATGAGTATATATATATGTAAGAATATAAAAGATTTCCAAACAATCCCGCATTTATTAACTAACTCTACATTTTTCCGTCCTCACACGGATGACCAGTGGGCACCTCACACTTTCCACATTTGTTGTCCAATTTCACATTTTTCTGCCTCACACAGATGGCTAGTGCGCACCTCAACTCTTTCACATTTGTCGTCCTCACACAACTGGGCACGTGGACACCTCAAAACATTCTCACATTTTTCACCCTCAAAGGTGATGATGAAAAGATGAAAACCCAACTTGAAGCTCCAACAAAATCATGAATTAATTGGTATAAATCTTGATCAAGGTTGTTCTTTAACTCTCTTGAAAGATCTAAGGTGGATTCCTAGTATAAATGAAGGGAATCAAGTGTTTTCGGGGCTAGGGTTTCAGAAATGGGTGTTAGAGAGGGAGAGGAGATGAAAAAGTGAAAGAAAAATGGGTATAAGTCAACTTTTGAATCAGCTGACCCAAACAGACTGCTTGAGCGAACATTTCAAGTGATGAGCGCAATCCCTGCGAAGTTTTGCAAGTGTACAGTGAAGATACTAGAAGCTTCGCATCTCCGCTCAAGCGACCATTTGACCGATTAAGCGGTCACCCTGGACACAGCTAGTCACACAACTTAGCTCTTAAGGCACCCCCAGTACATCAATCTTATGTTCATATGTAACCATTTAAGTAAATACTTTCATTTAGCCTCTTACATTTATATTTCATTTATTTAAGTTTATCATGTAAATATGGAAATATCCCACATTTAGATTAAAGAAAAATACAAAAAAATCAAAATCCAATTAAATCAAAAAGTGATTCCCCTAGTTTTAGTACAAAATAATTTTCCAACTGAAATTTCCAAGTTTGGCGTTGAAGTAAAAGAGGTTGATACTTCGTAGAAAAATCTCATAAAATCAATTTAGACTATTTAATATATAAGAAATAATTACTGCATAAAATTACTTTCAAAATCGTAAGTTTTGAAAAACCCAATTTTGACACTTAGAAAAATTTCATGTCAAGTAAAAATTTTTGACAGCAAATATTTTTAATACAACCTCTATTATACGAAAGGGAATAAGGGCCGGATTTCGACCAGAGTCATTATAGTGTTTTGACCAATTATTCTTGGTTTACTCACAATTTTCTCTATGTTTTGACTAAATTAGAGAAAATTGTATTTTGACACAACAAGAGAAAAATGATCAAAAAGCCAAAACAAAGCATCTTGTTACTAGAAAAAATTAATCAAAAAGCCAACACAAAGCATCATAACAAGAATTCAACATGTAAACAGCACAATGAGTGCGAGAAACAGAGTGGGGGAAGAACAAACCTCTCTCTTGTTCAAAAAAAAAAAAAAAAAAAAAAAAAGAAAGAAAAAGAACAAACCCCTCTATCTCCTTCCCAAATGGACCAACTATGGAGGACCAACAATGACTTATTCTTTATATTGTGTCAGCTTTAACTTGATTTTCAGTTTTGGATCACTTTCCTTCTGTTATGCTTCTAGGTCTAAGCCTTGGTTCTCTATGTTGCTCAAATTTTCCAACTCATCTGTGAGTTTGCTACCACAGTGAAGGCACCACTGTTACTACCACCACCGTGACTCATTTAGTGAGTAGGTGCTTTGCATCGACTTCACCAGAGCTGGAGGGTTTGAAGAGAGAGAAAGTAAAATCTATGAGATAGAAATAGAGTGAATGGGAGAGTGGATGTGATATATGAAGGGACCTTAGGCTACAAAAAAAAAAAAAAAACAATTGTGGACCCTTCTCATTATTAAAAGTTGGAGAGGGATGTTAGACTAAATACCCAAAAAAAAAAAAAATCATATGGAAATTATGAACGTTTTCTTTTTTATTTTACTCTCCAACTAGTTTTTAGTTTATTTATTTATTTAAATCTAAACAAAATTGTGCGTAAAAATTTAAATATTTTATATATTTTCAAAATAAAAATAATTTAAGTAAGATACAATTGTTTTTTAAAGGTTATCACAAATTGAACTTGCACTCATGCACATGTTGTTGGACTTGCATTATGCACAAATTGTGTGGTGTATGAGAGCGTTCAAGAATGTTATCGGAGAATTTGAATTCTTTAGAAATGATGAGAGGCTTAGATTAGTTTACAGTCACAACTAGGAACACAATAGCAAAGAGATGATTGAGGTAAGAGATTGGGTGAAAAAGAAGGCAAAGTAGTTAGAGAGAGAATAATGGTAAGGCTCTCCCATGGATTACCCACTTTCACTCTCAAGGTGGATAATGGAGAAGGAAAATTAGTTCTCTCCCTAGAATTGTCTCTCGAAAATCCATCCCTTGTAAAGCTATGGGTGGGTACTATTTATAGGCATTTCATGATGTAGGATGGATCCCATGTGCAAGGCACATAGGGAATATTCCCTCTAACTACCTTGTCCGAGGAGGTGACCTCTCCGAGGATGAGGAAAACCCCGAAGAGGAGATCAACCTCTCGGCGAACCCTTCTTTTTAGCCACACCTAACCAATGATCCCCAATCATCCCAAGGGGTTAGGAGTAGTCTTGAAGGACGTCCTGCCGCAGAAGGGTCAGGGGTAGTTCAAGGGAATGCCCTGTCGCAAATATTGCTTATTCTTGGAGACCCCCTAGATCGTGCCACCGTAGCCTGGGTATAGGCCACTTTAACCGAAGAGTGAATTGATCTCCACTCATCGTCCTTGAGATTGGGTCCTTTGTTCGGACTACGTTACGCCCATGGTTCTGGTGCATAGACCCCGGAAAGCTCCGAGCCCATAAGTGTTCTGCGACTCATTAATGGAGCGGCTTTTAGATTGTGTTCGAAGCTAAGCGCTTCGGATTTCTAAGTTTATGGATCTGAACCCTTTCAAGTCCAAGATCAAATAGGTCTCTAGGTTCGTGGTTTCGAACCCTTTCAAGATTAAGCCAATACCTTGGAGAATGGATCTCCTTCGAGGGTTTCATCTCTTTTGAAAACAACAGTTAACCTCCTCGGACGCCTGTATGATCTGAGCCTCCTCGGATGGGCTTGTTGGACTCTCTTTAGAGATATATGCTTGATGGGTCTTCCTCGGCCTAATTTGTTGGCCTTCTTGCGTACCCGTTCAATAGAATTCACTTGGGTCTGTTTGACAATAATTTTTCTCCAAGCTCACCAAATTTTTGGGCTTAACGATTGGGCCCAATTAATTTAGTGGGCTCAAGTTAACCCCTCTTACATTTTTCCCCTTGCATGTATGGGAAATTTTGAATTTCTTGGACATGTATATTTCCACTTCTTCGGCCATGCTTCACATCACGCCCTTGGGAATATTTTGTCCTCATGTGGCTTTTGGATAAGATTGATGACTCATCATAATTTTATGGATAAGATTGTCAACTAATATTGATAAGAAAGAATCTTTTATCCTTATGCCATGTTTGGCAAACACACTTTTATGCCTTTGATTTATTCTCTTAATGAAAAATCAAAATTTGAATATTCAATACTCCACCCACCAAAAATGATTAAGAATTAAATTCTTCTCCCCAAGAAATGGTCAGACCCATTTTTTATTTCTTTCTTAAATATTTGAGACCACCAGAATCAACCAGGTTCTTTGCTTATTTCTATATATACATATATATATATATATTTTCAAGCTAAGGATAAAATCCACCGTCCTTATCCCCTTTTTAGCAGAGTATGAACCCACTTTTTGAAATATAACCAGCAAACATTTTTTTACTTGTTTTGAGAAGTCCAACATCCAAACCCATTTTGTTTCTCTCTCTAAAGTATTGAAGACCCATATCCTTTTAACATTCTTTATTTGGAGCAACAGCTTAGTGCTTTGCTTTATTTCTGTAATCACCAAAGACTGCGCAGACCATCGTGAGCCGTCGTAGCTCTGTCTTAACATCGGCTTGCCTAGCGTCGTGCAGTATTCTGTTGGTCTACACGAGAGCCAGACGTGGCCCTGTCCTGTGCGCGCAATCATCTAGCTTGTGTAGCATGCACACTTCGCGTCTGACACCTGGTGACTTTCGACATCACCACCGGCCCATTCTCCCTCAACGTTTTAGCCTAGGGACACCGTCTCTCAGCCTCGTTGGCTCATCTTCAACTTCAATTGTGTTGCTTCTGTGAGTGTCATTCTCGGCCTTAGTTCACTCCGACGCTACCCTCTACTGTCTTTAGAAATGGCAATTTGAACCCGGCTCGATGGGAACCTAGTCCTCTGACCCCGATTAGAATGGTTTTTCCTTAAAAAATACCCCCGACAGGTCGAGGATGGTATTCAAAAATGAATCCTCGACAATTTTCGAGTTGAGGATAGTGATACGTTGCCCAGCCCCGTCCCCGGCCCGTCTTTGTCCCCGTCCATGTCCCCGTTTCCCGAACTGAAATTACTATTATACCCTTCTATCTATTCATATATATACCCCTATATTATATACCCCTCTGTCATACTCTCTCTGTCTCTGTTTTTCGTCTACTCTCTCTAATATTTCACCGATTTTACTTCCTCACTGTAGATCAGTGTCTCGACGGGGACGACAATGCTCTAATCGCCATTTTTGGAGATGGGAGAGAGCTTCGCGTGAGAAAAATAGGGAGGAATGAGTGAGAGAGAGAGAGAGAGAGAGAGAACAAAGCTGGCCATGGACCTTACGGCCCTCGTCCTCTTCACAACGCCGTTTCTCTACCTACTCCTTCGCCGATCTCCTCTGTCCCATATCTGCAGCTTCTGTCTTTCTTCTCTATCTTTCCATCTCTTCCTATTTCTCTTTCTTTCTTTATGTGTTATATACATATATATATATATATATGTATATTATAGATTTGAGCTAAGATCTATGAGATCTATGTTAGATCTATTGTTGATGAAGTGATGATGATTTGTGTTAGATCTGTAAGACTACAGCTCTCTGATTTTGGAACTTGGGGTTTGGTTATGGCTTCGAAGCAGATCTTGAAAGAGCTCAAGGTTCTCCAAAAAGATCCTCCATAGAGCTTCAAAGCAGTTTTTAAAAAAAAAGGGTTAGGGATTTTTCTAGGTCAGGGAAACCCGATCCCCGTTAGGGATGGGTAATAGGTTCCCCACCGAGGATCGGGGGTGGGAATGGGGAATTTTGTACCTTTGGGGATCAGGAACGGGGAGTGTAATCCCTGGCCCTGCCCTCAGCCTCGCCCCGGCCCGTTGCCATTCCTAGTTATCTTTCTTGGTTGGCATCAGCCTTAGCTTGTCGATTTCAGTTTGTGTTGGTTCAACCCCTCTCCAAGCTAGCTTCATATATTTTTACTTCTCCAAATATGTGAATAACTATTTGTTGAAACCTATTTTTGAATTCCTTATTTGTATAAACTTTGATTTATAAATTTCTGGATAACGTAACCCATAAATTTCTGGTGTTGCACATCTTGATAAAGAGAACTTGATTTTTCTTTGTGAATATTAGAACAATCAATGTTGAATCCTTGCTAATTCCATTGACGAAATTTGGGTTTTGTTGTCTTGAAATCCATGCTATTGAATCTTGAACCTGTGAAAAAAAATCATTTATGGATTTCTAACTCTGATGGCTTTTAAGTTTATGAAGTTGGATATGTAAACAATTTGGGTTATTTATTTATTTTTTTGACCTCCTGATCTTGAGATAACCACCACTCTTGCTGAATCTTGTTTTGTAAGAAATTTTGGGCTGTGAATCTTGACTTGGAAGAGATATTCTTGCAATTTGTATAATAATCTATTGAATCTCGCTACAAATGCGAAATATAATCTTCAAATAAAAATATTTTTGATCTCGAGCCCTGAAATTTGTTACTGAACTTACTCTATCCAGAGTCAGAGCCTTGTATAAATTGGGCCTTTAATATTGAATACTGTAATCCAAGAGAGACTGACCCACTTGAATCTTTTATATTCGGCAAATGAATTCTTGTACGAAATCCACGACGTCGGGGCCCTCATAACCCGCACTAATGAGAGTAAGGGCTATCCCTTGGAAGTCTGAACAGAAGGAAGGTGATAGAAGTTTGAATAGTAGCACACACCCTATTTTTGACAAGAAAGATCCTTTCTGACAAGCTACCAATCCATGAGCTCGAGGCCTTCAGAACCCGCACTAATGAGAGTAAGGGCTATCCCTCAAAAGTCCGAATAGAAGCAAGATGACAGAAGTTCGAATAGTAGCATGCACCCTACTTCGGCAAGAAAGATCCCTTATGGCAGGCAACCGAGTTTAGCAAGCTTGAGCCAACGGAAGTAAAGATTGTCTCTCAAAAATTCGAGCAGAAGCAAGGCTATCCATCAAAAGTTTGAGTGGAAGCAAGCTGTCTCTCGGAAGCCCGAGTGGATGTACACTCCCTTCTTTGGCAACTAATGGAAGCAAAGTCTATCCCTTGGAAGTCCGAGTGAGAGTACACTTCTACTTCGGCAGCTAATGGAAGCAAAGGTTATCCCTTGGAAGTCCGAGTAGGAGTACACTCTACTTTGACAAGAAAGATCCTTGAAGCTCATACTGATGGAAGCGAGGGTTGTTCTTCAGAAGTCTAAGTGGGAGCACACACTCTACTTCAGCAAGAAAGATGCTTTCTAGTGGGCAACCGAGCCTACTACTTCTCTTTCTTCTTCGAGGGGTGACAAACCAAAAATTAAAAATAGTCTCAAGCAACATAACACAATGAAGATACACAATATGGAGGAAATAAATTTCTTTATAACATAAGCAAGAAAGATAAAACTTCTTGGATAAAGCAGTAAATACAAATTGTAAATGTCATAGATAGACTTCTTCTATGGCATGTTGACCTTTGCCCTTGGAGTTGCGAGGTCATTCGGAAAGCTTTCACCAGTTGCTCGGGTTGCAGCTTCGGTCCATCTTACATACATTTCTGGAGCCATTTCTGACTATGCCCTCATCGAGAGGTTTTTCCTTCAACTCAAGGCCAGCTATGGAAGAAACTGACCTTTCACACCTTCATAAGTAGTATACCATCTTGCCTCCCTCTTGAACCTTCATCATTTTTCGAGGAACAAGAGAGTTTTTGCGCAAAGAGGAAAGCTGGGACAACGGTCGTTTGCTTGACTCGACCTTTGGTTTGTCATTCGAGTAACAAGGCTCACATGTACCAAAAAGTCTTTCTAAAGCCTCTATAGTCATTATCTCATTTCCCCACTTAGCTTTGACATATTGATGATAACTCTCTCTTCTCCTCCGAAACCCATGATGGCTACTGGTTGTTTCACGATATGGTTTTTGAAAATCTTGGCCTTCTCTAGAGTTGCCCGGGTCATGATATTGATGGAAGCTCCGCTATCTAGCAAAGCCCTCTTAAACTCAACCTCATTGATGTAAGCTATCACATAGAGTGGTCGGTTATGTAGAAAAGGGTACTTTCGTCTACCTCAGAAAATATTATAGCATTAGTATGCTCCATTGATTTTTTTGGAGTAAATCCCTAAACTGTCACACCTCCCTCATGGTGTGCCTCGGCAATGTTGATAATGGACTTGGTAGTTTCAGTTCTCGCTTCCCCGGAAAGCCCGAGCTGATCGAAGAACTGCTTGAGCTTGATGTTATATTGGAGAGTCTTTGTATAGTGATCTGGATCTTTCTCTATCATTGGCGACTCATAGTTAACCAACTCCTTAGTCTCATTGAAGTAGATTGGTATACAAACATGATGCTTTCTGCTTAGATTGAAGGATGCTTCGTAACCAACTCTTCCATCTGGATTGCAAGGTTCACTATAAGAAACTTCCTTGCCTTTTGGCTCAAAGGCGTCTTCAAAGGAGTGCTCTTCATCTTCTGGCTCAAGGGCGTCTTCGAGGGAGTGCTCTTTATCCTCCGAGTTTTCAATTGTTTCAATCATTGGCTTGTCATACGCCATCATAGCCACATTTTCTAGGATATCCTGGAGCTTTTGTTCTTTGAAACTTAGCTCATCTGCTTTGACTTTCTTTCTAAAGATCTTCCTAAGCATCTGACACTTTTCTATATGATGTCCTAGTGAGTGGTGGAAAACATAATAATTAGGGCCTTTGCGATCCTTCTTCGGTAAAAGCTCTTCGATATGAGGCAACTTCGATTCCCCGTTTGCCACCTATTCTTTGATTAAGGCCTTTACCTCCTCAATACTACACGGAAAAAGAGTGTCATCTTTGCATCTCTCTCTCTTTTGTCCTTTGAATCCCTCCCTCTGTGACTTTCAGGTAGAAAACGTGGAAGCCGCATCGACGGAAGGTTCTCGAGATGACTTGAAGCTGGTTTTATAACTAGTCTCGAACTCGATCTCCTGAGATTGAGGTATGTTGATGTTCTGAGATGCTTCAATTAGTGTTGAGAAGATGGGTAGCTTGTGATTAACAAGAAGCATCTTGTACCCATTCAATGCCCCTTCAACATAGATTTAGACCAAGTAGCCTTCCTCCACAGCCTCGTGATAGTCCATGGCTTTGTCTTGGAACCTCTTTACATATTTGAGAATGTCTTCACCCTCCCGCTGCTTTTCCTTACACAGGGTAAGTGTGGTCACTTTCTCGGGCACTTGAAAGAATTTGGAGTGGAATTTGTTGACGATCTCCTCCCAACTTCGGATAGAGTTTGGGGCCAAGTTAACGAACCAACTATATGCTCGGTCGGTGAGGGACTTGGAGAATTCTCTCAGTCGGAGGACATGATTTGAACCATGAATCCCCAAAGTCTCGATGAATCGAACAACATGTTTTCGAGCATTTCCTTGTTTGCCATCGAATTTGATGAACTTTGACACTGTGTATCCCTTTGGGTATGGACAACTCAACATCCCAATAGGGTATGGTGGCTTGACATCCGGATCAAGCAAAGAGAGTAAAGTCCTCTTGCCTCGTTTGAGATCAAACATGGCTTGCACATCGGCAAGAGCGAGAAATTGTTAAGTGAGAGAACTTGATAGTGGTATTCCTGGAACTTGGCTTGTAGACCCGAAGACCGAGCTTGGAGCGACTTGGCCATTTGGGTGTTAAGAATTCACCATCGGTGAAGACGAATGACGATATTGGCCATCGGCACCTGTGGACAAGCTATTTGGTGATAGGACATTGAATTGGGTCCTATAAAGTCCATTGCAAGCTGCGGCTATACCAGGTTGGGCTTGCAAACTCGGCATCAGAACCAAAGGAGACCCGCTTGGTACTTGGTTAGTGTAGACACCCTATTTTTGACCGCCATTACGACTTGGACGTCACCGCTTGCACACCCAATGATGAGTGTATATGCTTGTTAGGTGCTCGGAGTCCTCAACGGAATGCCATAGCTTTGAGCTTTCAAACCCTACACACCTGTTGCCCTATTTACAGACCAAACCTAGAGATCTTTATGTCTACAACCTCTTATGGCCTGCTGGCCACTGTTATGGGCTACCGGCCACTACTTTTGGTTGTCGGCCACAAGTGTGTTTTGCAGATATTTTTCTAATAGCTGTGCTAGTTGTTGGCACAGATGCATGCATCTTCTTACACGTGTATGTATTGATATTTCTGAGGGAGTTGCATGGTTTTCTATATATAGAGGGCCTTCCCTTCCATTTTTAAAGTTAGAATTTTTAGAGCAAAAATTCTCTCTCTCTCTCTCTCTCTCTATAATTCTCTCTCTCTCTTGCAATTTCTTAGCCTTTTGCAAGCTTTTGCCTATACACTCTAAACCAAACCTCTCCACCTTTGAGCTGAGGTACTTTTGAGCCTAGTTTGAGCTCTTGAGGGTGTGTTTGCCTTGATTTGCTGCCTAGAATTGGTTTTCTC
This sequence comes from Camellia granthamiana, assembly GCA_036172215.1. Classification (NCBI taxonomy): domain Eukaryota; kingdom Viridiplantae; phylum Streptophyta; class Magnoliopsida; order Ericales; family Theaceae; genus Camellia; species Camellia granthamiana. The sequence continues at coordinate 108,565,726 of CM069915.1, read as the reverse complement.
TTCAAGAAGTATAACGCTTCGCTTCTCTACTTGCTTTACTCACTCTTTTTCTTATTGTTTTCCCACTGTTTTTGGGTTGTATAAACTCTGTATTTTTGGGCTGAAACTTGTGGTTTAAGGCCAATAAGGGTCGAGGGGTGGTTCACCATTCTTTACACCTTGCTTTCAAGGCCTTTACCCTTGTGTTTCCCATCCTTTCATTATCTTTTTTTGAGCTTTTAAACACTGATTTTCAGAGTTATTTCAGTGGTCAAAATGTTGTTTTGAAGTCAAAAATTTAAGGGGTTAGCCTCCTATTCTTGTGTCTTGCTTACTAGCCTAGCATGCTCCATGTTTTAGCTTATTGTTCTAGCTATTTTTGTCTTAATTCTAGCATGCTTTGGGACTTATTTAGCACTATTTTAGGACTGTTTTTAAGTGTTCATTACATTTGAGCCTTGTATTGCATGCTTGTAGGGTAATTTTCCTCATAGGTTTGGTGGTTTAGGCCTTAGCCACCATTCTATTTGAGTTGATAGCATTTATTTCATGCTTTCCTTACTTGTGATCACTTTTAATCACCTCTGCAACCTCCCTCCTTTCTTGGCTTTTACTTTGCTTTGAGAGTTGTTTCAAACCTATTGTTCTTTTAAACTTGAGATTGAGATTGTCATGCCTAATGGTTTAATCCCTTTTAGGGGTACATTATCAACGGCATGATATCTCTCTCATGCCTTAAGCCAACTCTTGGTTTGACACTTCTCTCCTTTAGAGGACTTAAACTCGTTTTTGGACTTAAACTCACTTTTGGACTTAATTGATTAAAGAATTGAAAGGTAACTAAAATGGTGTAACAAAATTGGTGATTAAAAATGATGCAAGATAATAATTTGGTTAGGGTTCAATCGGACGTTAATTGAACCCTTGAGTCTTGAGTCGTTTCATACTTATTAGTGATGTAAATGGCTTAAGATTTATTGTCAACTACTTCTCTTGATCATTCATGGTAGGGAGGTGGTTTTGAGAGTCTTGTTTTGTTGCATTTATTGAATTTGTACCCTTTGGTTCATAAGCCATCGTGCAATGAAATTGTATCCGTTGATGGTTTGTGAATCAAATTTTGCCACTCCTTTGAGCTGTTTAACGATAAGGAGGGGTAAGTTGTGCAAACAACCCTCGAAGGTACTCTGTTCTTGCTCTGTTTGCTCTCTCTGTTGTAGTAAAAAGAACCAGGCAGGAGTGGCCGGTAGGCCATCATTGGTGGACGGTAGACCATTACTTCTAACTTGCCGGCCACCTGTGCAAAATCCAGTAGTGTACTTTTGAAACAGAACATAATTGGTCTTGAGGTAGAAATCAGTGCAAGTGTTCTACTGTGCAACAGAGGCATTTGGCAGCAGAAATAGCTCCTTTTTCGGGTGGAAAGTCCATGCATGTATGAGCATTCCTCGTTTCCCGAGGCGGAGTAATTAGAATAGCTAGCTTAGCACTCTTTTCATGTTGTATTCATGTAATAATTAGTTAGCTAGAATAGTTAATAATTTGTTATAATAATTAGTTAGCTAGAATAGTTAATTAATTTGTTTTTGTAATATTTAGTTAAGTAGTTTAGCTAATTTATTCATTTCGTTTTGTAATAGTTAATTAATTAGCTTAGCTTTAACTAGTTAGCTAGTTTATTCATTCGAACCCTCTTGTGTGAGGGCGCAATGTTGTAATAACGCGTATGTCTTCCAACCCCACGCCTTTCTCCCTTTTATTTAATTGCTTATGATGGTTAGTTCAGGACATCATGTTTTGTTTAGCATAATCCATGTTTGCATCCACTTGTCTTGCATGCATTGGGCTCGGTTCATCATTCTAATTTGCATTGTTAGCTAAACATTCTTTGAATAGGTGCTTAGACCGCATGCTATCAAATTGATTCATATGCCATATTAGTAGCCGAGCCTATTAGTTGCATATTGCATGTGTTGCATTAGTCATATTGCCTAGTTAGGATCATGCATTTTTCTAACTTTATCATCTTTTTGGCTTGGAGTACTACGTAAGCCTTTACTTGTATTAGCATAATTGCATGAGTGTGATTGTTGCCATGTCTAGCATGCTTGCCATGAGGCTAATTGCTTAAGTGATAAGCTGCTTGAATGCCTGTGGATGAAGGCTAGTTGCTTGAATTGGAATAATTTGAGTAATGTTTACATGTGATTATTTTTTCAAGTGGTACATATTCGAAACAATTTTCAAAACAAACATGAATCAAGTATTTCAATACTTGCAAGTTAGTCTACACTTGTGTGTGTGTGCGCATCACATAGTAATGCAAGCCTAATAATCAGAACAAGAACATATAAAGTAGATAAGAATCACATCATGATTAGTAGAGGCCGATCTTTGATCGGGTGAGCAGGGGTGCTCAATTCATGACCTTCCCCTCTCGTACCTAAGTTCCCGAGCCGAGACAATCTTGGTGATGATGGACATGTGGCCTTTAGCACGAGTCATGGGTTTCATAAATTTCTCCAAGAAAATATTTAGGTGGTGACTCTGTATCTGGCAAAGCAGTCCATTTTTGGCAATTTGATTCAAAATCGATTTTCCAAAAGATTTGCCGGATTTGGACTCTTTGGTAATTATCTATTTCACATTGCACACATTGCACTTGTGAGATCAAATTCAGAACCGCGGGAGTCCGATACTATAGGGCTTATTCGTCTTTCAAAAGGGGGCATGAAAAGTCGAGCTACAGTTTCTGGCGATTCTGCTGGGGAATTTAGAGAACTTGACTTGGATTTCATGATATGAAATGTCATATAAACTTATATGTTTCTTTGCATTTGCATTTGCATTGGTGCGCCTAAGTCACTATATTTGTCATCTGCTATTCCTGGACGGTTTGCCGGAGGCTTGCCTAAAAACTTGCCAGAAGGCTGATCGGTCGTGGGCTTTGGCATGATGGCAACACAACCCTTGGATTTGGACTATCGTTGTACCGTTTGATCCTCCTTTCACTTCTCGGTGTTAGGTGTGAGAGGTATATTAGGTAGTCTTGCTGAGGTACCCTTTTTGACCATTTGGCTTAGTTGCATATCGAAAAGCCATGGAGATTGTTCCAAACTAGGACATAATGCTCACCTGAAATGCAGGATTGCATGAAACCTGCTTGATTGAAGTAGTGAAACCCTAAATCATGTCAAAGCTAGGACAGGGTAACCCTACCCCCTCATAGGGGTGTTTTGGTTCTCTTTACCTGGTATGTGCTTTGTAGTGAAACTGTACAGGGGTGCTTCATATCAGTGGTACAGTTGGTATCTATTTTGGGGCAGAATTCAGTGTGGAGTACAATCACTCAGCTGTGATCATATCTGTTCTAGCAAAATTGGGTTGAGGTGCTATTTGTTTTCTCTTTTGCTAGGTAGTCCTGGAACCATAGCTTTAGAAGGCTCCAATATCCCCCTGGTACTCTGGACTCATGTCGATAGACTTTATAAGGTCGGGGACCTAGTTCAAGGGCAATCAGTGTTTGCTTCACTCTCACCGGTTACAAGGCGAATGAGGATTAGACTGAATTCACTAATCCAGTTCCTACAATAGTCACCCCTCAGCTCATCTATGTCCAGTCCAATTTAGGAACAATCATCTACTCCCAACCCAGCACAAGACCAATCACCTATTCTAATGGCACAGTATCCCCCGGCCAGTATGGAAGAACTGATACACCACTTGTAATAGACAGTCAAGACACTACGGCATGACGCAGTCCGTCAAGCCGAGGTTACGGCTCGTCAAACCGAGGTTATAACCAGGCTACAGCAACAGCAACCACAGTTGGTTGTGGCCTCTGCATCCCATGCACCTCCCACGGGTATCCCGGTACCCGAGGCCACTACTAATATTGCCAATGTCCAAGAAAACCAGGACAATCCAGCAGAGCCAATCCCAGCACAAACCCCCAAAGCCCCGGTTTATCAGACCAAGGCTCCGTTCGAGTTTGAGGTTGATTCAACTGCACTCAAGGTTAATAAACTGGAAAAATTATTCAAGAGAGTGCAAGGGGTCAACTGCATCCTAGACATAAAGAAGGGGTACACCGATTCGGCAATTACATTATCGGATCGGTTTAAAATGCTGCACATTGATCGTTTTGACAACTCTGGGGATCTGATGGTCCACTTGCGATTGTTTTCCGATATCTTGCTGCCAATGGGCTTAAATAGACCACATACGTTATCTCTCTTTGGTCACACCATGTCGAGTATAGCGGCCATTTGGTATGCTAAGTTGGAAGATTTCGTCAAACAGAATTGGGAAGAGATGGCTAAGGCCTTCATTGCTCAGTACTCTTACAATACACAGATTGAGGTCACAACTTATGATCTTGAAGCAACCCGTTAAGAGCCGAAGGAGGGTTTCTCTGAGTTTGTGACTAGATGGAGGGCCAAAGCCTCGATGATGACCACGAGACCTAAGAAGGATTAGATAAGAATGATTGTTCGGAATCTGCATGGCAAGTTGTTGCAGAAGATGATTGTTCTACCTCTATTTACCTTTACAGAGCTTCATGAAATGGGGGTTCAAATCGAGGATGCCATCAGACAAGGGATCATTGTGGAAGATAATGAGCCTTTGAAGAAGAATGTTGTTCACAGTTCCAATGCTACTATCAGTGGTAGCATAGCTGTGAAATGCTCAGAAGTAAACATTGTCACCATTCCCATCAATGGCTAAAAACCAACCACTTCAACTCGACCCCAAGCCCGAAATTTCCAACCTCTTTACATGAGTCTCTCTCAAGCCTTGAAAATGCTGCTAGAAAAAGGATACCTAGAGCTCTTAGAACTCCAACCCCCTCCCAAATCCTCTTTCACTAAGACATGACCCCGCTAAATACTGTGCTTATCATTAATAGCACGGTCATGATACAAACTGTTGCATCCGCCTCCGTCATAAGATTTAGGATCTTATTGAAAAAGAGATCATAGCTCCACCAAAAGGACCTCAGGCCACCACTAACCCATTACCTGCACACCTCAACCTAATCCATACACTACCATCCACCTATAACCCCAGCATATATATCACCCCAGCCCATTTACCTAAGCCTGAGGTGTTCATTCCAGATAGCACGGACTTGTGTATGATGGATGCACTTGAACCCCAATCATCTCAAACCTATGAACCTATTACTTCTAAGCTAATGAGCATGATTGAAGATCTTTAGAGAATTGTGGCAGATCTAGCCTTTGGGATATTGGCTCTGTCATCGACCACATCACATACCAAGAATTTCATGTCAAAAGGCTCCCCAATCTTGCGACAGGCTGCATTTGAATAAGGCCAACCCGAAGTCGTTTCAAGTCTGGGGTGGCGACATGTCAACAACAACTGGGCCTTGCTTCAACATAGACACCCAATCTCTTGGCAAAGCTGAAGCAAGTTGCAAGAATAGGGCCGGGGCAAGTATCGATCCTTATGAACATCTTCAATGGGCTATTGAGGCTTTGAAGGGCGAATGGCTGAACAAGCAGCAAGTGCTTGCAGTTGTTTCAAAGACTATGGATGACACTTTTGTTGCTTAGGTTCGGAGCATTTTGAATCCAGGGATAAACCATGAAAAGGGCTTCCGTGCCAGAAACACCCCTTTCAGCTCCAATCTTACACCCGTAAGTGATCATTAAACCCAGTCAACACCTGTTGACCCCTCTGTCAATCCTGTCAGGATTGGTAACCGCACCTTCAATCCCCTTTACATGGCCTTGTCCAAAGCTCTCCAAATCCTCATAGGACAAGGCTATCTCAAGCCCCTTGACCCTTGGCCTCTCCCTGATCCCCTTCCAACCAGATATAAAACTGCAAAGTACTGTGCCTTCTATCAACAAACCGGCCACGATACTAAAGGTTGCTTTCGTCTTTGCCATGAAATTCAAGACCTGATTGACAATAAGGTCATCACTTCGCCAAGTCCTACAAAGTCTATCGGTACTTGATTGATGAACTTGGGGGATAATGTGACTATGTAATCGGGGTTGAACCATCTGTTGATGGCGCTCATTTTACTCCAGATGTGGTGGATGGCATGCACTTTTTAACACTTTGAAAATGCTGTTTATTTTACTTTTTGAACTAGGTATCGAGTCAGTCTTGGGTATTGAGTCAGTCTTGTTGTGTTGTATTGAGTCAGTCTTGTTGTATTGAGTCCATCTTGTTATGTCGGAGGTTGGTGATTTCGGGGGTGTTAACTCGGACATCACTACCCTGTTTGATTTTGTTTGTCTTTTACACTCTTTATTTTGCGTCTGTTTCTATCAGTGAGCCAGTTAAGCCAAAAGATCTGAATGAATTATAGTTATTTTCACCTGTTTCTCTGTGCCTTTAAATCATTGCAGTTACCAAAGTTTTTCAAAACTGTAGTGAAAACAAAGAGGAAGGAATTCCTTAGGATTTGCAAAATTTGATTGACTGAGAGAAAGAGAGGTGTGCTAAGCCCTTAATGAATGAAATCATATTTGTTAATGTGAGTACTGAGGAGGATCCTGGCTTGATCCAAATTGGTTCTACATTGTCTTCAGAAGAGCACGAGCAACTAGTCGTTTTATTAAAAGATTTTAAAAATATTTTTGCGTAGTCCCACGAAGACATGCCTGGAATTGATCTTGAGATTGTACAGCATAGGGTCACTCTCGGCCTCAAGACTCGACCCCTTTTGCTTTCAAACCTTGAACCTTGACTCAGATGTTCAAACGATCAACTAAAATATGAGGTTTGCATGGTCGGATTGGAAGCAGCCTTTGAACTAGGGGGCAAGAAGGCCAGATGTGATCAAAAGAAGCTTGCATAGCAGGATGAGAAGCAGCCCTTGAACTAGGGGCAAAAAATGTCAGATGTGATCGAAGATTCAAAATTGGGTCATTTCTCAAGCCAATGAAGATCGGTAAGAAATCCAAATCCCAGAATCTAGAGAGAAGAAAATTTATTGTGAAGGACAATCGAGTTCCTATCTACAACACTAAGGGCAAATTCAGACCCAATTGGATGGGCTCTTACATCATCAAGACTATTTAGTCAGGAATAACAAACCATTCTTGTGGATTCAGATGGCCTAGAGATCTCACAATTGATCAACATGGACAAGTTAAAATTCTCCATCCTTGAGAGGCTCGCTGGGCCAAAAATCTGAAAGGGTGACCCAAGCAAAGTTAGAGTAAGAAGAAAAAGAAAAAGAACAAAAATGAAAAAATAGAAAAAAAGAAAAAAGAAAAAAGAAAAAAAAGAAGAAGAATGAAGAAAATTGAAAAATGAAAAAAAGAAGAAAGAGAAAGAAAAATAGCTCGCAGGGTTGAAAACCCAGAAGGGCGGCCTTGGTAAAAGTTAGAGCGCAAAAGGAGAGTGTACCTTAACCCGGGAACTACGTACAGCCTGATTCCCATCTTTAGGATATGTAGGCAACTTTATCTTGAAGTTCAACCCCAACCATTTTCAACCTGCTTGTCTCATCCATGTTGATTGGCTTATCCTTGTTCAACTTGGCTATCTTATCCATGTCCAATTGGCTCATCTTCATTCAAATTCGGTTGTCCTATTCCATTAGAAGATTCAATTGCAAGACAAATC